>JAVJIX010000007.1:10750000-11072500 GCA_036785185.1 Paratrypauchen microcephalus | reverse complement strand
TTTTTTTTTTTTTTTTAAACTCAAAATATAAAAGAAAACATGCATTCTTATTGTGAGCCTGGTAGGTTCTCCACAGATCTGAGCTGTAACTTGGTCATTACCAACTTATCTTCATGGACATGGTAGTTAAATGCCATACAGTGTAAACAAGGCAATAATATCTCTATGGAGACAAGCAGGTGTTGGACTTTTCACCAGAAAAGTTACACCGTGCACCTTTAAGGTTAGGGTTTTGTGTTCGACGGGTAGTTAAGGTTAGGATCATAGACTGTATATAATAAATGGCCCCCATATTTCATATAGGAAGTGAGCATGGGGGTATATCAACTGTTTCCAACTGACTTCACGATGAAAAATTGTCAGTCTTCTCTATAACTGCTGCAGTGAGTCTCATCGTGACCCACTCTACATGATCCTGGGTTTTTTATTTCGTGCTTAAGGCTGCGTCCCATTACTCTGTCTTACCCCTTGCCCTTCCCCTACCCGTCTTTGTCTTGCCCCTCGATACCGACCTGAGAGGGCTCGGGGTACGAATGTTCCCAGGATCAACACCCGCAAGCTGCAGGCCCGGACAACATCCCTGGTCATGTGTTGAAAGACTGTGCAGAGGAGCTCAAGGATGTCTTCACAGACATCTTTAATGCTTCTCTGAGCCAGGCTGTCGTTCCCTCCTGCTTCAAAACCACTACCATTGTTCCCGTGCCAAAGAAGCCCACTCCGGCCACTTTTAATGACTATCGTCCTGTTGCACTGACCCCCATCATCATGAAGTGCTTTGAGTCATGGCACACTCCGGGCACACTCCGAGTCTCCGGGCCCACTCCACCAGACTGTCAAACAGCTTCATCCACCAGGCTGTCAGGAGGCTGAACTCTCACCTGAACTCTCACCTTACCCGTCTCCCACCCCCCACCTCCCATATTGGCATAACCTGTATTCCATAAAAAAGACATATCACTCTAGACCAGGGGTCGGCAACCTTTACCACTCAAAGAGCCATTTGGACCCGTTTCACACAGTAAAGAAAACACTGGGAGCCGCAAAACCCTTTTGAAATTTAAAATGAAATAACACTGCATATAATGATAACAGGAGAAGTTCAATTTGTCAACTGGACCAAGTTTGTTTGGTTGAAAACGTTTCGCCGCTCATCCGAGAGGCTTCGTCAGCTCTCAGAGCTGTTATCATGGATTCTACCTGGACGACTGAGGGACTTTTCACGCACTGCATATAATGGCTTTTTTTTAAACCTTTGTGACATAGAATTACATTTTGAATATGAACGAACTAAAATAAAATACATTTTAATTAAATACAGTGGTCCCTCGCTGTTTCGCTGATTTTTTTATAGTGTATCAACACGTATTGTGTTCTGCATCCTGATTGGCTAAAGGACTGTAGACCTTTGTCTTTGTCAGTCATTCTCCTCCGTGTCTCCTGTACAGAATGTGTTCAGTTTGCCAAATGTATTTAAATGTTCGATCACGAGCAGTGTGACTCTGAAGACTGAGCGGTCTGGCATTTGAGCACATGCCAGAAGGGCCGAGGCCGTGCTCTATTATGGATTTGACTGCGCGCACACTTCTCCGGGTAGTCAATGCGCATCGGGAAGTAGCGGCAATGTTTGCGCATAACGAACTGGTGGAACCTGGAGTCCAGGCGGCGGAACCAGTCCTGAGAGCGCACGGATGTGTTCTCACTACAGTTCTGTGTTTGGTGCAGAGCTGTAGAACCCCTCCTCCCCGTTCCACAGATTACGGGGCCGCTTGTATGTGTAAATTGCCAGGGCCGATGATCCCAGTCCGTCACTGCTCTGAAGTGCTGTATGTTTACAAGTTTTCTCCCCAACAAAACCTGCAACAGCGCAGCGGCGCCTCGGTTAGAGGAACTGTGAAATACACACATATTTATACACGCAATATAAAGCTGACTACTTCACGGATTTAGTCTATTGTGGGTTATTTCTACAACGTAACCACCATGATAAACGAGGGACCACTGTACTGAGCCGCATCAGAGGGATCAATGAGCTGCATGCGGCTCCGGAGCTGCGGGTTGCCGACCCCTGCTCTAGACATTTTACAAACTGCTGCTAAGGACTACTATTGCACTGTTGCACATTTACATTTACTACTGGAATTTTACTACTGTTGTACTGTTGTTTACTACTGTTATTGGACATTACTACTGGAATTTTTACTACTGTTGTTTACTCCTGTTATTGCACTAGAATTACTACTGTTGCACATTTATTTTATCTTAATTTCAATGCACATTCTATTGCACGTTACCATTTCACTGCTGTATCTTCCATTGCACATTTTTGATGCACACTGCACATTTTTGGACATCTGTATATAGGTATTTATTTATTCAGACCCCCCAGGATTGCACTGCATATTTTAAGATTGTTAGAATGCTTAGACTTTAGCTTTTCCAAAAAGTTTGAGATCTCTGGTGCTTAGATAGGTTTTTGTTGCGATTTTGTTGCGGGAGGAAGTGAAAGTTTTGATACATAGTTGCGATTTTGCACTACCTGGCCAGAGAAAATTGAGTAATATTTTGATTCACTGTATGTTGATTACTGACAAATGGAATAAGTACAAAGACACAGAGATGACTTTGATATGGTCCTAAAACAACCTTACCAATATCGACACCACATTATTACCGTTTGGAGGTCATCATCCCTTGCCTCTACCTTTTGCTGCTATTTTTGTCTACAGATGGCGCCGCAGACATGTTTCTTTGCGCATTACAAGCCGTGTCTCAATTCCCAGAGTGCGTAAAGAAATGTCCCGAAGGGTTATCGGGTACCTCACATTTCGATAAAAAACTACCGGCTTGTTTATACAGCTGAACCACTTCTTTTTTGTCCCATGCGTAGTTAACACGCGTTCCAGAAGACCGCAGTCGTTAAACGGACTGCGAGTCGGGGCTGAGCAATTTTATATTTTACACCTCCTTGACATGCAGTCTGAAAACGCCCCTTCACCAGCGCTCTGAGCTGTGCGCTCTGGGAACTGGTATTAACGGCCGCAGTTTCGTCTTGTTTAAACACGGAAACTTTTGTAGAATGTTGCGGCTTCCAAACTCAAACCTATTAATAGCCGCCGAGAATATGAGGTTGGGTCCTATGGCTCGCAGATTTGTGACGCGCAAAGAGGAGGCTATGGTGACAGATACGCTGAGATCCAGATATGCGTTTTGTGCATTTATGGTACCACAGAGCGCACACAGCTATGACAGCGCAGCAGGATGAAATGGAACTCATGAAAACTCAGCAGGATGAACAGATTAACGTGAAAGATGAATGAATGGTTTGCGTTCAACAAAAAATACGGCTACACCCCAACCCTGACTCTCTCCTCTGTGTGACAGGTGAGCGCGCGCTTTTACACGCACACACTTCCGTACGTGCACACACCCACACTCACGTGACCCACCGCCTCTGCCGCACACACACACACAAACGCACCGTGCACCTCATCTCAGTTATGTCTCCTACACAGAAGGAAGTTGGTCGGCGTTCAATACGTCGCCGATGATTGGTCAAAATTAGTAAAAATTGCGGAAAAGTTGCGGTGATTGGTCAAAATTGCAACACCGCCCTGAATTCGCGGAGATTGGCTGAAGTTGCGTTGAAGTTGCAAATCGCAACATCGCGAATTCCTGGAGGGTATGTTTATTATGTTGCACTGCTTTAAGATTTTAGATCTTAGACTTTAGTTTAACTTTAGATCTCTGTCTTAGATAGTTTTTGTTGTGTTTTGTCTTTATATTGTATTTTGTACACTGTCTTTTTTGCACTACCTGGCCAGAGAGAAACGAAATTTCGATTCACTGTATGTTGAACACATATGGCAGAAGTGACAATAAAGCTGACTTTGATCTTTTTTGATCCCCTAAGAAATTGGACACCACTTGATTACCGTTTGCGTCATCATCCCTTGCCTCTACCTGGCTGCTACGTCTACAGAGGCAACAACAATTGACGCAAACAAACGTAAACAAATGTCAAGGGTTATCGGGTACCTCAGCTCGACAAAAAACTAGCTTGTTTATACATGAAAGTTTGATGAAAATGATAACGTTGGCTAAACAGACATCAGTACAATTAAAACCACAACAACAGTTTATAAAAGTAACGTAGAACATAAGCGTCATAATTGTAAACCATGCTAAACTGTTAATTGATAATTACAACTGCTGAAAATACATTTATCAGACTCCTTGGCTGGTCGATGTGACGCTGCCATCCTGATCCCAAAACCTGCCTGAGCTTGTAGGCGTACCCCTTCATTTCAATCTGGTCGAGAGCTTACTTCGTTTCAAGGGGTATGTAGCCCTCGGCCGTGGCCCTAGCCCTTGATCAAAATTAGAATCGGGACACCCCTTGCCTTCACATGAACGTGCAAAACCAAGGGGTAGGGGTAAGCCGAAGGGGTAAGACAGAGAAATGGGACGCAGCCTTAGTATTCATAATATGTAACTTTGCTCTAGATTTGCCCCATAACTGCTAGCAATCTTATTTTGACTGGAGCCAAACTCTATGGCTGACATCATACTCCCTTAATCTATTTCTTTATAGAGTCTATGGTTAGGTTCAATCTCCAGGAAATGAATGGAAGTCAATGTAATGTTCCCAAGAATCATGGAAACCCAACATGTGTGTATGTGTGTGCCTGCGTGAGCGGGAGGCTGTGGAGAAGACGTTGGACTGTCTCTTAACAATGTAGAATCAATGCACTCGCTGTCTCAGTGCTGTATGAAAGAGAATACACTGCAGATAGAGTGGTGGTGTGAATGAGCCCGGTATAGAGACATGATGAGAAGAAGATAGATAAGGCCATTGTCTGATTGGGGGAGATATGCACACAGTCTGCACATTGCTCCTTCTCCCAAACTGCTCCTCTGAGACCCAAGCCTGTCTTTGAAGCTGGCAGGTGGAACGGCAACTACAGAAGTCTCACCGCGATGCGCTCACTGGCTCCATGAAAAATGTGTGCGTATGTGTGTATGGGGGTGTGGGTTTCTGCCACACTAGGCGGACAAAAATCACATCCTCATGACATAAATGTTTTATTATTAGCTCAGCCCAACATGGTTTAAAGATTAGGGCTTAGGTTAGGGTTAGGTACAGTAAGTATTGACTGTGATTAAAGTTAGGATCGGTTCCCAGGAAATGTCAAAGTAATGTCTCCAAATTGCATGGAAACTCAACATATACGTATGTGTGCATATTTGTGTTTGTGTGTCTGTTTGTGTGTATTTGTGTGCATGTGTGTGTGAGAGAGATACAGCTAGGGCCCATACCACTAATGAAAGATTTGAGGATAGCAGCTGCAGTCGGTGGAAGGTGGAATATGGTCTCTGCTGCTGTCACACAAACAAGTTTTATATGTGAACCTCCCAAGGAATGCATTTTCATTAGTGGCCCACATATGGTTTGTCCTAGAGTTGAGATTACAGTTTTTTGTTTTTTTTAGGAATATGAATTACAGCAATACAGTTATTAGGGGCATTCCAGAATTGGAGGACATTTTACATCCCATCAAATATTAAATAATCCACACACAAAATACTAAAACATACAGTTTCTGAGTGAATTTATTTGTCCTGAGACCAAAAAAAAAAAAAAAAACTAAGAGAAAAGAATGCTTGAAAATAGTTTTAAAAATACCAAATAAGTCTGGAGTACCCCCCAAAATGCCATTTTCCTCTTGTAGGAACATTTGTTTTAATAGACATAATTATTATTATTCATGGAACAAGTGGAACACACCATGCAGGCAACCCTGTTACCATAACATTTTTAGCCTGGTAGAAGAAGAAGAAGAAAGCAGAACCACATGATCCCCTGGACTTGACATCATCAAACAGTTTTCCAAAAGAATGGGTAGTGCAAAGGTTTGTCTTCTCTTCTATTTTTCATATTTTTATAACATAGTTAGCCTTGATTGAATGTCTCACTCTACCTCATGCAACCCTGTTATGCACATGATCAGAATAAGTTAGTTTTTATAAATACGTTTTTCTTCTTGATTAACAGTAACAGCTAAACAGCTAGCTTCTACTCCTGAGATAAAGCTTACATTAGTGCGGATTTGCAACCCTGTTACCTGCAACCCTGTTACTGTGATCAAAGTAATATTGTTACTCCACCAAATAAATCATGTAATAAACATTGTACCATTGATCCGTAAGGTGAGCTAATGAAGTATTTGATTGTTTATTACCTATTATTGATTAATATGTAGCAGAAAATCAGAAAAGTTAAGGTTTATTTTTCAAGAATTTTAAAACCCAAATGTCCTCCAATTCTGGAATGACCCATTACAAGATTGGAAATGGTGGAAATTTAAACAAGAGAATGAGAAGAATATTTAAAAACAGAAGTGAAGTAGCAGATAAGCAATGAAATATTGCTCCGTGAAACACACTCACTTAATGGGAACATTAATAAATCAATAATTAATTAAGGTTTTCTCAGATAGTTGTAAATTGTGTTTTGTGGAAATTGTAGGCTATGTATCATCATTGTATAAGTGCACTGAAAAAACTGTCCAAGTGGGGTTGCTCAAATTGCAAACATAAATTTGACAACAATAACATGACTTTTTTATGATTCTGTGTCCAGCATGTTGAAGTCTTTCAAAGGTCACTTGACTGTGGCCCATATTAGTCCTGCATGTTTTAATCAGGCTGAAGAAACTTTATTTTAATTTCTGGTGAAGCTTCTCCCTCGGGAATCCTCCTCGCCAAAACTTTGGGAGGAAAAATTCAAATGTAGCAGGACACAAGAGCAGAGGACACACTCAGGACACAGGACAGGTACAGGCTCAGAGGACACACTCAGGACACAGGACACATTCAGGACACAGGACAGGTACAGGAGCAGAGGACACAATCAGGACACACTCAGGACACAGGACAGGTACAGGAGCAGAGGACACACTCAGGACACACTCAGGACACAGGACAGTTACAGGAGCAGAGGACACACTCAGGACACAGGACAATTACAGGAGCAGAGGACACACTCAGGACACAGGACAGGTACAGGAGCAGAGGACACACTCAGGACACAGGACAGTAACAGGAGCAGAGGACACACTCAGGACACAGGACAGTTACAGGAGCAGAGGGCACACTCAGGACACAGGACAGATACAGGAGCAGAGGACACACTCGGGACACAGGACAGGTACAGGAGCAGAGGACACACTCGGGACACAGGACAGTTACAGGAGCAGAGGACACACTCAGGACACACTCAGGACACAGGACAGGTACAGGAGCAGAGGACACACTCAGGACACACTCAGGACACAGGACAGTTATAGGAGCAGAGGACACACTCAGGACACACTCAGGACACAGGGCAGATACAGGAGCAGAGGACACACTCAGGACACAGGACAGGTACAGGAGCAGAGGACACACTCAGGACCCAGGACAGTTACAGGAGCAGAGGACACACTCAGGACACAGGACAGGTACAGGAGCAGAGGACACACTCAGGACACAGGACAGGTACAGGAGCAGAGGACACACTCAGGACACAGGACAGGTACAGGAGCAGAGGACACACTCAGGACACAGGACAGTTACAGGAGCAGAGGACACACTCAGGACACAGGACAGGTACAGGAGCAGAGGACACACTCGGGACACAGGACAGTTACAGGAGCAGAGGACACACTCAGGACACACTCAGGACACAGGACAGGTACAGGAGCAGAGGACACACTCAGGACACACTCAGGACACAGGACAGTTATAGGAGCAGAGGACACACTCAGGACACAGGACAGGTACAGGAGCAGAGGACACACTCAGGACACAGGACAGGTACAGGAGCAGAGGACACACTCAGGACCCAGGACAGTTACAGGAGCAGAGGACACACTCAGGACACAGGACAGGTACAGGAGCAGAGGACACACTCAGGACACAGGACAGTTACAGGAGCAGAGGACACACTCAGGACACAGGACAGGTACAGAAGCAGAGGACACACTCAGGACACAGGACAGGTACAGGAGCAGAGGACACACTCAGGACACAGGACAGGTACAGAAGCAGAGGACACACTCAGGACACACTCAGGACACAGGACAGTTACAGGAGCAGAGGACACACTCAGGACACACTCAGGACACAGGACAGTTATAGGAGCAGAGGACACACTCAGGACACAGGGCAGATACAGGAGCAGAGGACATACTCAGGACACACTCAGGACACAGGACAGATACAGGAGCAGGGGACACACTCAGGACACAGGACAGGTACAGGAGCAGAGGACACACTCAGGACACAGGACAGATACAGGAGCAGAGGACACACTCAGGACACACTCAGGACACAGGACAGATACAGGAGCGCTCAGGGAGTTAGTGTGTTTGCTCAGACACCTAAAAAATTAGGGGGAACATTGGCCATGTCCCAATTCCAAGTATTACTAGTCGCAATAGAATAATATTTGTGTCTTTAGGGAACAAGGAGCAGACCACCCGGCTTATTGAGCTGAGGTGGGACCTGTTCCATTTCACAGACGCCCATGTGATCCCCGGACTGCACTCAGGGCTCAGCGAGTATGCACCGCCTCGACTGCAGGCTGAAACCACACTCCGAACCGTGCACTCGCTGAATTGGGAAACGGCGAACATCGCAGAGTAGCAAGTGTAAATAATGGGTGGGGATTTATGACGATTTATGCAACGGTGGCCGACGAGGGTCCGAAAGGAGGACAAAATGTAAAAAAGGAGGACACGTGACAGACGGCCGGACAGACAGCTCTAAAACCGGACTGTCCGGACGAAATCCGGACGAATGGTCACCCTATTTAATCCTGGTTTAAACCTGGTTTAGTCTTGGTTTAGTCCTGGTTTAGTGCCGAAATAGATGCAGAAATAATCTGATAATATGACTCACCCATAAGAATGCGGTCAGATCCATTCTAACAATTTGCCGTGTTGTCTTTAATAATCTGGAGCTCCGGAGAAAAGGACATAATCCCGAACGTATCCCGTGTCCCGAGGCGAGAGTTCCTTCTTACGTAGCATTAACGTAGGAAGTTAAGGAATCTTCTTCTCTTAGAAATGCCGCGTAAATACCAGGCTCACAGCTGATCGGCGAACAGGCGCAAACACAACAGCGGCAATCGTCATGATTGGCGGGAGCGCGTATCGGTGCGTAATTATGCTGCAACATGATTGGAAGCTGGAGCGCACTGGCCATTTTGACTTAAAAACGGCGAAATTCACCAAAAGTTTAGGGATTTTCATGCCTGATTGATAAAATGCCATAAGGGATGGAAGAAGGGATGCCCGTTTTAGAAGAGGGATGATTTTGACTATTTTTTCCCACAGGGGGGATGCCACCCCCCCCCCCCCCCCCCATCCCCCCTCAACTCGAGTACTGGGTACAGGGGCAGAGGACAGTTACAGGACAGAGGACACTGCAGTGTGCATCAGGAGGATTGTGAGCGCTGATCTGGAGGTAAGACTTTTCAAAGATTTTATATACTTCTCTGGCCTAGAATGTAATCATTGTTAGAACATGTCTGTGGAGTTTTATTTGAAGTATTTTGAAATTTTCATGATAAGGTAACATAAGCACAAGAGTGTGAGAGTTGTACTAAGATTTGAATGTGCTGCTTCCAGAGTCTTATACAAAGACTGATATCCAGAGCACTGCTGCAGCTGTGGGTCAGTTCATGAATGTTATAGTCGATGTTAGTCATTTTTTGCACCATTCTGAAGGTTAACTGTTAAAATAAAAGACTAAGACAAAATAAAAATCTCTGTATCTTTTAGAAAAAAAAAAGGAAGATGTTTGAGAACCAACAAAACACAGACCACAGATGAACAAAGTAAGTGAACAAATACAATTATTTTAACAGAATTATATTTTTTCAACATAAACTTCCTAGTGAACATTTATCATGTGTTTCTACAGGGTGATGTGGCACTAGGAGGGCATTGCTCCAGATGCCCTACCTGGAAGAAAAGCAGCACATGGTGAGTATTGTTTCTGGAGGTACAATTCTAAAGTTCACATGATTCTGTTCTGGTCCAGTATTGTATTAGAGAGTGGCTTTAAGTATATTTAAACATGTACAATACAGAGCAGATGACCATAATGATCATCATGTGTTAGGCAGGCAGAGACCAGAGCTTCACTGGAATAAATCTTCACACTGTCCATCTCCAAACAGGCTGTATCTGTGATCACAGGTACAGAGATCACAGGTCTCTACCTGAGGAAATTGTAGGCTTTGTATCATCGTTCTCTGTACCTGTGATCTCAGTGTTTGATTCTATTTAAGACAATACAGAACTATGGAAAACTGTATTATTTTTACTTTAAACCCTCAAATCAAATCCATGTTAAAATAATTGTGTACACAGTGATGGAATAATTATATATTATTAACTTTTGTGATTCTTTAATCTTTAGAAATGAAGTTTCAAATGTGTGCGTGACTTGTGATCATATGTTTTGAGTTGCAGAAATGCCAGATATCTGAGGGGAGACGTAAGCAGACAGCTTGGCTCCTCCAGTATCTAAGTCACAGTGACTGTGAGAGATGTCATATCTGGGAATTATCTTATAAGTGTGTTGAGTTTTATGATTATGTTTTGGTTTTAATGATTATGTTTTGTCGGCTGTCCTGCCACATGTTCCCCCACCCCTTATGGGCAGGACAGACCACGTGTAACTAGGGATGTGAAAAACTGAATAAATAGCAAGCTGGGGGCACAGAGAACCAGGACGCTCAGAGCAGATTGGGCCAAGAGCATTTTTGTAACCTGGGCATTCTCTCTGACTGTTCTCCACTTGCAAGTGAAAAAACCTAATCTCTCTTGTCTTCCTTTCCTGTGTACAGAATATGTTGGGTTTTTACCAGCACCCATCACACAGAATAAAATTATACATAAAAAATAAAACCATAAAACAGGCAAATTTTCATGATAAGGTAACCTAAGATAAATATATTTCATATTCATATAAATCGTATTCAGCATGATTTGATCAAATCTCATCAACAAGAAAGAGAGAAAAATATGTGTAGAGGGGACTGAAAACATTATTTTATTGCATGCAACCCCTTTCCATATCCAGCAACGTTTTGTTTTGTTTTTTTTGTTTTTTTCAGTGTAGTACTTACATATTTATTTTATTTTTCTAAAGCAATTCGATTTTGGAGATACAATAGGCCTATGTAGGATTTTAATTTAAAATTTCATGAACATATCAGTGTCCCAGATATGAGGTAAACATATTCAAATCATTCAGTTTTACTCTACTACTACTACCTTGCTTCCCACAAACTCTTTGGCAGGTCCCATTTCTTTTAATTGTAAATCGATTTTGTACCTTTAGAATTATAGGTTTCAATCTGACATATGTGTATTATTAATATATTCTTGGTCACACTTTATCAAGTGAAGAAATATTGAATTAATAAATTTTAGGTGCAGACATATACTTGATCATATTCCTATATCTCACAACATATAAGCATGTATTTGTGTATTATTTCAATGAGCACTGAAACATATTACTGTTTTCTGTTCTCATGGGGGGTTGCAGCCAAAACCTGATACGACATCTGATACATGTTTTGCATATTCATTATTTGTATGGGATATCGATCTGGCTCTGAGGGAGAAGGGGCTGTTTTATTAAGCGTTTTTTTTAAGCGTTGGGTAAGGCGTACGCACCAGGGAAGGAATTTGGACCCAGAGCTCTGTATTAGACTTTTTTGTTAGGGAAATAATCTTTTGGTAAATATGAACCTTTCTAAATCTTCCTCACACAAGATTTTGTATGATTTGGTGCATTTTTAAGTTAATATGAAACACACACAATTTGTAAATATTTCGGTTTGAATTTGTTGATATTTTGTGAAAAGGTGTAAAGATGTGACCAACATTTAACAGTCTAACCTTATAAGAAAGTGCGAGTCCTCTTTGCTGTGATTTATTAGCAGCCTTGATGTTGGTATCTGTGCCGTTGGCAGTTAAAAGTGGGCTTAACATCTTTGTATTCTGATGAGTGAGTGAGTGTCAGCGCTGGGATGACCTTTGATGGTGCCCGGGGGGACAGTGGAGGGTGCGTCATTATAACCTTGAATGACAAGTAACAGAACTAAGGCTGATTCTGCCCAAGGTTGAAGAAAAAGCAGTACGAAAAGATGAAAGTAGTGTGTGCCCTAAATTACTGCAAGCCCTTTTGTTAAGCTACTGCCTAGGGTAGCAAGGATGTCTCTGTTGTAATTTCAAATGGAATTCTTCATCTTATTGGTTCTTATGAATGTTACATTAGCCTTGATGTATTCAGTAATCACAGGGACAGTTCAGCAGTCCAGTACAAGGTGGTCCTAGATGATCCCTGATGGTCTCCAAAGGTTATGGAGATAATGTAGTTAAAGGACACAATATTACAGCTCTGGAAAGACCACTGAAAAATTATCAGTTTTTCTGATTTTACTATAGGTATGTGTTTGGGCAAAAGGAAAATTTTTGTTTGAGTCTACAAACTACTGACAACATAAAATATTATCGTTTAGAGCATTTATTTGCAGAAAATGACAAATGGTCAAAATAACAAAAAAGACACATGTTTTCAGACCTCAAACAATGCAAAAAAACAAGATCAAATTCATTTTAAAACAACATAATACTAATCTTTACACTTAAGAAGAGTTCAGAAATGAATATTTGGTGCAATAACCCTTATTTTTAATTACAGCTTTCCACAAGTTTTCACATTGTTTTTGGGTGACTTTATTCCACTCCTGGTGCAAGAACTGAAGTAGCTCAGCTTTGTGTTTGTGTTGGAATTCAACAGACGCTGGAATGGAATGGCTGTAATACATGTAGAGATGCTGATTTCAGAAAAAATGCAGTGGTCTCATTTTTTTTTTCCAGAGCTGTATACAATTTTCTGATCTCTGTTATAATGTTGTTTCCTCATCACAAACATACTTGGAGTTTTGTTTCATTCACACATTTAACACACAAACCCTTCAGATTTAGGTTGAGTTCTTTGCTCTAACAGAAAACACTAGGTTCCACTTGTGATGTGGTAATGGATTCACTTAAATCATTTCAGCCCTGGAATTTCCCATCGCTACTGAACAAAAGGTAAAAGTTAGCTATTAGTTTGAAAACCACCACTAAATGGAATCATAAACTGAAATAGCATTTTGAGCTTTGGAGATGGAGGAAGACTATTAATATACGATTACTCAAACGTGTGAATGAAACAAAACACAACTCCAGCTATGTTTTTGATGAAGTAACAGCATCCCAACATGGCTTAAAGCTCACAAAAGTCAGTTTTGCCTAATATACACTGCCTGACAAAAGTATTAAGACAATTGTGTATTTCTGAACTTTCATGATAACAAGACATATTGGTAATGACAACAAATCAATTTATTGATATATTAAAGCAAATTTCATCATGTGTAAAGGCATATTTTTGCAAAAATGGGGACTCATTGCAGTGTAGGTCTAACTCAGGTCTAAACCAGGACTAAACTAGGACTTGCCTGGTTTACACCAGACCATATCACAAGTGATATATGGTCTGGGAGCCACCTACTGAATATCTCGTAGTGGAGGTGTGGTTTACGATCGCCAACGGCCGTTTATTGGGCGTTACGAATGTCTATCATTTGGCGTATACGTAGCCCATAGCCAATCATGTCAGTTGTCAGTGCAAACTACAAGCTTCCGTTTGTTGCATAGTGCGTGTCATCGTCTTTCCACCCCTCCCCGCTCTCTGATTGGCTCCCCAAATCAGGAGCCCTCACTTAGCCTAGTTGCCAGGTTTTTTTTAGATCGGAACGGTCGTGCAAAGGAGCCTGGGATTTCCCAGGTTAGACTAGGGCTATCATCCTAATACTTTTGTCAGGCAGTGTAGGACCTTTAAACGATGAGGACCATCTTCTTACCTGATCAGTCAGAACCACACACTTTGACAAAACTTTACAAAGACGGGTGGAACTGGGACTGTATCCTGTCTCCCTGATTTCAGAGGACATGATTGATGGGTGGATTAACCAGTCAGAGAGACACATGGTTTGTGTCAAAAACAAACATGGCTGCTTAAATGTAAAAAGGGGAAACACTATATAACGACTGAGAAACAACATGGATTCTTACAGAATCAACAATCGAAACACCAAACAATTTTTTATCTTAGCTAAAAAAAAGTTTGTTCTGGATGTCATGAGAATTTTGGAGAAGAGATGTCTTACATGATGCAAATTAGCAGCTGCGGTTGGCGGTTTTCCCCCTATTTTCAAGGTTCTAGTCTCTTCTGGATTTTAACAAAATGTAGAAGGGCCTGTCTGGTCAGGAAAACCATCTTCCTCACTAATTCCTGCTTCTGTCTGTGCATTCAACTCCAAATCATTCATGGAAATGTCTATTGGTGTAAAAAGCTGCAGTAGCCCCACCTCACAAGCTGATTTAGCAACCACTATAAAACCCAGCAGTAAAAATGGACTGTGAAAATAGACTTTGGTGTTGCTGCCCGCTTTTTCACATTGCTATTTTTCCCATCTACAATTTCCTGGAGCAATAGTTCTTTCGAGGAACTGTATTTAGCCTGTGCTCTTACGGTTATAAAAATGTACCACAATCACAAACCTGGGCTGCCAATGTCCTGCCTATAGCGTACATACTGTATAGAAGTTTTCTCAATATATGGACAGGCCATACCAAAAATTCACTCAGAGGCTGCACTAGCACTTATTCATGACTGCAGGTGCTGGGGTGTAGGTAGTGACGATTCAGATTAATCAAAACCGGCAACTCAAATTTGAGACTCATGCAAGGTTCATTCTGCTTTGTGACTGGATAATTGTCTTGAGAACCAAAACACCAAATTATAACGTGAACTAGGTTAGGTTATAATTTGTTATGTTAAAACCATCATGCCTAAAGTTGTTGTAATTAAGAAAAACTCAGTTTTCAAGCATCAAGGAAATCTATACTTGATTTAAACATGTCTACCTTGTATCTGGGGCTACAGTTAGCTCATATTTATGGAATTAAAATCAAAATACATACATATTAACCCTTTAAAGGTCCTATATTACACAAAATTGACTTTTATGAGCTTTGTTATAATATTGTTATCTCATCAAAAACCTAAAGTTGTGTTTTGTTTTATTCACACATATTTGCTCACTAGCGGTCTTCCTTAGAGTGGTCACGTGATGTTGCTGTGACGTGTCCGGTCAGCATATTTACAGTATACAGGTTTTGGTGCTGTCTTCCTACCAGTGGAGGCAGGATGACAGTGTCATCTGCAGTAAAGAGGCAATCAAAATACAGAAATGTGCCCACGGGATTATCAACCGGGACGAGAGGGCTTTTTTACTGTCACACACCTGGCATACTGTTCTGAGGAAGTCGGACTGCAGATGGCGCTGTCATCCTGCCTCAACCACGTCACAGCAACATCACGTGACCATTCTGAGGAAGACCGCTTGTGAGCAGTCGAAACTGTCAGGTATGAAAACAAACCCTTGGTCTGAAAAAAGACTAATAACATAAATTTGGCCATAACATAAATTTGGCCATACCTGCTTGTCAAAGCCTGATCTCGTCAGATCTCAGAAGCTAAACAAGGCCAGGCCTGGTTTGTACTTGGATGGGAGACCGCTGGGAATTCCAGGGGCCACAGTGGGGCGCCAGTTGCAAAAAACTGTTGTTGTGTCCTTAGGCAAGACACTTCACCCACATTGCCTGTATGAAAGTGGTGTGTGTGTGTGTGCCTGAGTGTTGGTGGTAGTCGGAGGGGCCAATGGCGCAGATTGGCAGCCTCGCTTCTGTCAGCCTGCCCCAGGGCAACTGTGGCTACCACCAAGTGTGGAGTGAATGAACAATGAACTGTAAAGTGCTTGGGTGTCTTGAAAGGCGCTATATAAATGCAATTAATTACTCATTATTAATTAAATTATCTGAAGACCAAATGAACCTCATTGGACTAACCCTTTACTATTACTCGATCTACATCCCCGGAGCTCAAAATGCTCTGTTCCACTTTGTGATGTCATGAAGCTGTAGTTTTCAAGTTAACAACTACCATTTACCATTAGTTCAGTAGAGATTGGAAATTCTGAGCTGGAACTATCCAAATGATTCTAGCGAAGGTGTTTTGAGTTTAAAAACACAGAGGAGCACTTGCTGTATTACCATATGACATCACAAGGAGGAACTGAGGGTTCTCTGTTTGAGAAAAGAACTCAGAGTCTAAATATGCACGATCTGTGTGTTGAACATGTGTGAATGAAACAAAACACAACTCCAGGTATACTTTTGATGACAAAACACCATTAAAGGTTAAGATTAAAGATTAAAGGGCCCTTAAAGACATGGACACTTACTGTGGTCAGAAAATAGCAGAGCAAAAAAGTGAATTCTAGAGCAGCAACGCGTGGAGCATTTGCCACTTACTTCTGAGAAAAATGTTCCTTCAACCAATTTTTTTCCGGCAGCTATACCGAGATCGAGAGGTGAAGGGGAAAAAAGGTGTAATAAATGAGCTGCAATTACATGTAGCAAACCATATCAATCAGGCTGCATTGTGCTTCCCAGAAATGGCTCCTTTTGTTGCCGGCTCTGACTGCTTCTGTATAGCCGTTCAATATGTTCTATGTGTTTGTGAGCCATGATTTAGAAGACCTCCGTGACCCCGACTGCTCAGTGACCATGGCCCCATCAGCTTTATCATCACGTATTCATGACTCGAACCTGCGGAAAAAAATAGTGGCACTCATATGGGGAGACAGGTGCTCTGACACGCGTGAAGGCAGCACCCGTGACGACAAGTAATAGGAAATCATCATGGAAGTGACATGGAAACAGAGCACAGTCGGAGGTGTGTGCTGTACAACATGGTCAAAACAACAGTCTCATCAAACTGAAGGGTCCACGTGCTACACCAGTGATTCTCAAACTGTGGGATGTGTACTACTGGTGGTATGCAAATCAAATCTATATATATATTATTCTTATTAATGTTAAAGTGAAACTAAACACCTATAGTTGCTAAACTGGGCAGTACCTGGAGAAGTACCTAAAGAAGAGAGTGAGAGAGGATAGGCAGGGTCTGGGGGTATAAGGAACAGTGTTATTGGTCTAAATCAAATCAAATCAAAACTTTATTTTTAGAGCACTTTTCATACCAAAAAATGTAACACAAAGTCCTTTATAACCCACATTTCTTTCCACCCACCCAACCAGCCCCCCCAGAGCTGTCTGACAGCACACAACCAAACAAACCAAAAAAATAAAAATAAATTTCAATCAAAGGCCAAGCTAAACTGGTGAGTCTTGAGTCCACTCTTAAAAACATAAACGTTCTCTGCAGCCCTGAGGTCCTCCGGCATAGACGAGGGCTGTAATACTGAAAAGACGCCTCTCCGGAGCCTCTCAGGAGCTGCTGCCGGAGGAGCGCAGGGTCCGTGAGGTTTTCATAAGGTAAAAGCAGTTCTGAAAGATAAGAAGGCCCGAGACCATTAAGACATTTAAAAACCAGTAAAAGAACTTTAAAATTGATCCTGAAACTCACAGGGAGTCAATGCAGTGATTTTAAAACTGGTGCAATGTGGTCCCGCCCTCTGGTCCTAGTCAGGACACGTGCTGCTGAATTTTGGAATAATTGCAAACCTGAAATACTCTTTTTGGGAAGACCAGAGAGCATTACAGTAGTCTATTCGACTGGTGATAAAAGCATGCATCAATGTCTCCGTGTTGGCCCGAGACAGAATGGGGCGGTCTAACCCTTCTTCTAACCTTTCTTCATTACTGAGATGAGAGTCTGGTGACTGGTGAATCTCCCCATTTTCAGATGGATTGGTCTGACTGGTGGATTAGCCAAACAGGGATGTATTGCCTGTCCGTATTGGAAAAAAAAGAAAATACAAAAATATCACAAGGGACCAGAAAACATTGCGGATTTAATTTGTAAATGACCAGCGAGCTCATTCATTCTTGTGTGTCACTGAAAAAAGACAAATCTGATTTCATGATCACATTTGGCCGGGCTTGAGCTGTAATAGAGGGTGTGGGGACCAAACTGATATCAATCTGTATAAAAATACAGAGACATCATTCTGGATTTTCTAAAAGGCAAGGCAGGCCTGCCATGGAACCAGGACAAACCCATTTTATACATTTTTACCAAGTGTACAAAGTTTGAAAATGACTAAAAAATGCCAGGAACTGTAGAGAAATATTAGACTTAGACAAACTTTATTGATCCACAAGGGAAATTGTGAAATATTAGACAATGTTATTAAAACACCTGCACACTTAGTGAAAAAAAGTTATTTTAGTGTTTAGTTTCATTTTATCTGTGTTTCACTATAGACCTGGTTTACTTTGTTGGTACTCAAAAACCCATATATTTTCTTAAACGTTCCTTGGTGGGAAAAGTTTGAGAACCACTGCACTATACTATTCTCAAAAATATATTCTCAAAAGAAAAAAAAGAAAAAGATGAAATAAGGAGCTGGGGTAAATTTTTGTTATTGCTCTGGTGGATGTTATTTCTCTTGATCTAAATGTGAGTTTGAGTACTAGTACTGTATATATTTGGGAAAAATATCTAGTCACAATATTACAAGAAGAACTGGGCAATATGGCTTAATATTTTATCACAAAGAGAAAATTAGCAATAAGAGTAGAATTAACAGTATACCTAGGCTGCTTGCTTAAAGGTGTACTGTGTAACTTGTTTCTATGGACCTATGAATTCTATAGATGTTATTGCTCTGCCTGGAATGTTCCACATTAAACATTTATTAATTACAGGTGGTTTTACAGCTCAAAAATGCCCAGAAAAACAGGCATTCTGACTGAGCGGGGTTGCCTCTCCACAGATCTGACCTGCAACTTGGTCTTGTTTGGTCTCCATGAAGATACCATACTGTGAAACATTGCAGACAAAGCAATAACATCCCCATGGAGAAATGTATTTAGAATAGAAAAGAATGTGTTTTATTGTCACATTTCATATGTAAAATTTACATCAAAAATAGAAGAAGTGAAGGAGTGACTTTATTGATCTCACACGGGAGAAATTCTTCTCTGCATTTAACCCATCCTGTTATTAGGAGCAGTGGGCGACACATTACTGCGCCCGGGGACCATCTCCATGATCTTCTTGCTTCAGTGTGGTCAGGACCTCAGCTGGAGCATGTTTTGGGTTGATGGGGGAAACCGGAGTGCCCGGAGGAAACCCACCCAGACACGGGGAGAACATGCAAACTCCACACAGAAAGGCTCGGGAGATATTGAAAGCCAAATACTGTACTCACAATGAGATTGAAAGCATCTCACTTCAGTGCAGACATTTAAATACGAGCTGGAAGTACACATTAGTTACCAGGTTATTGCAAGTCTTGCTCAGGTATTGCAGTAGGGGTGACACATACAACCATATAGAGAGTCTCTACATTGTAGAGGGAGATGTTTCACAGAACTCAGTTTAGCATATTGTACTGTATTAAATGTTGCCAACAAGCTATAGCACTGTGTTAAGCATTTCCCCACAGGATATTGCACTGTAATTAGGTATTGCACAGCAGGTGGATATGCTACAAAAACCCAGTTTAAGATATTACACAGTAATAAATATTGCCCAGGTGTGTATGCTACAAAAACTATATTATTACACCGTAATAAATATTGTCCACAATATTGCACCGTGTTAAGTAATTGTACAACAGGTGGATTGAAGGAGAATGGGCGATAGGAATAGTCAGTGCATGTGAGTGACGGGTCCTCCACCAGAAAAGTTACACAATGCAACTTTAACCATATATGTGTGTATGTATATATATATATATATATATATATATATATATATATATATATATATATATATATATATATATATATATATATATATATATATATAAATCATTTTTGCACCTGTTTTGAGCTATTTAAGTTATAGCTATAAGTTCTGCACTCCTCAAATTGTTTTCATTATTAGTTTTTGCTACTTTCAGAGCCCTCACAGTCAGTGTTTAAGTTTCTCTAGGCATTAGCGGTAGTAATTACCCATGATTTCTGTCTTCCTCCCTCACAATTGAGAGGAAATCAGCTCCAGTGCACACAATTTCAGCCCTATTAATTGTTATATGGTTTTCAATGTAACACCTTTCAAGATATTCAAGGTGTTTTACATCGCTGCCAGTCAGGCCTGTCAGGGTAATTACTATATCCACTTATTGTTCAATATATGAAAACTGAAACTATATATATAACAGGTTGAATGAATAACTTAACTAACTAAATGACAGTGCATTATTATTACAGATGCAAACTAGGTACTGCTATTTATCTATTGCTTATGTTTTTTAATAATATTGTATGTATATTTAGAATACTTTTTGTGGTTTAAATCTGTTCTCAGGCTATTCAACACTATAATTTATAATAACTTCAGCAATATATAACACTTCAAAATTTGTTATTGTGGCAGGTCTACAGCCAATTGCTGCAGCACCATCTCTCACCAATAATCGCTCACACACTCCATTCATACAGAGGTCAAATGGGTGAAGGATTTTGCTCAAGGACTGTGAACCTTTGCTTGTTTTATGGGCGAACGAGCTAAACGCTGTGCCTCTGCTCCAATAAAATCTAGATTCAGTCCTCAGAACACATTTCAAACACGTCAATAAGCATTAATAAGACTGAAATATAAAGCGATACACAAATACACAAATCATGAGCACTGAAGAGCAAGAAGAAATATTGTAAAAATTATTAACTTTAAAGGGCCCATATTACGCTATTTTCTGAATTACATTAAATATAGGGGTTGTGTTTTGTTTCATTCACACATGTTTAACACACAAACCCTGCATATTTAGGCTGTCTTCTTCTCTCAAACAGAAAACTCTCTCTCACTCTGTTCCACTTCCATACACCTTCACTAGAATCATCTGGATAATTTTAGCCCTGGAATTGCCAATCTCTACCAAACTAACAGGTAAAATGTAGCTGTTAACTCAAAAACTACTGCTTCATAACATCACAAGGTGGAACAGGGCATTTTGAGCTGTGAAGAAGTAAATAAAACACAACTCCGGCTATACTTTTGATGAGGTGACAGCATTCTAACATAGCTTATAGCTCAGAGTCAATACTTAATAATATAAAATCTTAACGTTACATTTCTATCTATCTACATATCAACACTATAGGACCATGGCAAAAGGAGAAATTCAATTTGTCAACTGGACAAAAGTTTATTTGGTCGAATACGTTTTGCAGGTCATCCAAGCTGCTTCTTCAGTTCTGGTCAGATGCTGGTGGACACTGCCTATATCTGCCTGAAGGGAGGAGGTAACTACAATGAAATTGAGATTATCACACCTATTTGTTTACAGTTTCTGTTATTTAGGTAGGCCTATTAAATACGCACTGGGAGGGGAGTGTGGGATCTTGTTAGCAGAGCCATTCAGGGCCATAATGGGTGTTTTCACGCCTCTGGACCTGACCTGACTGCCCTATTGTTTTCTTTGTTTGTTTTGATTTAGGTTTGAGGATAGAGTAATAAATGGGGGACAAATGATGTCTGAGACCTCCATTTCTGTTCAAGGAAGGATTCTCTTTCTTGACAAAAATAGCCTCTTTAAGAAAGAAAGAGAAAGAGAAAAACAAATAGGTGTGGCAGATATAAGGCAGTGTCCACCAGCGTCTGACCAAGCTGAAGAAGCAGCTTGGATGAGCTGCGAAACGTATTCGATCAAACTGTCCAGCTGACAAAATGAATTTCTCCTTTTGCCATAGATTCTACTTGGACGACTGAGGACACTAAAGGACCATGAACAATTACATACAAACACACTTTGATCACTGACACACTATGTCTGTTCCAAGCACAATATGCACTAAACCTGTCACGATAATTACTACTTACTCAACTTATGGTTCAATATATGAAAGCTGAAACAATATATTTTTGGGGTCAATATTTATTGTGTGTATTTTTCTTTGCACTACTGGTACATTTTTCATTATTTTTTGGGCTATATGATAAGATTTAAGCCGCAAAAGGTTGAAACTTCTTATTACAGATGCAAAATGAGTACTATAGTAATTAATTCTGCTATTTATGTACTGTAGCTGATGTTTTTTAACAACATTATACATATTTTTATGTTTTAAATCTGCTTTTTTGTGGTGGATTTTGTGTCAGTGGCATAAATTTGTTTCAATATTATCGCTTATTGTCTATATTTATTTCAGCAATATATCAGATTTCAAATTTATTTATTTTTGTTGACAGATCTATTATGCACTTACGGCATAAACTGCTTCAAGCATTCCTCACAAAATTTGGAAGCATAATCATTAGAGCGACATAAGGCCACAGCCAAAGAGTCAATCACTTAGCGCAAGGGGACTCTCTCTCGAAAGATGGTCTGCGCTGTCCTCTGCATTAGACACCAGCTCACATCCACACACTTCATCGAAAGCATTATTTCATTATAAAACGTTCAGGAGGAGAAGAATTGTGCGTCCTGCAGTGCATTACTAATTTTTCCATCAGAAGACTCATTAACTCCCCTGCAAGAGCAATTCGATTAATCACACCGTATTTCTGGAAAACAAACATGTCAGAAGGGG
This sequence comes from Paratrypauchen microcephalus, assembly GCA_036785185.1. Classification (NCBI taxonomy): domain Eukaryota; kingdom Metazoa; phylum Chordata; class Actinopteri; order Gobiiformes; family Gobiidae; genus Paratrypauchen; species Paratrypauchen microcephalus. Next base: position 11,049,815 of record JAVJIX010000007.1, on the reverse strand, counting down.
AAAACAGAGCTCCAAAATATGATTCATCTCCATCATCTGGCCACTTACATTACTTTACCTGTGACGACAAGCTGAATGAATTATGACTTTGGCCTGTCTTTGTTCTCTAAAAAGATCTTTACAACAGGTGGTAGGTGGAAAACAAGTAAAAACATGTAGATAAATAAACAGCCAATAAAGACATACTATAATATGAAATAATACTGAAATTCAGTATGAATCAACTGAAATGTTGACAGTGTGGTAAAGTGATGATCACCCAGTTAGCGTCCAAGGTAGCCTTTGACTGGAAGGTTACCTCTTTGTTTGCTGTCAAATATTAAAATATTTTACATATCCACCCAACACAGAAATTCATATATATTTCCTTTTTGATCACCCTGTTTGTGTAGATACATACACCATCAACAAAGCCTGCTAAGTGTTTGTGAGACGGCCAAACAGGGGCATACAAACACTGTGTAAATTGCTGTGTGTGGATCCATATGAACACAGAGGTGTGAAATGTCCTTTGCTCCACAGTCCCAGGGGCCCTGCAGCATCGTGAGTCTGTGCTTGAGAAGCTGAAAGGTGAGAGCTGAAGCACTCCAGACAGAGGAGGCTCGCTGTGGGAGTCCTGAAGAGGAATAAAGAGGCGGCTCTTCATGTATAAGTCATGTGGTATGATGCGTAAACACTGGAGGCTATCACTGCGCCGCCACAGAAGAGCTCTGTGTGAAAGACTTAAAGAGAAAGCTGTTCAAAACACGTCCTTCAGAATCCATCACCAGAGGTCATGTGACCAGGAGCACCAAACCTCCCCGCATCTCATTAATCACACCTCAGACAGTTTATCATGCACAAATACACACTGCTCCATCACTCAGGGACTTTAAGGACTTCTAATGACTGTAAACTAATAATACATGGAACTGTACTTGTTTGAACAAACTCATGAGTTATAATGATATGCATGATGTGGATAAACAAAAAAAGAAAATGTTTTGAATAATAGAAATAATAAATTGAGTTTCTGGAATTAGAAAAACATAACATCCACCAAGTTATGATCCCAAAGCAGCAAAAATATACTCAGCCTAAAAATGTGATCCTTTAACATAGAAGCAAACTTAAAGGGACAGTGTGTAAGATTTTTACCCGTTAATTACCGAAATTGAAGATACCCATTCAAAAATACATTGTTTTCCAAGCCTTTTCACTTCCATCATGAAATCAAAGTATTCTTTTGGACTTAGATATAGTCACATAAAAGGAGGATCTTCCCCATATAGAAGCAGCCATTTTGAATACGAGAGCGGCAGAAGGACATTTGGGCTCCGCCTTCGCCTTCAGCAAGGCTCGTGGTTTTGGGTAAACAACGACAAGCATGTTGCCGGATCACACGTCGTAATGGATCTAACACGTGTTTTGGACTAAATTGTTTTACTGGATTTTATTCGCTGGATCCTTACGGACAGATTGAAATGCTGAGTTTGACCTGGGCAGAGCCTTCAAAGGTAAGCTTTGTGCTTTTCCGTTTTGTGCTTTTACATATAAAAGCCACATGTGCTCGGGGAGTGATTGTTGTGCCGGGAAATGAATTACATAGTCAAAAAGAGGAGACTGTAAGGTTTCATTTGATGTGTAGATTGTCATGGTACATGATCGGGAATGTGTGTTTTCATGCGAAAAGAAAAAAGAGTGAACGGGACCGCGTTTATGTATACAGTAGTGGCGTGCGCGGTTCTTGCGCCGGTACGCGAGCTGTCCGCGCTACGGCGCGCCTGGGTGACCCTCGAGGTCTGCCGTAGCTAAAACAGGAAGTGCAATAGCGACTATCCACCTATGCGCCACGAATCCTACACACTGGGGCTTTAAACTTACACAGTACAAATTATATACAGTATGTGAAGGGGACCACCAGTACATTGGACCAGTTTATATCCAGTGTCCTCTCTCTCTTTCTAAATGACCTAATTCTGTCAAAAAAAAAAGTTTTAGAAATAAATTCAGACAAATTGTGATATTATGTGTATGTTTAATACCAAATGCAGTGTGTGTGTGTGTGTGTGTGTGTGTGTGTGTGTGTGTGTGTGTGTGTGTGTGTGTGGAATGACGCAACAGTTAAAACATATAAACAGTGGCTCTAAATCCTCTGTGTAAGTAGTGACCCAGTTTTTATATTGACAGCACAAGGACACTGCAGCCTCCATGCTTCAGGATTATGAGCCTATCTTTACACTGCAAGTTTCAACTGGCTTATTGTTGTGCAAACCAGCAGGATTTTCTATTGAGATCACGTAAGGCAATTAGATTATGACAACTTTGCCAGCATTGAGTTGGCTGAAAATATGTCTGTAAAACCCCCTTAAAACTTTAAGTGGAGGTCAAAATAATGAATTAAGTAACAACATTTAGAATATTTCTCTGTGTGCAGCCTTGCTTTGTGGCATTTGAAAAAAAAAAACAAAAAAAAAAGCATTAGCCCTAAGTACACTTAAAGGGCCCATATTGCGCTATTTTCTGATCTGTTATAATCATCACAAACATACCTGGAGTTGTGTTTTGCCTCATTCATGTTTAACACACAAACCCTGCATATTTAGGCATATATTTTTGTGTTTTTCCCTCAAATTTTGATGTCATGTGGTAACACACGCTCCACTGTGTTTTTTTAAATCCATACACCTTCACTAGAATCATTTGGATGATATCAGGCCTGAACTAAAGGTAAAAGGTTACTGTATGTTACCCTGAAAACTGCCACTACATGACATCACAAGGTGGAACAGAGCATTTTGAGCTTTGGAGATGCAAACTAATAACACAGGGCTACTCAAACATGTGTGAATGAAACAAAAACATACTCCAGGTATGTTTTTGATGAGGTATCAACATTATCAAATGGCTTAAAGGAAAAGTAACGTTTTTTTGTTTTTTTTTACAATTTGAGCCTTATTTCGGTAATAAAACAAGTTGTTTTACTCACCCATAGCACTTTGGTGTCATATGGAATACTTCCAGAGATGTTTTAGATTTGCGGTTAGCCTAGCGCAACTTCTAGCCATAGCTCGGGGCATATAATATACTCAACAAAAATATAAACACAACACTTTTGTTTTTGCTCCCATTTTTCCTGAGATGGACCCAAAGATCCAAAATTCACTCCAGATACACAACACTACCATTTCTCTCAAACATTGTTCACAAATCTGTCCAAATGTGTGACAGCGAGCACCTCTGCCCCGCCGAGACAATCCACCCCACCTCACAGGTGCGCCACATCAAGATGCCGATCCGACATCATGACCAGTGCACAGGTGCGCCCCAGACTGCCCACAATAAAAGGCCACCCCGAAATGTGCATTTTTTTTTGTTTTTTGCTTTATTGGGGGTCTGGGGACTCAGAACCAGTCAGTATCTGGTGTGACCACCATTTGCCTCATGCAGTGCAACACATCTTCTTCACATAGAGTTGATCAGATTGTCAGTTGTGGCCTGTGGAATGTTGGTCCACTCCTCTTCAAAGGCTGTGCGAAGTTGCTGGATATTAGTGGGATCTGGTACACGCTGTCGTATACGCCGGTCAAGCACATCCCAAACATGCTCAATGAGTGACATGTCCGGTGAGTATGCTGGCCATGCAAGAACTGGGACATTTTCAGCTTCCAAGAATTGTGTACAGACCCTTGCAACATGGGGCCGTGCATTATCTTGCTGAAACATGAGGTGATGTTCATGGATGTATGGCACAACAATGGGCCTCAGGATCTCATCACGGTATCTCTGTGCATTCAAAATGCCATCAATAAAATGCACCTGTGTTCTTCGTCCATAACAGCCTTTGAAGAGGAGTGGACCAACATTCCACAGGCCACAACTGACAATCTGATAAACTCTATGCGAAGAAGATGTGTTGCACTGCATGAGGCAAATGGTGGTCACACCAGATACTGACTGGTTCTGAGTCCCCAGACCCCCAATAAAGCAAAAAAAAAAATGCACATTTCGGGGTGGCCTTTTATTGTGGGCAGTCTGGGGCGCACCTGTGCACTGGTCATGATGTCGGATCGGCATCTTGATGTGGCGCACCTGTGAGGTGGGGTGGATTGTCTCGGTGGGGCAGAGGTGCTCGCTGACACATTTGGACAGATTTGTGAACAATGTTTGAGAGGAATGGTAGTGTTGTGTATCTGGAGTGAATTTTGGATCTTTGGGTCCATCTCAGGAAAAATGGGAGCAAAAACAAAAGTGTTGCGTTTATATTTTTGTTGAGTGTATATTCTCCAAGCATGTAATATGCCCCATGTAGGCTCCAAATAGGGTGACCATTCGTCCGGATTTTGTCCGGACAGTCCGGTTTTAGAGCTGTCTGTCCGGCCGTCTGTCACGTGTCCTCCTTTTTTACATTTTGTCCTCCTTTCGGACTCTCATCGGCCACCGTTGCATAAATCGTCATAAATCCCCACCCATTATTTACACTTGCTACTCTGCGATGTTCGCCGTTTCCCAATTCAGCGAGTGCACGGTTCAGAGTGTGGTCTCAGTCTGCAGTCGAGGCGGTGCATACTCGCTCAGCCCTGAGTGCAGTCCGGGGATCACATGGGCGTCTGCAAAATGGAACAGATCCCGCCTCAGCTCAATGAGCCGGGTGGTCTGCTCCTTGTTCCCTACAGACAAAAATATTATTCTATTGCAACTAGTAATACTTGGAATTGGGACATGGCCGATGTTCCCCCTAATTTTTTAGGTGTCTGAGCAAACACACTAACTCCCTGAGTGCTCCTTGGAGCCCTGTGCGCGACATCCGAAATGCCCCATTTATCCATAGTTTACAGCTTTGCGTTTCATGTTTGGGTCCCGGGAGCTGAGAGCACAGTCCGCACATGCGCACTGGCCTCCTCATCTACTCGAAACTATGGCTAAATCTCGCATTACAGGCCACTTTTGCTTCAAACGAAATCGTAGACTAAGACATCGGGCTTCTATGATTTGAAAAGTGCTAAAGTTTGTGTTATTTGGAGACCACAAAGTAATGCCCCGAGCACTCAATTTAACGGATACGCTACAACATAACTTCTACGAAACTGCTCAAAATGACACCAAACTGCTATGGGTGAGTAAAACTACTTGTTTTATTGCCGAAAGAAGGCTCAGATTGTAAAAAAAAAACGTTACTTTTCCTTTAAAGCTCATAAAGGTCAATTTTGTGTAATATAGGACCTTTAAATATCTTTTTCACAATAGACATACAGTATTTTAAGAGTACATATTAACCGGGTGTCTTGGTGTAAATTGTCGAGAACAGCAGTGAATTCTCGTATTCTTCGCATATGCATATTAGCTGCTTAAGTGACGTATTACAAGGATCATATCTCTGGCTTGTGGCTCTCCATCTCTTATCCAAATGGGAATGGAGCCTTTTCTATTCAGGCCATGATTGCTTGCAGATGATTGAAAGAGGTAGGGCCCTGATTGTGTTTGCCATGTCTAAAGCTTTAACAGCATAGCCCTCCCGGTACCTTAATCCAGTTTATCCCTCTGTGCCTCCAACCAGAGCCTGCTCATAGTCCATATCTTGATTGTTTGCCGACCTTGAGCAAGCAAATAATAAGAGTGCTCAGTTAGCAGCATAAAGCGTCATTTTGCAAAGATGGGCACCTTAAGAAAAAGGGTTCTGATTTTACAAGGAGGAAGGCAACATAACATATATCACAATCAAAATGAAATGGACACAATTACCAAAGTGCAACTGCCATAATTTTTTCCACAAACAACAAAATATTATTCTTATTCTGTATTGAACGGCTAACCCTGCAGTTCAGAGCTGTACAAAATGTTGGGGGAAAAAAAAAAATCAGTTCATATGTCAACATCAATTCTCCTGGACACGTTTAAAGATTCACTGAGTAACATTTCTAGTGAGGGTGCCACAGGACATGTTGTTGTTTTGTCTAGAATGTTCCACAGTATAGATTAAGGCTGCGTCCCATTACTCTGTCTTACCCCTTCATCTTACCCCTTCATCTTACCCCTTCGTCTTACCCCTTCGTCTTACCGTCTTCGTCTTACAAGGGGTGTCCCGATTTTAATTTTTATCAAGGGCTAGAGCCACGAACGAGGGCTACATACCCCTTGAAACGAAGTAAGCTCTCGACCAGACTTGGAACGAAGGGGTACGCCTACAAGCTCAGGCAGGTTTTGGGATCAGGATGGCAGCGTCACATCGACCAGCCAAGGAGTCTCATAAATGTATTTTCAGCAGTTGTAATTATCGATTAACAGTTTAGCATGGTTTTACAATTATTTTGACGCTTGTGTTCTACGTTACTTTTAGTGAACTGTTGTTACGGTTTTAATTGTAGTGATGTCTGTTTAGCTGACGTTATTGTTTTCATCGAAATTTAAAGCCCCAGTGTGTAGGATTCGTGGCGCATAGATAGATGGATCGTCGCTATTGCACTTTCTGTTTTAGCTACGGCAGACCTCGAGGGACCGTTTTTTTGTTTGTTTGTTTTTTCTCATGAAAACACACATTCCTGATCATGTACCATGACACTCTACACATCAAATGAAACCTTACAGTCTCCTCTTTTTGACTATGCAATTCATTTCCCTGCAAAACAATCACTCCCCGAGCACATGGGGCTTTTATACAGAAAAGCACAAAACAAGATTAGCTTACCTTAGAATGCTTTGCACAGGTCAAACTCTGTATTTCACCATAAACTTGCTCTCAATTTGTCCGTAAGGATCCAGCGAATAAAATCCACTAAAACAATTTAGTCCAAAACACGTGTTAGATCCATTACGACGTCTGATCCGGCAGCATGCTTGTGTTGTTTACCCAAACCACGAGCCTTGCCGAAGGCGAAGGCGGAGCCCAAATGTCCTTCTGCGGCTCTCGTATTCAAAATGGCTGCCTCTGCACGGGGAAGATCCCCCTTTTATGTGACTTTATCTAAGTCCAAAAGAATATTTTGATTTCATGATGGAAGTGAAAAGGCTTGGAAAACAATGTATTTTTGAATGGGTATCTTCAATTTCAGTAATTAACGGGTAAAAATCTTACACACTGTCCCTTTAATGTATAAACAAGAGTGTTTACGTGTTTACGTTTGTTTGCGTCAATTGTTGTCGCCTCTGTAGATGTAGCAGCCAGGTAGAGGCAAGGGATGATGACACAAACGGTAATCGAGTGGTGTCACATTTCTTAGGGGAACATTCGTACCCCGAGCCCTCTCAGCTCGGTATCAAGGGGCAAGACAAAGACGTATATAAAGGGGTAGGGGATGGGAAAGGGGAAAGACAGAGTAATGGGACGCAGCCTTAACCTACAAGCAGGTTACAGCACTACACTACATTACAATTCAGATCTGTGGAGAGTCACCCCTATTCACAGTAGGAATCATAATATTTTTGAGCAATTGAAACACATGTAATAAATAAATGCTAGAAGAATATGTTTAATGTCAAACTACTGGACATTCAAGGCAAAGGAATAACATCTCCATGGAGACAAGTGGCCGAAAAAGTTAAAATCTGAACTTTGAACAGAATCTTGTTATTAAAACATAAATCTAGTCAGCCCTAAATACAAGTAAAGCCTTAGGATTTAATTAACATGAGCATGTTTTGATCATAGAAATGTGTATTAGTTTTAAAAGATTACAGTCTAGCATACATATTGAAATATTAATAGTGTATTAGGTTGTTGTGCCTTCCCCCCTCCCCCCAAGCTTTAGAGCACTGTGCATTTTTAATGGGAAACTAAACAGAGCTTTTCATCAGACAGAATACATTGAGGCCCGGTCTATAGTGAAAAAATTTATGCAGTAAGCCATTTGGCATCTTTTCATCCTATGCAGTCACAATAATAGCCTGTTTGCATTTTAGGCAGGATTAACTTAAGACTCGTAGGTAGCAGAGGAAGTGTGAAAATGAAAGAAAAATATATAATCAACATTACAAATGGCCCAATTTGGGGGAAAATGTATCAAACAATAACTAACTATAACTATAGAAACATGCCAATTAAAGGGTTTTATATGCCAATAATTTTAAACACAGATGGGGGATAAAAAGATGTTCTGTATCCATTTTGTATTTTTTTCTTGAGTGTCCAGATAATCTTTAAACTTATTTGGCAATGTTTGCTAATGTGTGCATTGTGTCTCTGTGGTAACCGCTGAACATTCCACCAATACACATGTACAGCTCTGGACAAAAAAATAAGAGACCACTGCATTTGTTTCTGAAATCAGCATCTCTACATGTATTACAGCCATTCCATTCCAGCGTCTGTTGAACTCCAACACAAACACCAGGAGTGGAATAAAGTCACTCAAGAACAATGTGAAAGACTTGTGAAGAGCATGCCAATGAATTAAGGCTTATTGCACCAAATATTGATTTCTGAACTCTTCTTAAGTGTAAACATTAGTGTTATGTTGTTTTAAAATGAATTTGAGCTTGTTTCTTTGCATTGTTTGAGGTCTGAAAACATGTATCTTTTTTGTTATTTTGAGCATTGGTCATTTTCTGCAATTAAATGCTCTAAACGATAATATTTTTATTTGGAATTTGGGGGAAATGTTGTCAGTAGTTTATAGACAAAAATGTTCCTTTTGCCCAAACACATACCTATACACATATAAGTAGTAAAATCAAAAAAACTGTTAATTTTGCAGTGGTCTCTTATTTTTTTCCAGAGCTGTATAGTATTCCCCCATCAATAATTCCCTACTCTAAAATCTGAAAACCATCAACATAATCTGTGTTGCCAATGAAGAAAATGTAAGACACTGGATTTGCGCATGAAGCTTAGTGTTTATCTGTTCTTCCACCAAAGCATCTGGAGAGCAAAATATTTTTGTATCTGTGTCTTTGTATCTATTTGACACGTAGCCACGCAAATACAAAACACTAAAGCAGAATCCTCCTTATAATGAATGGCTGTCATCTCTTTAGAGTCCATTTTCTAGTGTATAGTTAGTCTCAAGACAGATTCTGACTTTTAAGAGCTACTTTCAGCTGATGTACCATTGAGAGATAATCACTCTTCATTTGGTTTGAATTTTTAAAAGCATTTATAGATTGGAGTGAACCACGCTAATGCTCTTCGAATAACCCTTCATAGCACATTATGTAAAAGCCACTTTCAAGCAAAATCCTGCAAGGAGGCTTTCAGATAGTGGGGTTTAAATTTGCACTGTGTAGGGTTTCTAGTGAACCTGGTTGTAATAAGGAAATGTTATTGAAAATGAAATGAAATGTTCCCCAGAGTGATACAAACTTAACTATCCTTAGGTATTCAACTCAAAGCATTTTTAGACCTGTCACTATAATTGCTATATAATATACACTATATATTTGAAAGCTGTAAATTACTGCTTCATGACATCACAATGGAATGGAATGGAAGCTTTATTTGTCAATGTAAACAACAAAAAGACTTAGAAATGGGCGGGTCCATGGACCTTAAAGCAGCCGACATGGGGGCGCTAACGTCCCACCTCTCTCATCAGTGATACAAGAACATAAACAAAATAGGAATGCAGTACAATCAATAACAATAGACAAAGACATAATACAGTGGAATAGTTTACACAAGGTATCTTTTTGTTTGGTTTGAGTACAAGAATGAAAATACAGAAAATATGTGACAGATGAGAGGGAAAGCTATGTAAGAAGGGCAGAGTGTTTTTAAAAATACAGAGCATTTTGAGCTTTAGAGACAGACCCTTGGAGAGCCTAATAATAAAGGCTTACTCAACCATGTTTGAATGAAACAAAACACACATTGGGGTATAACCAGGCTTAACAATAATCCATTTTGAGTAATATATTTATTTTTATTTAGTTAGTTAGTTTATTTATGAGACAAGGACAGTGCACAACATACATTAACCTTAACAGGAGAGATGCATTGAGCCAGGTTGTAGCACTAGAGTTAATTTCCACCTGTATAAAGGAATAGGAATATAGGACCTGTAATTCATAGTTATTTGGAATGATTCAGGATTACATAATTAAGAGGTTCAAAGTTAAGTTACTAAACCTCTTTCTTCATGCTTTATTGTGGCTAATGAAGACATAATTATTATCAAAGTCAAAAGTCAAAGTCAAAGTGTAGTTTATTGTCAATTCACTATGTAACAGACATTACACAGAGGACTGAAATTGTGTTTCACCAGATGCCAAATGTGCAATTTAACTAAAAACTAAAAACACGCATGCACAAACACACAGCTACACTCACGGACATGAGTGTATACAGACAGCAACAATAAATAGACATAGACAAAGAGGTAAACATATACGCTTCCAACAAGAAGGAAAGTTTGAGGTAGAATGAAATGTGCAATATGTAAGGTGCAACATAAGTGAAGGTGCAATTTGTAAAGTGCAAGAGTGCAAGTAGCATGGACATCAGTGTGTGTAAATTTGTTTTTTGGATGTCATTAAAGATCCCATGACATGGTACTTCTTGATGCTTTTATATAGCTCCTTAATGGTTCCCTAATACTGTAAATGAATCCTTTTTCAAAATCAACACTCAGTGCATGAGAAACAGAGATAAGCTGAGAAAGAGTAATTTTTCTCACTCAGAACACTCTATAATGGGCGTTGTTGCTTGAATGCAAATGAGGAGAAAAAAGCTGGCCAATAGTAGAAGGTGGGGGCGTGGCTAAACGCTCCGCTGTCTGCTCTGAGCGCTCTCTGATCCATTTCCTTGTTTTTGCACGGGGGGAGAGAGTTGAAGAGTTCCATTGAAAAATAAACACATTTCCACATAAAATTAAACCACTGCTGTTCAAAGGTCCAGAGGCTCAGATAAAGGACTTCCGAGCCTAGAAACACTCGGACGTGCCTCCAGGCAAATAAAAAAACGCATTTCGCATTGCGTAGCGCATTCACAGTCCAAACTCTATGGGCGGGATATACAGGGACGCTGAGCGGAGACAGAGGGAGCGGCTGGAGCTGCATTTGCCGATCTGACGTCAATAAGGTGCCTTGTCCGAACTCGCCCGTTTGAACACTGGTTTTGTGTAACGCAGAAAAGGACCGCAAATGCTCAGTTTAGACATTTCGCAACTTTTAGCCATGGGGGGGGGCTAAACAGGGTAGGGGAGCTCACATTAACTTTCAAAAACCTCAGAAAGTGAAAATTTCATGCCATGGGACCTTTAACATGTTCATAGAAAGTGTATATTATATTCATTATAAAGTGTAACAGGCTTACAGATATTGCCCCTTTAAAATAGAGGACAAGAGCCAAGTTCGTACCAACATGTGGCACAGCATCTGTTTCCTTGACACAGTGCGGTGTAGATACCAGTGGCCTAGATCCATACCTAATGTGCATAATTTATCCGTGACTATTTGTCTAAAAATAACTTAACTTTAAATATTTCAATGTCCTCAAATCAATCACTGAAAACACACTCAGGTTTAATGGTTTTCTTATTTATAGATTTCAGTTTTCTTGGCTCTTCCCTCCAGCATCCTGTCTGCATTATATAGCTGTTACTCTATATGAAAGCCTCATCTTGTTTTTTGGTAATAGTCTGATTCAGCATGTCTGCTCCCCTGCGCAGTGTGTAGAATTGGCAGGTCAATAATTGATTCAATATTCAAGTCTGTTGGAAGCCAAACAGCTAAAACTGGAACCTGTGCTGTGCTTTGTGTTCTGAGCGCCTCCAGCTGCGTTCATTCTCCTCAGTAAATGCTTTAAATGTGTAAAAGCAATGATTAGTGGTAGAAAAAAGACGTCTGGTTTGTACACATTGTGAATGATAGAGACAATATTTGTAAACACAATCAGTTAGAAAGATCATATTTTCATATTCGTCTAGACTCAAGTTGTAGAAACTTGAATACAACAATTCAAGTTGAATTTTCCTTTAATTAAAAACATACAGTCCTACTTCCTTTATGTCAACTCTTTCATTTAAGGTCCTGCATTACACAAAATGGATTCTTATGAGCTATTATAATGTTTTTACTTCATCAAAGGCATGCCTGTTTCAATCACACAAGATTGAGTAATCCTTATTATTGGTCTGTCTACATCTCCAAAGCTTAAAATGCTCTGCTCCACCTTGTGATGTCATGAAGCGGTACTTTTCAAGTTAACAGCTGCCTTTAGTTTAGCAGAGATTGGTAATTCCAGGTCTGAAATAATCTGAAATCATCTGAAATCAGTGAGCACTTTCTATATTACCACATGACATCACAAGGTGGAACAGAAGGTTTTCTGTTTAAGACGAGAAACATGTGCAAATGAAACAAAACACAATTCCAGGTATGTTTTTGATGAGGAAATAACATTATAACATCATAAAATAGTGTAATATGAGCCCTTTAAATTGAGGATAGTGCAGGATTATTCATAAATGTCTGAGTCATCCGTAATATAAAATAATGATATAATATTAGGCCAATAAAAGTTGATGTTAAAGTATAGAACTGTAGCCAGTCACTGACATGTAGGCAAACTCTTCATGCGCAGAGAAAATTGACAGAGCTGTGTAAGAGAGAGCCATGTTATGAAACCAAAAATAGTCTCATCAGATGCACCTCCACAGCGGGGGGAGGGAGGCTGGTTGGTGGACACAAAATGTTTCCGCTGGAGACGTAAATATAGAAGTGAGTGTAGCGCGGTTAGGTCGCAGAGGTCAGCGTACCTTGGGGAGGACAGGGAGAAACGAGCTGAGCTTTTGAATCCAATATGAGGATCAGGAGAGGAGGCGAGAGGGGAATGAAACCAGGCAGTTTAGTGCGGATGAAAACAAGACAGCCGGGAGCCTTGTGCATGAGCTGTAGAGGCTGGACAAGGGCCTTCTGGGAGCTGAGCCAGGTGGGAGCTGGAGCAAGGACATGTGAGGACTAGAATATAGTTGGACACCTAAAAAGGTCAAGGAGGGCTAGGTGGTCTGATAACAACACCAACGTGAGCAAAGTGAGATTGTGTGGGTGGTGTACACACAAAGAAAACATGTGAAAATAACTGGGATAAATGGACTGGATAACGGTTTCCAAATATCGGTACAGTCGATATCCTGATTGAACATATACGCTAATGTAATAAGACTGTTTCCTGGTCGTAGTTGGCACAAAAACTCTATTGAATGTTTGAACACAAAGTTGTTCTGTGGTTACTTCAGAGATAAATAACTGCTACCTAACACATTGGGACAGGGCTGGACAAGGACAAAAAAACGGCCCTCGCATTTTTGGCTTAGACCGGCCCCTGATAATTAGCGGAGCACAATGGACTAATTTATGTATGTGTTCCCCGAAGCAAAATATTTTACAATTGTTACGTCTTGGCCGAGGGGAAACCAGGGTGCAACATTTAAAGGAAAAATCCCAGCTCCCAAAAACCACCAGCAAACTACTACAGTACTACCACATTCAATGGTTTATTTAAAATGAGTCTTGCACACACACACTCACACACACACACTCACACACACCCACGCACACACACACACACACACAAAACTTTCTCATCGAATCTACACGATTCATGTAGGTCACCTGTTTTGGCTTCAAAACGGCGAATTTCTTTTTTTCATGCCTGTCCATCACCTAAAAGTCCCGGTATTATCCTAACATTACTATCTGCTTACCTGCTGTGCCTGTTTGACACTCTATCCCTCGGGTTCCCTTGGGTTCCCTCGGGTTCCCTCGGGTTCCCTCGGGTTCCCTCGGGTTCCCTCGGGTTCCCTCGGGTTCTCTGTCCACAGTCTCTGGCTGCTCCTCTCCCTGTCCACCTTCAACCTGCAGAGGACGTGGAGGCTCCAGCAGCCCCTCCAGAGAATATGTTTGTTATTTTAGAACATTTTGCAGCGTTTATAGCAAGATTTTTTAATCTTTTAGCCTGCAACTTCTCCGCACCCGCTTTCTGTCGCTTCTCCATATTTCCACACTCAAAACTGAAACTGGCGGGGCATCAGCGCAGAGAAAGGGGTGGGACCGCTCTTGTAAGCTACTATATCCTGATTGGTTTAGTCCACTGTCTATATTGAAGATGGACCAATGGGCCGCCTCCTCTAAATTGCGGGCCAGTCTCTAAGTTAAAAAAACCAACAAAAAAACAAAAACAGCATCAGCCCCTGGGACTGTCGGCCCACCGGGAAAATGCCTGGTATGCCCGATTACCAGTCCACGCCTGCGTTGGGATCAGTTTTGTCTTATTTCAGTTTTGTTTTGATCCTATTTTCAGTCCATGCTCTGGTATCGGCAGTTACTTAAAGCTACAGTATCGAAATCTGTATCAAAACTAAAAATAACCACTCAATTTAGCCCAATAGTGAAGAAAAAAATGATCACATAATAAATTGAATGTTTTGGGGGAGTCATGGTTTCGTGCAGGCAGTAGTTTCAAAAATGATGCTTTAGCCAAAATGAAATACAAAAACTAAATAAAAGACCTGAGCAACAAATCTATTTCATGCTAAGTCACTACTGGTAAATTAATCTCACTATAATATCAGGGGACTCTAGCTGGAAAGTAACTAACAAATACAGCTTTTCAGTTCTGATACCGATTTCTATACTACAGCTTGAAGTATCGGCCAATATCAATGTCAACCAATACCAGCACAGAGACTGAAAACATTTTTATTTCCTTAAAACAAAATGAAACGAGACAGAACTGATCCAAATGTGTTGTGAAGATGTTATTTATCGCTCAAGTAACTACAGAGTGAGTCCCTGCTAATTACAAATACTAAAATGTGATTGAGTCAATTTATTCTGCTTTACTGAACTTTTGTGAGTAGATTTTTGAACATGTACTTGTATTTGTACTTGAGTGCAGATTACTGTAATTACCTATTTTAAAATCGTGGCAGTTTTCTGCGTAACAGTTTGTCCCAGTTGTCCCTATGCACAATTGAAAACACATGACCAACGTCTGAGAGTTTTGATGGTAACACTTGCTTTTGGGTGCAAGTGTTACCCAGCAAAATGCAGTTTCACTTAACATTTTTGTTTAGGAAAATTAAAATCGTGTTTATGTTTTGATTTTTTAGGTTAGATTTTGTGTGAACTGTGTGAACAAATGTCAATTTTCAATAGATAAATGCATCAAACCAATTGAAAAAAAGGTAATTTATCACGTTTTTTTTTGTTTTTAAATAAAAGATTGATCTACAATGTCTAAAAATAAATGTAATTAGCAACTTGAGTAGTATTTCTCAGGCATATTTAGCATTCTTAGCCATGTAATTGCACTTTTACTACACTATTACTCTCTCCAGCCCTGTGTACCTGCAGATGCCAGCTGTGTAAGGGGATGTGCAAACCTTTGGAAAGTAAAGTGTGTTATTGAGAGAAGTGAGGTCAAGTTTTTACGAGATAAAAAAGACAGAGGCCTTGTACAGGCGAGGAAGAATTTCAATACAAACAGATGGGCTGAAGAAATGAGCTAGAAAACAGATAATAATGAACATGAGGAATCTAATGGGTCAGAAATCTGGTGGTAACAGGTGCACTTGGGAGACACTTGTGAGACTCATAAAATCATGTTTACGTAATAAAAGAGCATTTAACTATGTCATTACACGCAAATATGGCCTCAGACAAACACAAATAAAGCTACATATAAAGCTATAGGTGTGTGGTATTCTTTACACAGTCACAATTCACAGTTTCTGAAAAGTATTGTAATTGTGATTAGATTTGCGATTGATTCAGCTCAGACTGCACATTGTAATCGATTCCACAACATTTGAGAGAAGACGGGAATATGAACTGATAAACTAATACAAGAATCCTTTCATTTGAGAACCTGCTTATATAGATGTTTCTGAAAACTAAGACCAGCATTTATTTTGTCTTTTTAATAAAAAGACATGCTATTTAGTTTAGAGATCAATCGATATGTTTTTTATTTTTTATTACAATGCCTTTACCGACCTGTTTAGAATCCACAGCAGAAACCGATGGCGAATAAGCTCTGCTGTTATTTTTTGAACGCAATGTATTGCTCATTCTTCCCAAAATATATCATTTTAAAATATTACAAACTCATCCACAACTGCAAAAGGTTTATTCAAATAAAGCTTTATGCAGATTCTTTAACTGGTTGGCCCAAAGCCTCTGCTGGAGATTTAAGGCTGATTGCTGACTGCTAATTTAGTTATTTATTGAGCATATTATATTACCTAAATAACTGCAGTCTTTGCTATTTGATAATTGCCATTTCAACTGAAATGAAATATACTGTGCAACCTTATCTCACCCTGTTTTCCCTCTTTAGTCTTATCAGAAGCCAAAACGTCAGACAACCCATTTACATTCTTAACTACAAACTCTGTACAGAGATTTTCAACGGAGAAATGTCTGTAGTATTATCTCCAGTCCACGTTTAAATCTTCATAATATGGACAATTAATAAAAATCTGTCTCACAAAATTGTGACGTTATCCTTTATTATAACACAAAGACTGCAATAAAACGGGAAAGAAAATCTGTGAATCGTACAACAAAAAAGTGAGAAAACATCCCAAGGTTTGTACTTTTTGGAATGCTTCACAGTTAGTCTGTTCCAGGCTTGTAAATTGAAGCCGAAACTGTGCAATAAGCAAGCGATGCAGTCTAATTGAAAAAGAGGGGGCGGTTAATAGTGTGTAGGAGAGGACAGGCTGGAGGAGGATCTGGACTGTGCCGCATAGAGACAGCAGTCAGAAGAGAGGACAGCCCCACTATTTAAGATGACCGCCCTGGCGTCATCACTCCACAATGGTCAAAATGTGGTTTGACCCAATGTTTGAGAAGGTTAGAAATAGGCTGCACGCACTGGACTTGACTGACAGTTAATGTTTGTTTGCCCAGTGTTTAGTCGGGGGTGGTTTGTGGGAGAGTTTTTTTTTCTTTTTGTTATGTATAATAATAAAAAAAATAAAAAAAAATACAAAATAAATAGGCAGTGAGAGGAGAGTAGGAGTGGGTGACAGAAATGTATATTCCAATTTCTTTTTACTGTCTCAATGTGGATATTCAGATGATTTTATGGTAATCCATGAGAAATGTGCTAAAATGTGCTTGTTAGAGGTTCTATATATCACAAAGTTTTAGTCAGATTGTTGTTACCTCATCAAAACATACCCAGAGTTGACAACATCTACATCTCTAAAGCTCAAAAAGCTCTGTTCCACATGTGATGTCGTGTAATCATAGTTTCCAAGTTAACAGCTATCTTTTACCTTTTGGTTAGAAAAGATTGGCAATCTCAGGGCTGAAACCATCCAAATTATTCTAGTGAAGGTGTATGGAGTTTAAAAACACAGTGCGGAACTTCCTGCATTACCACATGACATCACAAGGTGGAACAGAGTGGTTTTCCATGGAAGAACACAGCTTATATATGCAGAGTTTGTGTGTTGAATGAAACAAAGCACAACTATAGATGTTTCTGATGTGGAAACATTATATCCTGTAACACACATGTTGTAGCTGTAAGGTCTTCCTGGTTGTGTAGACTTGTGGGCTGAGCCTTGTACAAGACACATGGGCTTGTACACCTAACCATAAGGATGGCTTGAAGAGATCCTGGGAGAGATTGCTAGATTACACTGGTCTACAAGCAAAATGCTTCCGGAACAAAAGTAGTGAAATTTTCCTTGGTTTAGGTCACTAATAAAGAAAAAGTAAGTCAGAAGTGCTGATTGGCTATAGTTTCCAGGATATAGTATTGGGTCAAAATAGGAAATTTATGCAAAATAAGGCAAAAACAGTAGTTTATCAGAAGGTACAGTGTGTCTACAAGCAACCAGTTCTATCTGAAAGCCTGTCTGCACATTCCAATACATTCATTTTAATATGTCTAGAGTTTTAACATCAATAATTTTTTGATTTCACATAAGAGAGATGCCTCGAAATTGTGTGCACCTGATGCCTTAAGATATTTCTTGTTTATTTCTTGACAGATAAAGAAGTGCAAGTTAAATATTTTCAAAATATAAATCTATATAAATCTATATACCTAAATCTATTGCATAAACAGATGTGATTTTGATGTAAAACAATATCATTAAATATCTTGAATACATTTGCTAACCAGCACAGTTATCAATTGATTTTCAGTTCATCTTATCAATTTTCTTTATCAAATTTGTAGACCAGTGTTACTCAAACATGTTTGGATGACATAAAACAAACTTGGGCATGTTTTTGAGGTGAGAACAATGTTATAACATGGTAGAATATGTATATATGTAGATACTCCCCCTTAACAGTTTTTTTTTACTATGGACAATATACGGTACTCATAATTCAAATTTTGCATATCCAAAACACCAATATATCCCCCACCTCTAGAGGATAGATATTGGCGCAGGGATGGGGATCTAGTGAAGAAGAATAGGCTCACAGACAGTGCCTATTTGACTTGCAGTGTCCTTCCACAATGTACACCAAGAGTTTGTGTTGTTGTGTTTGTAACCGCTCATGCAGAGAGGACCAGTCACGAGGGGTTGTGGCACTACAATCTATCCACCGGAGAAAAGCATGGAGCAGACCATGTTAATGCTGATCAGAAAAGAGGTGTTTAGCTGTGTGAGGGAGGCTCTGTCAGTCCATGTAACTGTACAGCCAAGTAAAGAAACTATACAGCGCACACCCACTGCTGCTAATGCATACAACCCACACATTCATGATAAGATGGTGAGTGTGTGAATACAATACAATAATCACAAGTTTGCTTTTATAAATTGCTATGACTTACGAGAAACTATGGCGCTTGCTGGTGTTTTTTTTTTTTTTTGCATATTTATAATGCTTACTTATTATGGGAATGTTTTATCCTTTTTATGACGTGATTGTTGCATTTCAAGATGAACAAAAAGTAACCTAATGCTGCTATATGTTGTCAGTCTGTCAATCTTCAATAAATTTAAATCTAAATCTTAATTATTTCTGTCAGGTCTCTTATCATTTAAAATCGCACTATGTAACTTTTCTGCTGAAGGGTCTGCCAACTGCTTGTAATTACTTTTCCACAGAACTGCATTTAACTTAACTATCATCATATGGAAACAAGTATGCCACCAGGTCAAATTATAGGTCAGATCTGTGGAAAGGTGACCCTACTCACAGTAAGAATACATGTTTTTCATATTTATTATGTACAGCTCTGGAAAAAAATAAGAGACCACTGCATTTTTTTTCTGAAATCAGCATCTCTACATGTATTACAGCCATTCCATTCCAGCGTCTGTTGAATTCCAACACAAACACAAAGCTGAGTTAATTCAATTCTTGCACCAGGAGTGAAATAAAGTCACCCAAGAACAATGTGAAAGACTTGTGGAGAGCATGCCAAGACGCATGACAGCTGTGATTAAAAATAAGGGTTATTGCACCAAATATTGATTTCTGAACTCTTCTTAAAGGCAAATTAACGTTTTTTTACAATCTGAGCCTTCTTTCGGCAATAAAACAAGTAGTTTTACTCACCCATAGCATTTTTCTGTCAATTGGAGCAGTATCGCAGAACTTATGTTGAGCCGTTCTGTTCTACTAATGATCCCGTATCCTTAACATGGTGCTGTATCATATGCTCGGGGCATTACTTTGCGGTGTCCAAATAACACAAACTTTAGCACTTTTCAAATCAATGAAGGCAGCTGTCTTAATATAAGATTTTGTTTGAAGCAAAAGTGGCCTGTAATCCGAGATTTAGCCATAGTTTCGAGTAGATGAGGACGCCAGTGCGCATGCGCGGACTGTGCTATCAGCTCCCGGGACCCAAACATGAAACGCAAAGCTGAAAACTATGGATAAATCTCGGATTACAGGCCACTTTTGCTTCAAACGAAATCTTACATTAAGACATCGGGCTTCTATGATTTGAAAAGTGCTAAAGTTTGTGTTATTTGGAGACCGCAAAGTAATGCCTCGAATACTCATGCTAACGGATACGCTACAACATAACTTTCTTCAAACAGCTCCAAATGACACGAACGTGATATGGGTGAGTCAAACGACTTGTTTTATTACCGAAAGAAGGCTCAGATTGTAAAATAACGTTACTTTTCCTTTAACTAGCATCATATGGAAACAAGTATGCCACCAGGTCAAATTATAGGTCAGATCTGTGGAAAGGTGACCCTACTCACAGTAAGAATACATGTTTTTCATATTTATTATATACAGCTCTGGAAAAAAAATAAGAGACCACTTTTTCTGAAATCAGCATCTCTACATGTATTACAGCCATTTCATTCCAGCGTCTGTTGAATTCCAACACAAACACAAAGCTGATCTACTTCAGTTCTTGCACCAGGAGTGGAATAAAGTCACCCAAGAACAATGTGAAAGACTTGTGGAGAGCATGCCAAGACGCATGAAAGCTGTGATTAAAAATAAGGGTTATTGCACCAAATATTGATTTCTGAACTCTTCTTAAGTGTAAACATTAGTATTATGTTGTTTTAAAATGAATTTGATCTTGTTTCTTTGCATTGTTTGAGGTTTGAAAACATGTATCTTTTTTGTTATTTTGACCATTTGTCATTTTCTGCAAATAAATGCTCTAAATGATAATATTTTTATTGGGAATTTGGGGGAAATGTTGTCAGTAGTTTTCAGACTCTAACAAAAAATGTTCCTTTTGCCCAAACACATACCTATAAGTATAGTAAAATCAGAAAAACTGATCATTTTGCAGTGGTCTCTTATTTTTTTTTCCAGAGCTGTAGTTACACAGAGCCTCAGCCATGCTTTTGCCAGACAAAACAATTAAAAAACACTTCCAAATACATTACGGGAGGAGGCCTCTGAGGGTCAATCAACCAAAGCAAAACAAAATGGTGGTATGCTCTGTCTGGCCTCTGCGCTTTCAAGGCAAGTGCTGCGGGCGTGGCGCTGTTCATGGTGCTGAAATGATGAATAACGTCTATTACATGGCTATTATGCATGGCTACATTTCTTTCAGCGTTCCTCAATTTGTTTTTCTGCCTTAGAAAGCTCAAATGTATGTACAAACTTTCTAAAAAACCCTCTACACTTTGAATCTATAGTGGCTTTGGGACAAGATGGCTTCAAAATATTCTATTCAAACATTTGGGATTTGCAATTTCAAAGCAGCGCGCTCAGTCTTATGCAAAAATGCAAAAAAAAAAGAAAGAAAGACCGCTGAACCATGCCAACTCCTGTACTCTCTTCTACTATAAATGAAGTTAATTGAGCATTAATAAGTCGAATAATCATTAAGTGACTAATAAGTGAGATGTAGGAGCGGTTACTTGGTACTGTAAGCCTTGGCGTCTACAGTACAAAAGCGCTTTAAGCATTGGACCATTGGACTTGTCCCGATCACCAATGCAAATGAGATCCTCCTCCTCCTCCTCTTCCTCCTCCTCGTCCTCCTCCTCGTCCTCCTCTCCTCCTCGCGCCGGCACGGACACACAGGCGCGCACACACGTCTTGAACGCGGGTGCCAAGCATTCAGGAGGTTGTTGAGCCACGGAGAGAAAGAAAGAGAGAGAGAGTCCGCTTATATAACAGCGGCTGTGGGAAACGCTACGGAGCTGGAGGAGACCTTCGCAGGACAATAAGCGGAAATACAGCGATGTGAACGTCCAACAACGGATACGTGACGGAATGGTCCCGTGCGCAATGCTCCGGCGGTGAAGGTAAAAGCTGCATGATCATAAACACGCACTACTGTACACGGAGGAGCGAGGGCTTTAAAGATGGAAGACTACGCTTTTAAAAGAGGTGATACGTGTTTACGCCCGCTGTTTACCCGTGCACTTGGTCAAATTGCGTCTAATGTTGGAGAGAGACTACATCTACTCGTGTTTCGTTGAAAGAGGCTCTTGAAAACGCATTTTGTCCGCAAGAATCCAGCATAACTTGGAGGTAAGCTTGGTCTGAGCAAAGACAATGTTGTGTGCAAACTGTTGCTTCATTTATTGCCTGTACCGCACCCCTACTTTTGGGGGGCGTAGTGAACTGAGTGTAGTTCAAAAGCGACATGAAAGGCCTGAGGGTAAAAGTGGAGCCGAAGGGCAGAACGGAGCGTGACGGCCACAGAGATACCAAGTACGGATGGAGCATCACCCCGAAGCCCTCCGTAGCGTAGCCGGTGGTCGTACAGCTAAAAATGCGACTGAAAATGTTGAAGGAGCGCTTCAAAAAGGGTCAGGACCTGACTCACATGCCATGTTAAAAGATTCAGGGCGCCACAAGACTAAAAGTGTGGTTTTATCGTCAGTATTATTTAAAATAACCACCCATAGCGTTAGTTGACAACTCGTATTTGAGCAATTTATTCATTATCTGTCCCGTTTTCCATGACGAGGGTACAAATGTTCTATATTTTGTGCTATAATCCTCCTGTCATAAGCACTCATAATGCGCTCTCCAGACACTTTTATCACATGATGTCATTTGGCTCTGATAAGTGAGACTTAACATTTTCTAAGCTGGGCGATACTGCTGATGATGAAATGGATCATTTTGGCACTGGGGGTGTTAAAATCAATCTGCAGATTGATCTCATTTTGTGAGATATGGCACTAACCAAGATTATATACTTTTTTCATATAGCTTGAAATCTCATTTTATACGTCTCCTCTGCATAAATGACAGAACCAGTGCAACACAGTTTCAGTGACAGCAATGAATTAATCTCAAATGGCTGGAATAAGGGCAATGAAGCACGAGACACTTACGAATGTGTTGCAAGATGCTGCAAGACAGAAACCAGCCCATATGTCAACATGAGCAGTGCCTCTAATCCTGCAGGCATACACCCCTCTCTTTCATAGTCCCTGCACATCACACAATAGTGTTGCCTCCGATCTGAAAGCCTGTTTTTGTGCCTCGCAGGTCTTGAACATGGATCATCTTGAACCCTGTGACCAGAGTTTGGGAGATTAAACCCTCCCTCTACTGCACACTGATGGAGCAGCTGTTGACATGAACTTCAAACCACGCTCTCAAACAGGGCTTCATCTGTGGAAGCGTTGAGACTCCATCTGCTCGTCTCAGATGTTCTCGTATTTAAGCTGGAGACAGTGACTGTGGGGATGGTGCCACTGTACAGGCTGCAGTGCCTCCTGAAGCGTGCTCACATGCTGCTGCTGTGCCTGGGCATAGCGTACTTGATGGCAGGCAGCCTCCTCTTGCTCCAGCGTTCCAGTGTGAGAGTGGGTCACTCCACCCTGGCCAACGTACCCCCGCTGTCCCTGGCAGCTCCTCCTGTGGCCCTCAGAACAATGGGCCTGGGGGTGAGGGCCCGCTCACGGTGGGCTACTGTCCCGGTGTCTATGGGGGGAGGCAGGCCGGGGTGGGGGTCCGCCTCACGCAGCCTCGGGGTCCAACACCTGCACCGTCGCTGGTTTCACAATCTGCTGCCAGAGGGGCCGGAGCAGAGACAGTCACTGCACAAGAGCCGGCACAAAGGTAACAGATTCTGTTTTAGCTCATGTACTGAACGAATACAGATCAGTTTTTACTTTCAAAGCAACAGTAAAACTTTCTGATAGAAAACTCCACAGAAGGCACCGTAATGGTCATGCAGCCTGAAGGAGCCACCAGGAGTACTGTCTTTTGGTAGCAGTCCAGCAGACACTAGTTTACTGATGTAGTCTATGCCAAAGATGGTTTCATAAGATGGTGCTATCCATCACAGTAAAGAGCTGAGCCCATAGACCATTTAGACAAGCTTCATAATACATTTATATGGCATTTTACGTGTGGCTGCCTCAGATAGTGTAGCTAGACATTTAGCTCACAGCTCTTCTCTGAAGCAGAAACCTGCCACACGAGCAATTTCTATAAAATAAATTAGTAATTAACAAGATTACAATGACCCAGAGGACTCCTCGTGTTACATGTAGACCAAATCACAAACTGCTCACAGTTTTATGATGTCTGAAAAAGCTTTTGCCATTTTGTTGAAATGATAAATACAATAGAATTAGCCCCAATGGAACATTTGTTCCCCCAGCTCATTTCTGAAAAGCATCCTACAAGAGCTCTTAATCCTTTTTATAAACAGACACTACAATCCACTCAGTCACTAAGCAGAGTAATACAAATGAAAAATGTTGAAGGCCTGAATGAAATCAGTTTCAGTAACAGTCATCTGGCAAACATTCATTTTTGTAAATGTATTACTCTGGACACACTATTAAATTAGCCAGGTCCATAGTGCCACAAGCAGAAGAGAAACAGGCAGCAAGTAAGTGGTGGCTTTTACAGCTTCTCTCTAATACATTTATCAAAGCAGGACATTTCTGCAGCCAAAGTTTGGCCTCTTAAAAGGCAACACTTCTCTTCCCCAAACCTTCCAACATATATATATATATATATCACCACATACTTCCCTTTATTGAAACATTCTTAGGCACATTACAGTGGTGGTAGTTAGCATGATTTTCACTCCCCAGGTAATACTGCCTTTTAGCCCTGTAGTGAAAGAAACCCATCTATCTTTTTAAAGAAATCAATTGTATGAGGTGTGAGAATCTGAGCACGTCCCTCGATTAACCCAGAGCCCGAGCTATTTCGGCTGTGATTAATGCCACGGCCTGGCCACTGGGGGCAGAGTGGGGGGCATCACACCCGGGGACCATCTAAGATGCTTTGAGGCAACTAATACAGCCTCCAACAGACGGCATGTGCAAGCTTTATGGACACTGTAGAAACACTTATGGGTTTCTCCTCTGTAACTTTATATTTACATATTCAATTATTAAAAAAAAAAAAAAAGATTAGAAGTACATATTGAATACTTATAATCTCAAGACATTTAAAATATTCAAATATAGGGCTAAACATTATGAGTAAAATATCTAATTGCAATTTTTTCTGACAAGCATTGTGACTGAGATCAGATTTGTAATTCATCTTTCAATAACAGGATTGTTTTCAAAGTTCATAATTAAATGCATTGAGGAAGTGGCAAAATTGACAATGTAATATAAGAATCACATTTCAGAACGTGTTTGAACAGATCTAAAGTACAGGGTTAGCAGTTTTTTTATGCAGAGTAAGACAGGATATTTTGTTGTTTGTGGAGGAAATTATACCTAAACATTGCAGCCTTTGCGATTTGCTAATTGTGTCATTTCAAATGGATTCAATTGTGATGAATCGTGCAGCCCTGCCTGAATATAGCACTCTCTTCTATATTGCACCCAAACAGGTTTAAACCATTCACTCTGGATATGTTTTGAGTCTATGCAGCTGACATCTTTAAGCAGAGAGTGGAGAAATATAATTGCCTTAGACCCCTGAAGCAATACTGTGTGCTCACAAAGAGATGCACTGGCCTGCATTCAGCGGCCGGTGCTCATAAGTGGACGTCTGTGTATCGGCAGTGGCGGTTTGATGTAGCTCTGTGTTAAAAGGAAGGATATCATCAAACACCTGAATTTGACATTTCAGAATTGCGTTACATCAGCTCATCATAATACTTTGTCAAAGCCTCTTGAAGGAAAAGTAACGTTTTTTTACAATCTGAGCCTTCTTTCGGCAATAAAACAAGTAGTTTTACTCACCCATAACAGTTTGGTGTCATTTTGAGCAGTTTCGTAGAAGTTATGTTGTAGCGTATCCGTTAAATTGAGTGCTCGGGGCATTACTTTGCGGTCTCCAAATAACACAAACTTTAGCACTTTTCAAATCATAGAAGCCCGATATCTTAATCTACGATTTCGTTTGAAGCAAAAGTGGCCTGTAATCCGAGATTTAGCCATAGTTTCGAGTAGATGAGGAGGCCAGTGCGCATGTGCGGACTGTGCTCTCAGCTCCCGGGACCCAAACATGAAACGCAAAGCTGTAAACTATGGATAAATCTCGGATTACAGTCCACTTTTGCTTCAAACGAAATCGTAGACTAAGATATCGGGCTTCTATGATTTGAAAAGTGCTAAAGTTTGTGCTATTTGGAGCCCGCACGGGGCATATTACATGCTTGGAGAATATATTATATGCCCCGAGCTATGGCTAGAAGTTGCGCTAGGCTAACCGCAAATCTAAAACATCTCTGGAAGTGCTCCATATGACACCAAAGTGCTATGGGTGAGTAAAACAACTTGTTTTATTACCGAAAGAAGGCTCAGACTGTAAAAAAAAAAACGTTACTTTTCCTTTAAGACTTAGCTGCTTCTTTCAACAGAAATCACTTGTGAAAATTAAATACTTACAATTAAACTATACTGCAACTATACAATTAAAACTACAAGTGGAGTTAGTTAGAAATCAAACTGTATGTGCTTGTGTTTGGCGATTAATTATTATGCAACAGAAAACGATTAGAGAAAGAAACCATGCACTCTAAATGATGTCAAATAAAGACTATAATAATAATGAGATAAAAATGTAAAAACAATGCAGTAAAAACAAAACCCTCTCATTCTGATTCCTCCTGAAAGTAATCTGCTATTAGCTTTTCGCTTAGTTCATTAATTAAGTGTCACTTGTTGCATCTAATCATCTAAAAGAGTGTAAGTGTGAAGTGTTTATGAGTAAGATAACTGTTGGATGTTGTATAAAGAAGTGGACTAAAGGGGTGTGACATAGCATTCGGCAAATGTCAAATGAAGCTCACGAGGCTAGCAATTATAGGAGCAAATGTGGAGCCGAGTTCCATATTAGGAATACAGATAAAATAGCGGAATCAAAACACCAGGATCATGTAGAGCTGGTTAATACGATCATTTTAAGATCAAAATGACAAGGCTCAGTGCAGCAGTTACAGAGAGAGAGGTGACAGTTTTTCAATGTAAAGTCATTTGGAGTCGATGGAGCCGGAAGCGCCCCCATGCTCACTTCCTGTTTGAAACATGGCGGCTCGCAGGTTAGCTATGTCCATTTATATACAGCTCTGGAAAAAAATAAGAGCCCACTGCAAAATTATCAGTTTTTCAGATTTTACTACTTATAGGTATGTGTTTTGGCAAAAGGAAGATTTTTGTTTGAGTCTATAAACTACTGACAACATTTCATTTCATCCTCAAATTCCAAATTAAAATATTATCGTTTAGGGAATTTATTTGCAGAAAATGACAAATGGTCAAAATAACAAAAAAGATATTTTCAGATGTTTTCAGACTTCAAACAATTCAAACAAACTCATTTTAAAACAACATAATACTAATGTTTACACTTAAGAAGAGTTCAGAAATCAATATTTGGTGCAATAAGCCTTATTTTTAATCACAGTTTTCATGCGTCTTGGCATGCTCTCCACAAGTCTTTCACATTGTTCTTGGGTGACTTTATTCCACTCCTGGTGCAAGAACTGAAGTAGCTCAGCTCTGTGTTTGTGTTGGAATTCAACAGACGCTGGAATGGAATGGCTGTAATACATGTAGAGATGCTGATTTCAGGGGGGGAAAAATGCAGTGGTCTTTTATTTTTTTCCAGTATGCAGTCTATGATGACAACCGATGTATTTTTCCTCTATCACACAGGAACATACATGGGCTGCTTTCTTCACAACGCAAGCGATCAAGCTCTGGGAGGAACCATGCTTTATGACCTACGTAAAATGACCAGCTCTCTGTGTCAAGACACCTGCTCCGAAAGGTAATGCATTCACACAGTCCCTCAAAGGAACCACAGAAAGCCTGCGGTCTGAGAAAGCCTTTGAATCTCCATCTACTCCATGAATGGCTCCTGTGTTTAAGCCAGAGGAGCGCCAGGTGGCTGTGTGACAGTAAAAGATGAGGGGAGAGCAAGGGGAGAGTGAAGAGCGGCCAGGACAGAAGGCTGGCGAAGAAGAGGAAGGAGGGAGGTGTGGATGAGTGAGGAAGCCTAATGAGCAGTCCACGGCAGATGCTGCATAAATCAGGGCTTAGAAGTGTTCTTGGTCCAAGAATGGACACTTCAGAGCGAGTCAGTGCAAGTTGAATTTCCAACAGAACAGAGAAAGACTTGCAAAAGCCGTGAAAAAAGCTGAGATGCCTGTAGGGTTTTTAAGAAGGTATTACCACAAAGTGACCTGCATCAATTATTTCTTTTTATACAAGGAAAGAAGCGAGGACAGATGAATCCACTCAAACTCAGAATCTGAATTCAATCTTGATGCTCCTTGCCGCAGTCTTGCTTTTTACCTTTTTCCAATTACTGCGATGAGCAAAAGTAAAAAGTCAAAGCAATTTATGAGGAAGCTTCAAAGGACACATATGAAAAGGTCAATTCTGATGAGGGCTCGGTATCCCCGTGGAGGCAAATGAGAGAGGAGAGGGAGCGCCGGGCCTCATCGGTGGAGCACAGATGAGTTCAGAGACAGAGTTCAGCTGTCTCATTCAGGCCGGAGAATACTGGGATTTAATGCTCAGCGCTGAATTATATGATAAGTTGTAAATGTTAAATAATGTCTTGTGAGAGGGCTTAGCCGAAGGGCACTAGCTTGAGGTTATTGATTGCTATGAGCGAGGGCGTCGCAGTAAGCTTGTGTATGTGTGATGTATACGTGTGTGTAGTGGGTACCAGTTTGCCGGTCTGGAGTATGGAGCAGAGTGTCACTGTGGGAACAGGATCAGTAGCCCCCGTGCCCCGGACGAGGACTGCAGCCTGGTGTGTCGGGGTGAGCGGGGGTCTCGGTGTGGAGGGGTGGGACGACTCTCCATTTACAAAGTGGAGGAGCAGCTGCCCGGCCACCGAAAATGTGAGTCACTTGAATACTTGTGCAGTTGTAATGAATCCAATCTCAGGCTGTAGTTTTTTTAGACGTTTGGTTGATTTGTTGGTCAGTGGTGTCTTAGTACAGTATATCGCAAAATGTCACAATACTGGCTGACGCAAAAGTCAGTGTCACAAGAATATAAATATACTGCAACAACACAATGTTCTCTATTTTACAGAAAACTACCCTTTATTGAAAACAAAATGGTCAAAAAAGCAAACTTTGTTCATGATTTTCATTTTGGTTTTTTTGGTTTTTGGTATTAGACACAGTTTGATTAGTAATTAAAAGGCATGATTTTTTTTTTTATTTAAATTGACTTATTGTACCAAAAAGTATGTTAAAATATGGGAATAATATTGTAATATCACAATACAAAATATAGATATAAAATATCTCATATTGTGCAGTATTAGTCTTAGTCAACCACACTTTGATTAGTCAACTAATTATTTTATTTGAATTACAGAGGATTCTTTGTGACCAGTAATTTAATCTGCCTTTTTACATGAAGTAGACATTATTATTGTAGTGTATACTGTGCTGTTTTTGCCATGTCATGCCCCCTTTTAGTTAATTAATGCAGGGTATGACTTTTTTCAACCAGCATTTTTTTTTTTTAAGTCAAATGCCTTCCTGAAATAATCAAACAGACAAAAGCAGCTTCTTTGCTGTTAGACTCTTTTTCTTTCTTTGAGACTGTGACTTTTCATTTTTTACAGCAAAGTGTGCTTTGCTCGAGCAGAAAGAACATTTAGAGCAAAACCAAGGAGAGAAGATGACACAAGTTTGAATGATGGGGATGTTCAGTGTTCACAGCCTGATTTAATTTCAGATAATAACACAGGTGTGCTTTTGCATAAAATTATGCTTAGTGCAGCTTTAAATGTTGATTGATGGAGCCCACTAAGGATTTTAAGTGTGTTTGACTTTCAGACAGAGCAGCTGCAGAGCTCCTATTACTCACCTGGAGACTGGTCATGTACCAGTCGCAATTTATTTTTGTCGCTCTAAGTTCTTATAGTCACAAACAGATCCATGTAGTCCACAGGATAGAAATAACCATCAAATTTAGTGTTAATATTAGGGACTGTGTATTAAATGCATATGTATGTTTCCTATCAAATGGTTGGAGCATGATGAAGTCTGTATTTACAACAGTACAACAAAATGGAGGAAAATATAGAATATTTATCGTTCAGTGTATAAAAGCTGGAACAGGAAGAGTTCATCTGACCAAACAGATAAGTGGCATTTGAAAAAGTTAAAAGTTATTGGCACATTATAAAAGGAGAAGTTCAATTGGTTATTGGCACATTGAATTTACTCTTAGTATAGTAATATTTCCAAAAGCCAAATCTACTTTACTGCTACCAAAATACATCTCTGGAAAAAAATAAGAGACCACATCAAAATGATCAGTTTTTCTGATTTTACTACTTATAGGTATGTGTTTGGGGAAAAGGAACATTTTGGTTTGAGTCTATAACCTACTGTTTGGAGCATTTATTTGCAGAAAATGACAAATGGTCAAAATAACAAAAAAGATCAATGTTTTCAGACCTCAAACAATGCAAAGAAACGCGATCAAATTCACTTTAAAACAACATAATACTAATGTTTACACTTAAGAAGAGTTCAGAAATCAATATTTGGTGCAATAACCCTTATTTTTAATCACAGCTTTCATGCGTCTTGGCATGCTCTCCACAAGTCTTTCACATTGTTCTTGGGTGACTTTATTCCACTCCTGGTGCAAGAACTGAAGTAACTCAGCTTTGTGTTTGTGTTGGAATTCAACAGATGCTGGAATGGAATGGCTGTAATACATGTAGAGATGCTGATTTCAGAAAAAAATGCAGTGGTCTCTTATTTTTTTTCCAGAGCTGTATAAAAGCTGGAACAGGAAGAGTTCATTTGACAAAACAGATAAGTGGCATTTGAAAAACCTATTGGCGCCTTGAATTTACTCTTAGTATAGTAATATTTCCAAAAGCAAAATCTACTTTACTGCTACCAAAATATAATTCCATCCGCTCTTGATAAAATCCATTATTGCCTTTGCTAATATCTCTGGTTTAGAAGATGGTAACATATGAAAAAAGCTTCTTGGATTTTTTTCAAAACGGCAATTTCTGTTATTCTGTTTTCTCTTCATATTTTTTGGGGGGTCAGTATTTATCGTGTGTACATTTTCAGTTATTTTTTTTAGCTATATGATAAGATTTGAGCTGTAGAATGTTGAATTAATAACTTCTATGACTGATGACAGATACAGCCTATACTAAAGTGTAGCAGTTCATGATTTGTTCATGATATTGTAGTTTTTGTGATATAAATCTGCTCTTAGGTAATTGTATCAGTGGCATAAACTAGTTTCACTATTCAGGCTTCAAAATATGCTATTGTGACCGGCCTAGAGGAGAATATGTTGAAGAACTGATCAACTGATTTCCTTGTCTTGAATGAAGTAGAGTACCTTTTTTCTTTGTTAGCGCTGTCATTGATGTTGAACTGTTTATTTTGCAGTCAAGAACGTTCACTACCGCGGCTGCTTCCAGTTGCTCAAGAGCGTCATTGGCACTTTCCCCGTCTATTCCTTCCAACCCAATCTGACAGCCCAGGCCTGCATCGAAACCTGCACAGATAAGGTTTGCACTCACTTTCAATGGATAAACATATTGACATTCGTATTTATTTCAAAGGAGGATAGACTCTTTCAGCTCGCCAGACCGCTAATGGACACACGCGTAAGTGTATTTTTAGTAGCATGAGTGAACAGCTGACGTAGGCTCAGGTGTGTATCCAACGTGCACATACGCATCAAAGCATCATTTAATGCACTAGAGTTGCACATTTATGTATTGCAAAATCAGGTAATGCAATAACTAAATATATTGCAAAAGCGCCAATGTTTTCCATGAGAGAAATGTACTGTTTTATGATTCAAAAGAGTAAGACTAAAACTGCTGGACTTCCATAATTTAGAAGCTGACGTCTTTGCTTAAATTAGTAAATAGTAAATCCTGTTTTAGTCTGTCTCTTTGATATATTTTATTCCTAAATTGCTCACATATTGCATCAAGCACTGTTTTATTACTTATTTATTCATGATTTTCATGATGACTTTGACTAATTAGGGCAAGTACATAAATGTGTCAGATATTTCAAAATGCAGTTTTCAAAATAATGGAATGACAAAAAGGAATTATATCAATATCGCAGTAATCAACAGCCATTTCACATATCGCAATAATTTCCAATACTGTACGCGTTAATGTTAATGTTTCCTATCAGTAATTTAGAGAAGGAAAAATCACACATGCACACAGTATATAGAGGGGTGTTTTCTGTTTTTTCACTAATATTGTGCAGTTTGAAGCCTAAATGATGTGATCCAGAAGCCTACCACCTTGTATTGCCTTAATTTGAGAAAAGAAACAGTACCAGAATACATCAAAATTTGCATTCTGAATAGGTATACTATACTATACTATATTATGTGCAATACAAAATCCACGTGCAATACTTACAATACCACGTGCAATACTATACAGCGGTCCCTCGCTATATCACGGTTCACTTTTCGCGGCCTCGCTATTTCGCTATTAGTTTTCTAGCATATCAACATGCATTGTTTTCTGCATCCTGATTGGCTAAGGGACTGTAGACCTTTGCTGATTTGTCAGTCATTCTCCTCCATGCTGTGTCTCCTGTACAGTTCAGAATGCTTTCAGCCAGATTTACAGACCTGCCAACATGCCGAGCACACATTTTGACTTCCTTGTTCGCTTGTACGCTTTGTTGTTCTAAAATACGCATATGGATCTCGCATTTTGTCCGTTTCACTCAAGTTGTCACTGACGCTGATTCTGCCGCTGAGCCACAGAGCCACAGAGATCTGCATGTAAACAGAGAACTTTCAACCAATCAGAGCGCTTCATTTCCTCCCGACTCCCCCGCCCTGCCTGACGAAGAGGCCTGGTCAGAGGAACTGTGAAATACACGCGTCACTATTAATACATTTTTTTGTTGAAAATCTACGAAAGTTTGACTGTTTAAACGAGAGAAAAATGTGAGAAAACGTTAATTCCAGTCTGAGAAAAGCGTATAATGTGTGTGGTGAGGCGTTTACAGCCTTAAAACATGTAGAATCATTGTAAAATACAAAGCTGTCCTACTTTGCGGATTTCGCTTATCGCGTGTTATTTTTAGAACATAACCCCCGCGATAAACGAGGGACCACTGTATTATATTATGTGCAAAATGAAATTCATTTGAGCAGTATTACCACCAGTGAAATACTCTACTTACACCTTATTTAATCCTACCTGTACCTTTGTATTTTATTATATTTTATTACATATTTTTATTATCACGAGTCAACGGGTTCTTCTGATCCTAAACATTTTATTGCATTTTTTAACCTTGTGTTGATCCTGCATAAACAATCTTGAATCTTGAATCTTGAAGGTATTCTCTGTGCACGTGCAAGTATTCGCTGTATTACAATAGTGTGTGTTTCGCAGGAGCTGCCGCTGGCCGTGTTGAGTCGACCTCACTGTTTCTGCACTTGGACTTCGTCTCTGTTTAGTGTGAATGAGGCGTCAGACGGTCAGCAGTGTGAGCAGAGTAGTGTGTCCAACCAGACCACTGCCCTGTCCACAGCACACACAGAGAGAGAACACTACCACGTCTACCAGACCCCCGTGCTAGGTGAGGAGAGGGCTTATTTTGAAACAAATCATTTGGCTGATTTAAAAGCGCACAGCAGGAGGCAAAGATATTTAAATGGAAAGCACAGAGAGTAATACTAGTTATACTATGGATTTAAGAATGATGACAAATTAAGACAGCTGTTAAAACAAATCATTTTTATTGCACTTTCAATAAAAATGACCACATGGCCTTACACTAGCTCCACTATAGATCAAGGCTATTTTAAATCTATTCGTTTTTTGACAACCCTAATCCAGATTCACTTCATTTACAATAAGATAAGACATGGAGAATAAGGCTACGTTCAGACTGCAGGGCTTAAAGCTCAATTCGGATTTTTTTGTGAAAGGTCGTTCACACTTCCAATTAAATGGGACTTGTATGTGATCTCCAGTGTGAACTTTAAATGCCCCAGAAGTGTCCCACATGCGCCTTGGAGGACATGACGGGAAGGGGGGGGGGGTGCCGTGTGAGCGTGTGAACGCGTCGAATTGTCTCTCTCAATGCGTGAGACTTGAGAGTAGGGTGACCACTGGCATGAAACAGGAAAGGAGGACACTTGTGTCCAAAAAGGAGGACAAAGGCCCTAGTGAGGACACCTTGTTTTTTTTGTGTGTGTGTGGGGGGGGGGGGGTCAAGAAAAACAACTTATGAATAATGTATGAAGTCAACATATATTTATTAATATGGAACACCCATCAAAAAGAAAAATGTGGCAAATTATGGTCAAGATGATATGAACAAAAAACAATATCACTAATTCACTGAATAAATGAAGTTATTACCTGATGGTTCTCAGTTTGTTTTATCATCACCGCAGTGTGCGCTTAGCAGCTGGAACTACACTCTACAGTCTGCCCAACAACAGAACAATCTATTTTCTGATTGGCTGATTTTTTTCCGGGGAGCGGGACGCTGAAAACGCGCGGTGCCTGCATAAACTGAGCCACACAGACCGATTTTCTGGGCACAAAAAAAAAAAAAAAAAAAATCAACATGAGAAATGCCATGTGTGGCGTGTGAGCATGTGAACACGTCGAATTGCGTGTGTCACACTCTCAATGCGTGAGACTTGAGAGCCCTGGTCACATGCAGCAAGCCTGCTCAGTGTTTATGGAAGTAGCCTAAACATGGACACTAGCATTGAGCACCTGGAGATTTTAATGTTGCTGTCGTACCGGAGCCAGAACATGTACAACTTATTTGTTTCAGGGAGGAAATTGAGAAAGTGAAGGACAAGATTTTTTGGCCACGGTGTTTTGTGGGTTCCTCTTCAGTAACGCAACTATCCAGCAAAGCTGGGCTTGTCTCCTAAAATACGGCCCAGTTCTCTTCAGTTTCTGCCTAATTCAGCACAGAATAGTGATGTTTGTTGCTTGTTGATGACGTGTAGGTCGGATGAATGCGACCTGCTCGTTCAGACTGAAGTTGCATGTCAAAAGATCGGACATGTATCAGTTTAAGGACCACATATCCAAGTGGCCTGGGTCGTATTTGAAAAAATCTGATCTGTGTCGTTCAGACTGTCATTAAAAGATCAGATACGGGTCGTATAGGTGTGAAAAAATCAGATTTGGGTCACTTCAGGGTGCAATCTGAACGTAGCCTTTCTGTACTTGTTTAGTCCTGGCTTGAGCCCAGTTTAATCTTGAAGTAGACTTGGTTTAGTTCTGGTTGGTTTAGTCCAGGTTTAGTCACAATTTTAATGTGGTGTTTACGCAGTTGTGAATGCCTCCTACATGCATACATGTCTGGAGAATTGTTTCACTTCTACTTCACTGTTGCCTAAATGATGAAACACTGTTTTGTAGACTCCAGGTGCAAAGAGAGGATGTTTCTGCTCCAGAGATCTAGCTCCCTCGTGGCTCTGTCAAGTTTTCCTGGAGCAGGCAACACCTGGGTCCGCCACCTGATTGAGCTTGTGACTGGATACTACACCGGGAGCTTTTACTTTGATGGTACACTATACAACCGAGGTGCGTACAGCATGAGAAGTGTTAAAATAACAATTCAATTAGTGCAGAGAGACTGAATCAATTCATTTGTTGATGGTTGCCAGGTTTCAAAGGAGAGAAGGACTACTGGAAGAGCGGCCGTAGCATTTGTGTGAAGACCCATGAGAGTGGTCAGAAAGAAATTGAAATGTTTAGTTCAGCCATCTTGCTCATTCGAAATCCGTACAAGTCACTCATGGCTGAATTCAATCGAAAGTGCGCGGGGCATCTAGGGCACGCCTCAGACGCACAATGGAAAAGTAAAGGTAAAGTTATACATTGTAGGATGCAATGTTTAAACATCTCATGTTATAAATGAATATAGAGTAGCACCATGGAACTTTTGTGGAGAAGAGTCTGATATTGTATGTTATTGTACGGGATTAAATTTATCTAACTCCATCGATACAAGCAGGTGATGCGATTAGACCATATTACAGGTCGTATCTGTGGAGAGGTCATTTTTGAGCAATATAAACGGTAAACATTAGGGCTGTCAGTTTAACGCATTAATTAGATGAATTAATTACACTGCAAATTAACACATTATAAAAATTAATACAATTAATTATAAGTGGCAATTCAGTGCGCGCGCATTTTAAATTTGGCGTGTGGAGACCAAATCACTGCCAGGGCGTTTGAACGGCAAGTTTATTTATAAAAAGAACGAAGACAGAACTATCAACAAGAATGCCATGATTTGTAAGTTTTTATTAAAAAAATAATTTTCCGATCATTAAAGCTCCAGCCTGATGGATCATTTGAACGATGAACACGTCTGGACAAGTTCCACTGTTACCGGTGATAGAGCGAGCGTGAGCGCACTTCAACAAACCAACAAACGCTCGCACAATTTAGGAAACGAATGAGCAAAGGGACCACAGAAAAACTGACAAACTCAATCACAAAGTGGGTTGCCCCCCCCCCCTCTCTCTCTCTCACTCTCTCTCAATCCCTCTCTCTCTCTCTCAATCTCTCGCACTCTCTCTCTCATTCTCTCAATCTCTCACACTCTCTCTCATTCTCTCAATCTCTCTCTCTCAATCTCTCTCTCACTCTGTCTCTGTCACTCTCTCATTCTCTCAATCTCTCTCTCTCTCATTCTCTCAATCTCTCTCTCTCTCAATTTCTCACTCTCATTCTCTCTCTCTCAATCTCTCTCTCTCAATCTCTCTCACTCTGTCTCTCTCATTCTCTCAGTCTCTCTCTCTTTCAATCTCTCAATCTCTCTCACTCTGTCTCTCTCTAACTCTCTCTCTCACTCTCTCTCTCTCAATCTCTCTCTCACTATCTCTCTCTTACTCTCATTCTCTCAATCTCTCTCTTACTCTCTCATTCTCTCAATCTCTCAATCGCTCTCTCATTCTCTCAATCTCTCTCTCATTCTCTCTCTCACTCTCTCTCTCTCAATCTCTCTCTCACTATCTCTCTCTTACTCTCATTCTCTCAATCTCTCTCTTACTCTCTCTCATTCTCTCAATCTCTCTCTCTCAATCTCTCTCATTCTCTCTCTCATTCTCTCTCTCACTCTCTCTCTCAGTCCCTCTCTCTCAATCTCTCTCTTTCTCTCTCTCGTTCAATCTCTCTCTCTCGCTCTCTCTCTCTCGATTAAAATGCGATTAATTAGATTAATTAATTACAAATCCTGTAATTAATTGGATTATTTTTTTAATTGCCTGACAGCACTAGTAAACACTTTAACTGAATAAATGCCAAATAAATATGTGTAATGCCATACTGTAGACTATTCCAGGCAAATCAATACTATTGCCATAGAGACAAGCAGATGGTCAACCCCCGAACAGAAAAGTTACACAGTGAACTTTTAAATGGGGTATTATATTGCACATGTCTCTTTTTGTTGAAAATAATACCGTGGATTCTTTTCTTTCTTATTTCTTATTGTCATATCTGTAGAGTGGCCAGAATTCGTGTCCAGCTACGCGCCCTGGTGGGCTTCCCACGCACTGAGTTGGCTGAAATTCGGTAAACGGTTGCTGGTGGTGCACTACGAGGAGCTTCAGAAGTCCCTGATCCCTCAGCTTCGTCTCATCGTCTCCTTTTTGAACGTAACCGTGAACGAAGAAAGGCTCCTGTGCGCCCATAGCAACCAGGACGGCCATTTTAAACGCTCTGGGTCACAGCAGCCGACCTTTGATCCCTTCACTGCCGATATGAGGACCACAATTAACTCCTTTATACATGACGTGGACCAGGCACTTCAGAGCAGAAACTTAAGTGGACTCCCAGTTGAATACCTCCCGAGATGATAAAGTGGGACCTTGTGAGAGCCTGGTTTGTTTGTAAGGACGTTCAAAAGCCTATTTCACTGTGAACGAACTCGCGTAAACAAGCTGCTGAT
Organism: Paratrypauchen microcephalus; assembly: GCA_036785185.1. Classification (NCBI taxonomy): domain Eukaryota; kingdom Metazoa; phylum Chordata; class Actinopteri; order Gobiiformes; family Gobiidae; genus Paratrypauchen; species Paratrypauchen microcephalus. The sequence continues at coordinate 11,012,098 of JAVJIX010000007.1, read as the reverse complement.
GAGAGGCTGATGATAAAATAGAAAATGTTGCAGAATCTTGTAAAGGCTTTTGTGCTGATACTGCTACAAATATGATGAAGGCACATTTGTTTATGTCTAAACTGCAGAGGAGGGATTAATGGATCTTAATGCACTAATGTGGGAGCTCTTTTATACAGTCAGATCTGTATTATAGGTTCATTTTTTACAGCCTAACAAAACTACTGCGCCATATTATGGTTTCTTTAAAGGAGATTTTGTGTTTACAGGTTTACAAGATGTCACACAAGAATTCACATTTAGTTCAGAATTTGTAAAAAATAAATAAATAAATAAAACTGGACTTATGTCTCTCTATATTTAAAGATTTCTGCTGTTTTTGTTTGTCTAGTTTTTTTTTATTATTAATCAATACCTAAAGAACACATAATCTTATGCATTTTGTGGCTGTAAGTCTCTTTTAAATATACTTTTAGCCATGAGAGATGGCTTATGCTCTTAATAACTGCAGTATAGATTTTTACCTGTGAGGTAATAATTCGGGCAAAATGAGAATGCTCACAAAAGATAAGCGTGAATGTAAGCAAAATATAACTCCAGGTGTGTTTTTGATGAGGGGACAATATAAGTGGCTTAAAAAAACTCAAATTTGCATTATACAGTTCTGGAAAAAAATAAGACACCACAGTAAAATTATCAGTTTTTCAGATTTTACTACTTATAGGTATGTGTTTGGGCAAAAGGAACATTTTTGTTTGAGTCTATAAACTACTGACAACATTTCCCCCAAATTCCAAATAAAAATATTATCATTTAGAGCATTTATTTGCAGAAAATGACAAATGGTCAAAATAACAAAAAAGATACATGTTTTCAGACCTCAAACAATGCAAAAAAACAAGATCAAATTCATTTTAAAACAACATAATACTAATGTTTACACTTAAGAAGAGTTCAGAAATCAATATTTAGTGCAATAACCATTATTTTTAATCACAGCTTTCATGCGTCTTGGCATGCTCTCCACAAGTCTTTCACATCGTTCTTGGGTGTCTTTATTCCACTCCTGGTGCAAGAACTGAAGTAGCTCAGCTTTGTGTTTGTGTTGGAATTCAACAGGCGCTGGAATGGAATGGCTGTAATACATGTAGAGAATAGAGATGCTGATTTCAGAAAAAAATGCAGTGGCTTCTTATTTTTTTCCCGAGCTGTATGTGTGTGTCCTTTAAACTTACAATGATGGGCCCAGAATTACATTGTTTAAACCAGAGCAATACCTGAAGGATTATGAAGTAAGTATTCTATGGTAGAATTTGCTGTTTTGTCAGACTGCAGATTTGTTGACCTGGTTATAATCTCTCTAATTACTAGGCCTATCTACATAAAACAAAAACTCGCACAAATTTCAACATCTTTTTTGTGAGCATTATAGCAACTGGCAGCATTATCCAACTAAAGACATCATTGTTGCTGAAGCCTTAAGATTAATATGGCGAGTTTGTGTAGGCATTGCCTGACAAAAAACGATAAGGTTCAACATTTGTGGATCTTAAGTTTGGATATGTCTGTCTACAGCTATAAATATCCCACAGAGTTATATATGTCCTCCTTTTGACATTATGTCAACAATTTGATTTGTCACTATAAGTCAATCATGAGAGACATCTTTTTTTTTTTAAATAAAGGTTTAAACAGGTAAATCCTATCTTCTCAAACACAGAGCTGCAGGAGGCTTGACTAGACAACAACAGATGAGTCACAGCAGCAGTGAATCCGATAAAGCAGATTGGATCTCTGGTTTTATATAAAGTGGACCTATTCTCTCTCACACACACACAACAGTCATTTATCAGTGACGCATCAGTGACAAAATGACTCAAATGTGGAAATCAATCCTTCTCATGCAGATTAGAGCAGCACAATATCTGGCAACCTAATTGAAATTGCAATTTGAGTTGGCAATTATAAAAATGGCAAAGGCTGTAATCATTTTTATAACAGAATCTTTATACAGTGGTACCTCACCTTACGAAATTAATTCGTTCCAGAAGTGGTTTCGTAACGTGAAAAATTCGTAAGTTGAGTAGCTATTTCAATGGAAAAAGCCTGATTCGTTCCAAGGCCCCGATCCAAGTTTTTTTTTTTTTATAGTGTAACTTTTTTTATAGTGTAACATTGTGTTCTGCGTCCTGCGTCCTTTTCTCACATTTGTCTCTCATTTAAACACTCAAACTTTCATAGATTTTCAACAAAATTATTAATAGTGAAGTGTGGGGGGAAGGGGGAGGGGGAAGAAGACTGCGCTCTGACACGTGTGTGATAGCGGCATGTGTGACAGCTGACCCGGCGCGGGGACTGCCAGCAGGTCTAGACCTGGACTAAATCAGGATTAAACCTGGATTAAACCTGGATTAAACCTGGACTAAACCTGGACTAGACCAGGACTAGACCAGGACCTGACCAGGTGGATTAAAGCGCCGCGCGTGGGTCTATTTCCTGGTTTCGTTTAGAGTCACAGCTGAGGCGAGCCGCTGCTCTAGACCTGCCCGCGTAAGGTGCTCACAGAGCGGCCTGGATAGAACCGTGAGGTCGGCCTCTTCAAGACCTCCAGGCTGATGACCGGGACAATCCTCTGAGCTATGCCCGCGTAAGGTGCTCACAGAGCGGCCTGGATAGAACCGTGAGGTCGGCCTCTTCAAGACCTCCAGGCCGGTGACCGGGACAATCCCCGGACCCATGCCCGCTTAGGGAGCTCTTAAGGCGGGCTGGCAGTGTCCCCCTGGGTCCCTGGATGTCTGGGGCTCCGTGCCTGGAGGGGCCCTGGAGAGCAGGTCTAGACCGCGGCTCTTGCATGCGAGCAGGGGCTCGCCTCAGCTGTGACTCGAAACGAAACCAGGAAATAGACCCACGCGCGGCGCTTTAATCCACCTGGTCTAGTCCTGGTCTAGTCCTGGTCTAGTCCAGGTCTAGTCCAGGTCTAGTCCAGGTCTAGTCCAGGTTTAGTCCAGGTTTAGTCCAGGTTTAATCCTGGTTTAGTCCAGGTCTAGACCTGCTGGCAGCGCCGGGTCAGCTGTCACACATGCCGCTATCACACACGTGTCAGAGCGCAGTCTTCTCCCCCCTCCTCCTTCCCCCCACACTTCACTATTAATAATTTTGTTGAAAATCTATGAAAGTTTGAGTGTTTAAACGAGAGACAAATGTGAGAAAAGTTTAAATCCAGGCTGAGAAAAGCGTATGTGTGTGGCTGAGCACGCATTATTTGAATTTTTGAGATTTCGCGTTTCGTAACTTGAATTTTCTTTCGTATCTAGAGACCAAAATTTACCGTGAAGGCGTTTCGTAACTTGAAATTTCCGTTTGTTGGGTCATTCGTAAGGTGAGGTACCACTGTATATGATCTTGTTGTACCTGTAGTGTAGAGCTAATGAACGGAAATATTGAATTAGTTAATTAGTTCATATTTCAATTTTCTCTCAGTGTAGCCCTAACAAACAAACACAAACACACTATCTATCAGTGACACATTGGACAAAAATGTGAAAATCATTCCTTCACGTATAGATAGAAAGATGAGAATTAGCACAGCTGTCGGGTCTACCACCCACTGAGACTGACACAGACCAACCACATAATATTCCAAGACTCAAGTAAATCACAATTTCTATAGGTGCTAAAGGTAGTCTTGAAGATTATGTTTCTAGTTATCTCAAGTTCAATAGAATTCTTTCTGTCCGTATCTTATTTGTACCACCTGCTTTCTCATGTCTTCTGGTTTATGTGCCCATCCCACCCTTCTTCCTCATTTCTTCTGTCTGTCATATGAGGGAGTTACCAAGTTGAGTGCCTTTTTTTTTTCTTTTATTGAACAAATACTGCTATAAAAAATTTCAACACAAAATAGGCTGGGTTGGGAATAAAGTCCTGCTACTTTCTAAGGTTGTGGTCTTTGCTAGTGAAGTGACAGTATTCAGCAGTGAATGCAGCCATGTATTTTAAGATGTTGCAACAGCCTACATATTTCAATGGTGGAGATATGTCAAAAAATGAGTGTAATTATTTTTCAGCTATAGGTTACTAGAGCTATATACTATATACTATAATCTATATACTATAGGTTTTTAGTTCAGTGAATGGCCTTGTGGATGAAACAGGACTACATTCATACCATACTCTATACAGATGTACAACAACTGACCCTTATGTAACAGATAATACTCCCTACAACTGTACAACAACTCAATCTTAAGTAATGGATAACCTTATGCCCTGTCAATCAGTATTGCACTGCCATTCTGTCTCCTGTGATTTTATATTTTATTTTAGTACTTATTTTTCTATTTTATTTTGACTTGTACATATGCATTTATTTTTACAATTATGTCTCATTTGACACTTGTCTCTTGCCATCTTTTTTGCTATACCATCTACTGTATTTTTGTTATTTTCTGTTATATATTATATTATGATGAGTGAGCTACTGTATCCAAATAATTTTCCTTGTGGATCAATAAAGTTTGTCTAAGTCTAAGTCTAAACAATGTCTAAATTTCATCATATAATATACTATCAATCAATCACAGAATGCTGTGACATTGTACTGCATAGAGTATAAATGCTACTTCTTTCCAAAAATTGTTGTTATATTCCAAATAATTTGCGTAATGTTGGCTGCACTAAAATGGAGCAAGGGACAATAGTCGATACCTGCCTGTCAAAGCCTGATCCCGTCAGATCTCAGAAGCTAAGCAAGGCAGGGCCTGGTTAGTACTTGGATGGGAGACCACTGGGAATTCCAGGTGCCACAGTGGGGCGCTAGTTGCAAAAAACTGTCGCTGTGTCCTTAGGACACTTTACCCACATTTGCCTAGTATGAAAGTGGAGTGTGCATGAGTGTTGGAGGTGGTCAGAGGGGCCGATGGCGCAGTTTGGCAGCCTCGCTTCCGTCAGTCTGCCCCAGGGCAGCTGTGGCTACAGAAAGTAGCTTACCACCGCCAAGTGTGGAGTGAATGAACAATGAACTGTAAAGCGCTTTGGGTGTCATGAAAGGCGCTATATAAATGCAATTAATTATTATTATTATTACCTCTTCCATTGCATAATCCTACTGCAACATAATGCATTTAGACCAAGAGCTTAAAATCATTCCAAAAATATATTTATAAATATATATATATACTTTTTGGAGGCGTATGATAATGTGATGTTGTTCAATCACAGTACATCACAGTTATTATCCTTACACCGTCACAAATCATGTCACAATACATGAGAAAGACACATAAAATGTCTGCGTGGAGACACATGACAGGGATGCTGTATGTCATGTTGATTCTTTAGCAGTCTCTTTACTGCCAGAGGCTTGCTGTGGATTTTAAAGAACAGCTTAATTAGTGCAGCATTGCCATAAGCCTCATAGTTAGAGGATTCTGTCATAAACTCAATCAAGTGACAGGCAACTAAGAATTTATTACGACTTATTATTTCTGAGTTGTAGAGACAACAAAAGAGACAACTTCTGAAAACCAATATATGCAAGCAGAGCGGTTTATGTATGCCTAAGGCCTGAGAATCGTCTCAAAGGTTACGGTACAGATCAGATGATGCATTAGAAAAAACATTAAAATCAGATCTCTATTTGTGCAACACCTGTTTTTTTATTTTACATTTTAGCTTTTCATCATATGTTGAAACATGCTTGGATCATTTCGAAAGGCCATATTAACAGCCATCACATTAGTGACAGTTCTACATAGAAATTTTGTGCAAGAGCTATAATTTATTCAAGAATCAGTGGCTTACCTGGTCATCTCTTCTTTGCTCAGACCTCAGCTTATTCTATGAGACAACACATTTAATTTAATATATAGAACATGAAGTATTTTACAGACAATGCCTTCTTTAAAGCTGCACTGTGTAGCATTTCTGGCGGAGGCTACAGCACTTGCTTGTCTCTGGAGAGAATGTTCCAAAGAATGGATTTAAAATGATTTATCTCCATAGGGACCAGCAGGTGACCCCACCCGGCAAAGTGGTAGGTCAAGAACATCTCATGGAGACAAGCAGGTAGCAGACCCTCCACCAGAACCTGTTACACCAGGTGCAGTAGCCTGTACTCAGGTTTGGCCAAATATGCCAAATCTCGAGGTGTTTTAGTGTCACTAGCTGGCGAAAAGCCTGTACTGCATCAAACTGCCTTAAATTAAAATTTAAAAAAAGGCCTAAAGTTGAAAATGCGGTCATGACCTATATAGAGAATTCTTAATTAAGCCTAAATGTTCAAGAGAACATGTCAGGGACCACTCAAGCCAAATATTGCTCCAGTCACTAATCAGCAATGGGCAGACTTATGGAAGATAAGTTTAATCAGATTTTGAATTTTAAATACCATTGAATTTCTCACTTTGAATTTTTAACTCTGAAAAAACAGGTGTGAATAAATACATTTTAAATATTTAGCACAAATATTTTCAAGCCCTCAAATTCATCAGTCAAAATTCAGAGTGTAAAATTCGCAGTGGAAAAAAAAAATTGCAGCAAAGATCCAAGATGCCAAGGCAGAAGCAATCGATCCAAAATGATTTGATTTAACGTAGTAACAAGCAGGAAATGGTGCAGTGGACCAATCTGATTGGTCAGAATTATCTTCATCAACCCCTCATCTCTTTTATTTAGGAGTAAACCCCGCCCACAGATGAGAACAGCCAATAGGAAACAGCCTCTGTCCTCCTCACTCACACAGGATCGATTGCTTCTGCCTTGGCATCGTGGATCTTGGCTGTGAAATTTTTCACTGCGAATTTTACACTCTGAATTTTAACTGGTGAACTTGAGGGCTTGAAAATAGTATGTATCAAGATTTAAAAAGGTGAAACTTTGAATTTGAAACATATTGAAAAAGTATAAATGAATTCATTAAGTATACATTCTGAATAAAAATAATTCATACATCTTTTTTCAGAGTAAAAAAAAATCAAAGTGAGATATTCAGTGGTATGTAAAATTCTAAATCTAATGGAACAAATTATCTTCCATACAGACTGCTTGGGCTAATTTGGCTCCACATCTACCCAGCACACTGATAAAAACAAAAAAAGACCAACATTTAGGCCTAGATAGCATTGAGTTTTAGTTGTGTGTGTGTTTTGGGTAGCAGGCTAATCTACACAGGAATCACCACCAACACCACCACCAACAACAACAACCACAACAACAACACCAACAACAATAACAGCACCACCAACAACAACAACACCACCAACACCACCACCAACAACAACAACAACAACAACACCAACAACAACACCAACAGCAACAACAACAACAACAACAACAACAACAATAACAGCACCACCAACAACAACACCACCACCAACAACAACAATAACAGCACCACCAACAACAACACCAACAGCAACAACACCAACAACAATAACAGCACCACCAACAACAACACCAACAACAACAACAATAACAGCACCATCAACAACAACAACAACAATAACAGCACCACCAACAACAACACCAACAGCAACAACAACAACCACAACAACAACACCAACAACAATAACAGCACCACCAACACCAACAACAACAACAACAACACCAACAACAACACCAACAACAATAACAGCACCACCAACAACAACACCAACAGCAACAACAACAGCACCACCCCTCATCTGGATCTTCAGCGACCCTCGGGTCACGGGGGGGTGGCAGGAATGTTCATCGCCTACCAAGGTGCAAATACCTCATTTATTTCAAGACATAACTACTTGTAGAAGACAGTGCTGTTCTTTACACGAGACACTATATTAAAAATATTTAATATTTTTCACAGGGATTATTTATGGGTTCTTGCACCTTTGGTGCTGCAGTACATTAAAACTATGTTTGATGCTCTAAATGTAATTTCGATGTTTAGTATGTCAATAACTCTTGAATGTATCTGACCCACAGAATGTGTAAAGTACAGAGTGGCTGACCGCAGTCACCGAAGATAAAAAGGGGCGTTTGTGATTATTTTGTTATTATTATTTTATAGCTAACCAGTGTGGGTCCTTGGGCAAGACCCTTCATGGTACTGCCCCCCGGGCGCCGAAAAAGATGGCTGCTCACTGCTCCTGAAAAGGATGGGTCAAATGCAGAAGTCAAATTTCTCCCGTGTGTCACTGTGTGTCATTGTGTGTGAGACCAATAAAGGCTTAAGCCTAAAAAACTTAATCTTAAAAAAAAAAAAAAAAAAAAAAAAAAAATTTGTGATTATTATATTGTGGTCTTAATATAACAGCGATGTACACATTTGTCCACAAGATGGCAGCAACGGCCTTGTGTAGGCGATCCTAGACTTCAGAGTGCGACAGCTCCTGAATACAAACAATTAGGGCCGTAATGTTTTCTGTCCACGTCTGAATTTGAAAATATGAGGACATAAATAGGTATGTGAGGCTTCTGTATTCTCCTCTGCCCCCTGACCTCTGCACTGACCGTGTGTGTGACCGACAGGCGGCAGCAGAGAGCTTCGGCTCTGGGACAGGCACCGCTGATCCGCCCGGTGAGGAGCGCAGACATCTGTTTCTCCAGTGACTTTCCCCAGTGACTTTCTCCCGCTTTGCTGCTCGGTGTGTGTGTGTGTGTGTGTGTGTGTGTGTGTGTGTGTGTGTGTGTGTGTGTGTGTGTGTGTGTGTGTGTGTGTGTGTGTGTGTGTGTGTGTGTGTGCGTGCGTGCGCTAAGGATTGCAAAAATAAAATGTTTTCTTCTCCTTTCCTTACCTTTCCTACACCAAGGTCACGTAGATAAAAATCATTATGAAAACAGAAGTAAAATGCAGCAAATCAGAAAAGTTTTGCTGCAAAGTCAAGCAAAGAATCAAGAACAGTCTTCTATGTAACAGAAAGTGCTCAGAAGGACAGGGGCCATGTTGTCACAAAACACTTATTTTCCAGTGATTACAGTTAAGCATCTAATGGAGCATCATGTGGTTCAAACTGAAGGCCTGACTGTAAATGTCACTACATTTGAGTTTGCCTCAAGCATTTTCCCATGTGCTCTTGGTTACACAGTTCATGTTTAACTGCGGGGCCAAACTTAGAAATCTAAACCACAAATGACAAATCCAGAATCCAACTTGTAAGGCCTGTTTCTGAGGTCATTGGGTTTATTTTTGACTTGAGGTGACGTTTATTTCTCATTCAGTGGGCCTATTACAACTACAATGATAGATGGCCTTTTTGGAAAACAGTATAAATGACTACAACATACTCTTAAAATAAGATTATAACCTGGAAAATATTTTGAGAACGCCATATCCAACACTCATTGTTGAACGCTTCTGAATTGTGTGTGGATCTGTTTACACTGATCAAAGCTGAGACTTCTGGGCTCCTGCTTTGATCATTTATGCATAGTTTCTAGGCACTTTCTGGAGTCATCCTCATGTCAAACTCAAATTCACCTCACAATACAAAAGGATCTTCTTTCAGGACAGTAAAGCTCTTAACAAATGTGAAATGTTAGCAACTTTTAACCTCATATTAAAGTAATTAAATCTTGTTCAGTATATACAGCTCTGGAAAAAAATAAGAGACGACTGCAAAATTATCAGTTTTTCTGATTTAACTACTTATAGGTATGTGTTTGGGCAAAAGGAACATTTTAGTTTGAGTCTATAAAATACTGACAACATTTCCCCCAAATTCCAAATAAAAATATTATCGTTTAGAGCATTTATTTGCAGAAAATGACAAATGGGCAAAATAACAAAAAAGATACACGTTTTCAGACCTCAAACAATGCAAAGAAACAAGATCAAATTCATTTTAAAACAACATAATACTAATGTTTACACTTAAGAAGAGTTCAGAAATCAATATTTGGTGCAATAACCGTTATTTTTAATCACAGCTTTCATGCGTCTTGGCATGCTCTCCACAATTATTCCACTCCTGGTGCAAGAACTGAAGTAGCTCAGCTTTGTGTTTGTGTTGGAATGCAACAGACGCTGGAATGGAATGGCTGTAATACATGTAGAGATGCTGATTTCAGAAAAAAAAATCCAGTGGTCTCTTTTTTTTTTACACACACACACACACACACACACACACACACACACACACACACACACACACACACACACACATAGGGATTTTATTAAATCAATAAAAATGATCAAATGATCAACATGGTTTTAAGTTAAATTTAACTGAACTTAAAACTCATTTAAGTCAATGAGAATGAAAACAATATGTATACTGTATATGTATACACTGTATAGTCCAAACATGCAATATTTTTTTCCATACTCTTCTAGTTACTGTTTTATTATTATTACTCATTTTATTCTTGCCTGCATGCATGCACTTTTCTTTCTTGTTCAAACTGCCTCTGCCTGGAGCTACTGTGGCAAATACATTTTTCCTATGTGAGATCAATAAAGTCTTATCTTATACAAATTGAACTGTATATTTAGTATTTAATAAAGCCGTTTGCAAGTTTGACACAGAAGATATTATCAATGGTATTTAAAGTATTTTATGAAGTATATTATGTGAACTACAGGTAAGGCTGAATTATATATTGCACTATGTATTATGTATTTTCTCTATAATTGTCTATATTTGGTGTGTTTTGATGTTCCCATATCTGATAAGCACCTTGGTCTTTTCTTTTGTTAAGTGCTCTGTAAATAAACTTGGATGGATTGGAGGACTGATAACTGCATGTCATTTGAATTAGGAAACGCTTCTTGTCACATTTCATTTATTATAAACGGTAGATGTTAGATCCTATAAGAAAAGCTATAGAATGTGTGACAATAGCATTCAAACCAAATTAGTCATGGCTTAACTCGGCGAATATAATCCGTTTAAATGAACAACAGATAGGAGCAGTTATATTTCACATATGCACAATACAGCGGACGACATGTCATAGATGCTCTTTGCTGCTTTGAAGCATAAACACTAGGGCGGCACAATTTGGAGGGGGAAAAAAACTCAAATTGTAATCATATTTTTTCTACCAAAATTTGCAATCGTGATCAGATGTGCAATAAAAAGTAGCATTCTTTTCACATTATAGTGCACATTGTAAACAGGTCCGAGAACAATAACATTTGGGAAAAGACAAAATGTGAACTGACAAACTAATACAAAAATACTGTGCATTTCAGAACATGTTTGTAGATGCCTGAAGTATAAGATTTTTTCAATGAAGACAGGATATTTTGATATATACCTTGTTGATTTAATAATTGTGTGAGTTCATTGCGATTTTGATTCAATTGTGGTATTTTGTGCAATAAAAACATGTGTGTTTTGCTATCTTTATGGAGCAGTGTGATGATAGAAAAGATAATAGAGAAGACAAGTGCATGATGGGAGTGGATTTAACTCCGTAGACCTGGTTCAGCTCAGCGTTTTGTTCCTGTATCTGAGGTTGTTTTCCCTAGAATAGCGTGGAGAGAGGAGGGCCGGTGCTTTTTAAAACATTTCTCTGTTGGAGGAATTAGGATGCAGTCTTCGTTGTCAGAGGCGAGGAGCTGTCTGCCACTTTCCCAGCAGCCCTTGGGCCGGTGACAGGGAGATGGATGATATCTGCAGCCTGGTGCACTGCTCCCCCAGCGCTCGCAAACCCACACCCACATACACACAGCGACACACACTGTATTTAGCTTTCAACAAGCACACAAATACACACAAACTCCTACACAACTCTCTTCCTCTTTCCTTCACTCCAGCAGGAAACTGACACGAGGAAACAGTATTTGTCTAATACACCTCGCTCACTGCCATCAGCAATAAAACCAATATTCCACACATCAGGGGAAACACAGGAAAACACTAGGAATGTTCTGCAGTGTTTACAAAGAATAACCAACCTTACACAATGCTTTTGGAAATGTTATTTATTGAAACAACCAAAAAACATCTATCGGTACAGTTTACAGTATACAGATACAGTATATCAGAATTTTATTACAACAAAATTCACAAACTATGAATTTGCTTTGGTGATATGGTGCAACATAAAACAATTATATTATTATAATACTAAATTTGAAACTATGCTCTAGTCTTTTTGTGGGTTTCTTCAGATATTTTCTAGTGCAGTTTTCCAATGTGGCTTTTAAGTACAAATTAAACCAATGTAACCGAAAATAAAGGCATGCATTAAATAAGGTGTTAAATAAAAATAGGCTTTAAACATATAGGCTATATAACACAAGTATGAGTAGACTATAAGTGTCTGGGGTACAGTAAGTGAGGGATGTGCGGAGACTGTTTTAACACTAGTTCACTTTTACTAATCCAACTCCTTTTCCTGTTCTCATCGTCCTTACCTGCTGTCCCTGCTACGCTGAGATGTTCTTGTATTCAGGACCCAATCCAGAGGCCGAGTCACCTGAGCAACGCCGACTGCATACTAATCAGCGCCAGGAAAGACCCCAGTGTGTCCCGCTCACCGCCTGAAGGAAAAGCTTGAGCCACTGTTTTTGCCTTCCTGCAAGTAAGAAAAGAGAGTTACAATGAGAATGGTGCACAGAAGAGACAGACGCAGGGGCAAATGAGGCAAAAGGAGAGAGAGAGAGAGAGAGAGAGAGGGTGAAGAGGGGTGTTTGGGGGGCATCCATCAGTGTTTTAAGTGAGTGCGGTGGGCCGAGCCAGAGAAAAAGGTCATGTGGTCTCTGTGTGCGCAGTGGGCACCTGGGCAGAGCAGAGCCTCCAAATGACTCCAGGCTAATGGTGTGCCCCAGACCGTCTGTTACAGCGCACAGACACTTTTACTGACTCACCAGCCAATGCAGTGCAAACACTCAAATCTTATCAAGGAATATGTTAAAATAAAAATCAGCTTCTGGGGTGTCATTGGTCTTACCTTTTACTGTGACAGACACTGGCAGAGCCTCATAGACCTAAAAAATAATAATAGTCATTTAGTTTGTGTGGGACAAAAGGCAAATTCAGCAGAGGGATGTCACAGATTTAAGTATTTTCTCTTTGGCTGCTCTTTTTCTCATGTGTTTTTATGCAGGGTGCCTGTTCTGTTCACATAACCCACGTATATCAACCATGTTTGCACACCGTTTTTACTACTGACAGTTGCACATAAAACTAATGTTGCACATTATCTGCAAATATGTATATAGCACATAGCCCATATTTTTATATTCTGTAAATATTGTTTCTATTTGATTATATTTTTTACATGCTTCTCTTCATCTTATTTATCTATTCTGATTTTTTGTATACTCAGGGCATCCAGTGTGGGCAGCAAAGTAAGAATTTCATTGTACAGGGAAACGTATCTTTACTGTCCATATGACAATAAAAGCTTTGAATCTTGAATATGTGGGGATGAAAGGTTATCCCCAGGAACACATTAATGGAAAGCAAAACTGTGCACCCTCTGGTCTGAAGGCAAAGTCCATATTTATGTAAAAATAAGGACCATACATATGAGCTTTGGAGAGAGATGATGTGAACTTGACCCATTAATTTGCCCTAAATCTGAAATTTGAGATAAAATCCTTAAAGTTCCGGTATGACTTATCTCTGGACTCTCTACCTAGATTCCTGGTGACTAAGGGGTTAAAAGCTTTTGTGGCAATTCAGGACCAGCCATAGGTCACATCTGAGTCCAACCACTGGACAGCCAACCTGCAAGACAGAGCTTAATTATCGCAGCCAGTTACAGTTCAATAACTCCATCAAGCTGCTAGCCAGATAGCAGGTTTCCCTAGCAACGCCTCCGAAGTGAGGCACAGATCAGAGGAAGAAGGGGAGATAACAGACCCATGTTGGGAGCAGAGCCAGAGGAGCGAGGGGGTCCTCCCTGGACTCATAGACCTTTAGACTGGGCACTGGGGGCACACACAGCTCCTTTTGGCCTCTGTCTGGCTGCAGCTTTGTGTCGCTTTTCAATCACAGACTCTTTATACAGCTCACAGGCCTATGGGAAAGTCTGCCCCTTTTCAGCACTCCTCCCAAAGAGTTAACTGTCATCCTTAGAATAAAATAATAGTCACTTTTTATGCTGTGAGTGGCACGATTTACACCTTAAACAAACGTTGCAAACCTGAAGACCGGTTGAGCTGAAGCGTTTGAGAACGTTCAGGTGGCTGTCTGGCCTCCTGCCGCAGTGTCTGGAAACTCAGACACCCCAGCCCCCCGCCTACCCCCACTCTGCTACAGTTATACCTGCACCCTCCACCGTGATAAGGGATCTACGTATCTGCTCCACATTTGCCTCACCAGAAAACCCCTGACAACCCATGCCAAAAACGAAAACAAAACATGCTCTGTAGTTCACCAAAAAACATCCGATTTCCCTTTTCGGCTCAGACATGGCCCAAATGCGTAAGAGACCATTAATCTGTCCATACTAGCGTTATCGGCCGGTGTGGCGGGCTGCTGTGTTACATGACCACCTCGGAACAATAGGGTGTAATCTCTGTCACACACTGGAGCCTTTGGTTTATCTGCACCTATTCAAGCCCTGAATCAATCTTTGCTGCACCAAGTTACTGAGCAGACACAAGAGGTGGGAGATATATCGAAAAATCAATACTCGTGCAATTGCTATTTTGGAGATATGCAAAATTACAACGTCAAGTCTATCGTTTACAGTTGAAAAAACATTCAAGAGGTGGTTGAAGGAAGTGATTACGTAAACATAAAATTAACTTGCTGTGTCATCTTTCAGATAAGATTATAAAAGTGGTATTTCTGCACTTTTATAGTTCATTTTACATTCGATTCAGATTTAGCACAATACTTGAACCTCCCCAGTCTAAAGAGACATTTACAGAGAAGTTTATGCACATTTCTGATGGTTTTCTTATTGCATGTATGTGTTGATATAATAATAAAAAAAATTAAATACTTAAATAATTATTTTTGTCAAATTGCCCACCGGTAGCAAACACACACAGCAGGTCTGGATTTAGACACATTTTAAAACAAGAGCCAATTCCCTGCCAGTAAAAGAATGTGTTGTGTAACAGAGTTCAAACTTTGGAGCTGGAAATTTGACTATTTTCTGTGTTTAAAGTCTGTATTGTGTATAGAGAAAATAACATTTCAGACAAATCGACCAATGAGGGGAAAAAAGTACACATTTTCTTTCATCATCGCCCAGCCCTACCTAAGAATCACATGCAGATATTTCATCCTTAATATTTGCTACAATCCAAGGCGTCCACTGTGCATAAATGAACATTGACATTTTACATTTTACTACAAATATCTGGTGCTTTTTGATGTGAACCTAACTCAAAGCAGAAAAGCCTCCGAACTGGGTGAACTCATCTGACTTTCTTTGCTCAAACTTTGTATTCCCTGTTCAGTGGAGTAACAAACTAGCCAGGAGCTAGCGCCTTTTTACGGGGTGATATTTATTGGCTCCTTGGCGGATAGCTGTGAGCGCGGTGCTTTGTTAGTGCTGGGGGAGCTGAGGATTTCATCAGAGGGCTGGGTGCAGTGTGTCAGACAGAGCCTAATAAAAGTGTCTGGCTGGTTTGTGGGCACCCGCTTTGCTCTGGCTGTGACTGCTCCGCACTTGTCGCACCGCGTTGGTCTATTTGGTATTCACGGGGCATGGCACTCGTTCAGCTGTTGTTGCTGGGGGCTTTGTGCCACATACACACACTGATTAGTTGGCATCAGCATTGTTCACTACCAGACCAAGTGGGAAGACTGGATGAAAAATATATAATTAGAAGAGGGAGACTGGAGACAAGAAAGGAGGAGGGGAGGGTTTCAGAGAGGAAATCAATTGTTTTGAACTGCATTCTTAATATGGGTAATTTGGCAGAAATTAGGTTTTCAGAGACGCATGATGCCTTGGGAAAAATGAAAAGTTTAAAATCCAGGTCAAGCTGTTATAATGAATGAATTTACAACTTTGAAATACATAAAGGAAAAAGTACTGTTTTGAGGAGGGCTGGTTCTAGCTGATTGCGCTACTGTATAGACACACTCATAAAAGACCAATTCAGTGGTTTCATTTTCTTTTCAATCCTGCCTTTTTACCGGCTGTCTACTTAAATTACAATGTATGTCTGTACGGTGTAAAGGCCCAGTTTGAATATTGATTTGAACCATTAACCAATTAGGTTGTGACATGCAATGACAATGTGAGGACTCAACACATCATTGAATTAAAGAACCACAATGTAACGTTCCAGAGCCTGATGGATCTCTGTCAACACACGCCCACTCCTCCCAATTTAACTAATGAAACATGTTCAACAATCCAAAACGCCAATCAGAAAGATTAAAACTCATGTGTCTCTTCTTATAGGTATTCAATATAACCCTTGTATAACTAATGTTTCGAGGGTTGAGTTGTTTATGTCAAACGTGATAATAATGTGTTTAATTGATCTATTATAACAGACTTCTTTGAAAATCAGATACTAATCAATGCTAAACCTGTTACTGTTGTTAAAATACTCATTTGAATAGACATCGATACCATAAAACTCACATTCACAAGACAGAAATGAACCTTTCCTGAATAACTTTAGAATGATCTTGAGCTGTATCAGAACAAATATAAGACTAAACAGACTCATATACGCCTCTGGACCACTATGGAACATGTCTGGACAACTGAGGAATTATATCGCTATAACACCACATGGTAACACAAAAGCAAGTACTATTATATAATGTTATAAATGACATTGTATTTTATAAAGAAAGAGTTGTTTTATTATCATTGTGTAACTGGAGCATCAAATCTATTCCTTAGTTAAAATTTAGTTGATCATTTTAGTAGCATGACAACACTGGACAGTCTGGACAACACTAGTCTGTGCATGAGGCTGCTGTAGTCAGACGCACAGCTCCATAAGGGAACATCACACTGGCCCTGATATGTTCTGCAGAGGTGTTGACAGGGGTTAAACACCTGGGAGAGTGGGGTCAGAGTTGTATTCTGTCTTTTCATATACTGACGTCGCGTTGTTACTTCTTGTACTCCATTGCAACTGAATACTTGGAATGTACTGCGCTGCTATTACCAGTGACGGCCCTGTATTAGTTATGCAAAATGTCGTCATGGCAGTAATTTTAGGAGGAATACAGCTTTCTGACAAACTTGTGTTCTTGACAGCGTCCTTTGAAAAAATATATTGTACATTTAAAATAATCTGGATTTCATTTTCGAGATCTGTCCAAGTCCACCCAAGAAAAGACGATTGTGCCCTCCGCCAGCGTCCCAAGAGCCTAACCCGTGATATTTTATCAAGAGAGCTCACAAGTTAGGGTCTCAGGGAGCAGGTGAAGTACGCCAGTCTACAGAGGAGCCGCAGTCAGCTGCAGGGCACACACACACACAGTGCCACTTAAAAGTTCCCTCTTGTGCCCACAGGCAGCCCAGCCAAAAACCGGAGCCTTTTGTCACACAATGGCTTCATCGGCTTCCATCAAAAGTCAAATGGCGCTTTGCCCTGGACCAGCAGAGAAAAATGCTCCCGGGTTCCCAGTCTTTCATTGACAAATAACTTATTAAACTCAGGCACAGCCGCTAGGGACCTGAGCACAAAAACATGCAGAGGTCGAAATATCTTTATACAGAATTAAATAGAAAAACGTGAGGCGTCCGTGACAGGTGCAGCAGAATACAAACATTCCAGGTTTAGACAAATGATCTATTACAAAGCATCACAAATTCAGCAGACACAACACTCCAGGAATGGTCCAGACAGAGGCAGGGCTCGACAGACTGTGGCGGCTCTGAGCTAACTAGCCTTTGTGCTGGTACAGGGAAACGTCCAAGACAACCAGCGGAGTCCTCTCTTTGTCCTAAAATGCCTTTCCATTTCGCATGAAGACCACATCAGATCCTCTACTGGACTGTCCACATGTTTCAATGTACAACACGACTTGCAGATTTGGTCTCAGCATAGGGACATGCAGCGACAGCGTTCCACCACCAATAAAATAAACAAAAACACAGCAGTTTTGAAACTCTCGCTTAAAATGAGTGAATATATTAAAAAATCCACATTATTTGCTTAACTTGCTGCAGATCCTACTGCAGGCTACAACACCCTCAGTGCTAGATCCTGCCACCTACCTGCCCAACTCTGCTGCTATGGCGGCACGCTTGGCACATGATAAGTAGTTAGTGTCAAACACAACAGCCTCAACTAAGACACAAAGCACGTTCTATTTAGTTCAAAGAGCCACTTACGAACACACACACAACAGGGCATTAAATAACAACAATACAATACAATAAACTATGATTCACAATATTCCTGTGTAATCTCTGTCTATCAGGTAGAAACACCATCACCCCCCTCCCCTCTACCTAGTCCCCATCCCACCATCCACCTCTCAACTCCTCCCCCTCAGACAAAAAAAAAATGTGAACGATGTCTCTGACTGTCTCTTCTCTCAGGGGAGCAGCAGCAAAGTGGAGGCTTCCGGAAATGAACGCCGCTGCCACCAGACGCGTTCCCGTGCGCTCATTGCTCCATCTGCCCCTGACTACGCCTTTTGTTGTCGAGGCGGGATGAGGAGCGAGCAGGCAGAGGAGAGAGGAGCTGATGTGAGAAGTCCAAGAGACGCCGCCACACGCAGGTCAGTGAGGTTGGACGCTCCCCTCTCCCCCCATAGTGCTTCATCCCCACAGTTGCATTGTCAGCTGCATCTCCTCGCCCCCTCCCTCTCTGCTCTACTCTAGACAGCGGGACACCAGCCATGTCGTGACACTGTACTCTACAACTTAACACTTCTTCTGCTTCTTTCGAAACGTACGCACAAGATCGCCTGCGTTACTTTACGACACAAACCTTCTTGTCTTCCTAGTTGGCCATTGAAACACCTGTCCCTCACTCACTTGACCCCAGAAGCCCCCTCCCCCCACGGCCGCCCTGTACCTGTCTGTCTGTCGTGTCTTTACTCCTGTCTGCAGCTGCTTTGGTCAAAGTGAGACACTGCGGTAGAAGAGTGTACCGACAGCCTAGGCTCTTCCTCTCCTCTCACTCTCTCACACCCTCCATCCAGTCTTCGCCGGTGAACACGTTTCTCTCTGCGCTGATCAATTTCTTTTCTTTTCCAGCGGCGCGCACACACACACACACACACACACACACACACACACACACACACACTGACTTACTGCAGTGAACTGGTTGGCCGTGGCGGAGGATGCGCTGTAGCAGTCTCAGTGATTTTACACAGGCTACAACATGGAAGACACAACTGTACTACAATATTTTTATTTTCAGGATGAGTGATTTTGCTGAGCAGGTACGGCCATGGACAACGTTAAAAGCTGCATCAGTAGAGTGGTCTCGATACTAAAATGTCAAACTTGATTTCAACAGGAATAGACTTGATATTTAATACCAAGTCTGATACCACGATAATAATTTAAAAAAACTCTTTATTTAGACAGAGTGTGATTTTCAACATTAAATCGTAGTACTTTCTTTTGTATTAACATGTGGCCTTATATGTGTGTAATCCCACATCCAAGTTGGTTCTATAGTGGCCCATGGGCGTATACCCCTCTATGTGGTTGGATACTTGTGCTGATACAACTCAAAATCATTCTAAAGCTATTCAGGAATGGTTAATTTCTGTCCAGTGAATGTGACTTTTTTAGTATCTATACTTGTTTAATCAATCAATCAAACATTATTTATAAAGGTATCTAGTTTTAGTATTGTATAGTATCTAATTTTCAATACTTCTGACAACATTCATCAGCAGGCATCACCCATGAGAACGAGGCATTCAATATAAGTTATAATAACATTCTAGTATAACAAAATATAAAAAAACATAAAAGGTTAGGAAACAAGCATCAGCGCCCGTGTGAGGAGCAGGACACAGGACGCAGTGAGACATTATGGCGTCTCTGCTATCACTGTCAGCTCACACTCCGACTGTCACAGCGTCTGTGGTCAGCTCCACGTGAACCACACACTTTGAGTCACAATATTGTGACTGAAGCTTGTACGCAGCAGACAGGCAGCAGACAGGCAGTAGACAAGGCAAGTCTAACAGCTCTAAATGCACTTAACAGGAAGATGGTATGTGTGTCTCAGGAATGTATGACTGTATTCGCTTAGTTAATTAATTGATCTAATTAATTGATCGATGGTGGTCTTAGTTTTCATTAGTCAACAAATGATTTTATTAAAATTAAAGACTTACAAGCAAAACAACAGAAGAGAGAATGTATGGAGTGAGTTAGCTGCAGTGTTGGGAGTGACTGGACAGTTTCATCTGCCTTCTCAATTCTGTTTAGTAATACTTGTCTGTATACCTATTTTTTCAAGATCCTAATAATTTGGCAGCTTTGCCAGCACCATGCCACACCTCCTTTTATCATTTTACTTTATTAATTGAAGCACAGAGCATGTATTTAATTGACCAAGAATGTGTTTAGTCGACTACAGCACTAGTGTGGCTCTTTCTGCGTATTATCAAATTAAACTCGGCTTTATAGTGAGGTCTACAGAACAACTGCAAAAAAGCATGGTGCGTTTCATTTTCCTTAGGTCTGAATGAGGTCTGCCCTTGACAGCTATTTCTAATCTCGGGGCTTAATCACCTTCAACACCCAGGATAGATTAGGGTTATGACCCTGTGTGACATGGAGGGGGCAGGGAGAGAACAGCAAATGTTATCATTGATTGATTATGCCCTTTAATTCAAATGGAAAACACACTTTTAACGGGAAAAGGCTGAATTGTAAAATGTCACTGGTGATGGGTGTGAGTCGCCTTTAGTCCAACAGAAAACACTAAACCAGACCGAGCAGAGAACTGATGGGGACAAGAAAGCGCTGCAGCCAATGTCAAAAGCCAGGTTGAAGTCTATGGGGGAGGGTGGGTCTTTACAGATTGGCTGGGTGAGGGCGCTGGTGATGCAGAGACAGGGGGCGGGACTTTGGCTGTGAGCTCGGGGCCAGCAGGCGGCCGTATAGGTGATCAATCACTGGTATTACCACGGTGTCACTGCGGAGTCTGGAGCTGTCGCCGCATTCACACATCACCCCTCCAAGCACAAACATCCACAAACACAGGAAATAAAAAGACTCCGACTGCTGCAACTATCTATTCCGTAGTCTCTCTTTATAAGGTTGTCAAAAGTATTGATACCCAGTTACTAATCAATACAAAAACTAGTACTGAAATTAGATACTTATTTGAAC
This sequence comes from Paratrypauchen microcephalus, assembly GCA_036785185.1. Lineage (NCBI taxonomy): Eukaryota > Metazoa > Chordata > Actinopteri > Gobiiformes > Gobiidae > Paratrypauchen > Paratrypauchen microcephalus. The sequence continues at coordinate 10,990,936 of JAVJIX010000007.1, read as the reverse complement.
AATTATTGATACTGATTCCTGAAAAGTTACAATAGTCTTGATCTAAATAAGAATTAGCACATGACAAAATGGTAACGCATTTTTATTTTGAGTTTTATATATATATATATATATGTGTGTGTGTGTGTGTGTGTGTTTACATAATAGATACATAAGATCTTTGCTTTGAATGTCTCAATATCTTCAAAAAAGGACCGTTAGATAATTTACAAAAGAGCTCCAGGAGACAATATGCAGCACCTCTAGAGTTTTCTCTTTCAAAATGTGCCAAAAATAGCTCTGCACAGGCTGAAGATATCCAGACAGATATCCAAAACAATGGTCTTATCTGAGTCAGAAAGGGAGCAGGAGCTGATGGAGAAGGAGGAGGGTGAAGGGGGAGGGACCGGTACCAGTGAGCCCCCTGCGCAGCCAGCCAGTCAGCGGGACATTAATGACCATCATGTCTTGTCACACGAGCTGTCGGCCAGTCAGCAGATCCTGCCCTTGCCCCTGCCCTTCTCCGATCAATAGCTTCGATCTGTCTCAGGGGTCAAAGGGCAAGAGCGTATCAATACAGAGAGAGGGGCTGATGCAGCAGGCGCAGAGCTGACTCCAGACAGATCAATGACACCCCCGTCTGCCACGGCTGTGTTATGATTATTCATTTGCCATTAACCCCAGCACATTAAGGGAATATGTTTGCCACTAAAGAAATAGAGCTCCGGGCGCCTGGGCTGGATAGGAAAGTTGGATTTTACGAGTCGGAAATGAAAGCACCGTCTGACTATGGACCTAACACTGTTTAAGAGTCAGACACTAAAGTCACCAGTCGTCTGTGACGTCACAGACAACAACCCAATCACTAATGAAGCGTTCACAGAGGCAGGCTCCTATTGGCTGTTTAAGGGTCATGCAAGTAATAAATACTTTATTTTCTGTTTGAGATGATCTGGAAGTTACAATGTATTTTGTTTCTTTTGTTGTGATTTTCCTTGAATATTGCAAAATATAATTAAACAGAAATGTTGAATGCGGACGTATATGAACGAAATAATATATAAAAGTCAGATAATATAGTTTTACTTTATTCAACCTTTTGCATTTATAATGTTAGAATACAAAAATTTCAGACCTCATTGTTATACCACATGGTGCAGTTCTGATTTTATTATTATTATTAGTTTCAATACTATTTTCAATACTTTTTTTTAATAGTATTAGTATCTTATTTCTAATACTTTTGAAATCCCTAGTTATTAATACTAGGTAATATATGTTCTGGATACTATGATCAGTGCCGAATTGCTTGTTTAAATGAACTTTATTAATACAAATGGTCATCACAAACAGAAATGTGCTGAGATAAATAAAGATAGGGACGGGGCGTCATTGTAACAGAGGTGAGCAGACTTCTTTAGTTCTCGCAGATGCAAATCGAAGCTTGAACAGACTAACTAATGCCAGCATTTATTTGTATAACTGTTCTCCAAACACAGGCCCTGCTGGAGCCAATGGGGCTGTGGCTTGTTGCTGGGGCAGCTGAGGAGTGCTGAGGCAGCATCTCACATGTGGAGCAGTCAGGCTGGAATCACACGGCCCCTGACAGTTTCATACAATACAACACAACACATGGCTCACAATACAATAATATTACGATATAGTGATACATGCAATGATCAATATACTGCTCATTACATTACTGAGGTATATTGCTACTTTTTAAGAACCAAATACATTTTAACAGTTTTTCTCTGTTAACCACTAACTGTCTAAAGAGAATATGAAATAACACTCATTTTAAACCAGTGAATATGTCAAAAGTAGTTTCTGTTCTCTAAATAATCAACAAAATTGTAGCACTGACACAAAATAATTTAGCAAAATATACCATATACATACATCAATACTCAATATATCTATTTATATCTATGGAGCAGTCTGAGGACAGAGGGGAGGACAGACCCATGAGGACAATCCCACTTAAATAAAAACGCTTCATGCTCTGTTCAAACGTGAGCACTATCACCATCTACAGAATACAGAGGGTATCTGCAGCAGAGCAAACAGGCCCTTACGGTGAGCTGGCAGTGGATTTACCAGGATCAGATTCCACAGACAAACACCCCTCTGCTTTAACTCTCCACAGAGTAATTCTCATGTTCCCATTTGGCAAATTGTATGTCGTGGATTTTGACTCTAAGGCAGTGGTTCTCAAACTTTTCACACAAAGTACCACAGAAGAAAATATTTGACTTACTGAGTGTATCCATGGGTTTCAGAATGATAAAAAAATAAGGATAGCTGCCAAAGTAATTAAGACTGCTGGGATATCTATTTGAAGTTTGCCGATTAACAAACCAGAACCAGAACAATTTAAAACAGATTTTTCTGACTGTAAAAATGTCCTCAAGATGTTACATATAACAGGAAGTGGCAACCTATGAAATTCAGACCTAAACTAGGCCAAAACCAGATCTAAAATCAAACAATGTATATGGTAGTTCTTAATAATGATTAACCCAAAGGAGGTTGAAAAACATAATATTTATATGGTATATTACTGAATAAAACAAATACTGCAGAGGGAGCCGTGTACCACCACAGGTACACATACCACAGTCTGAGAAACACTGATCTAATGCATCACAAATGTTATATGACGTAATCTACAAATGTATAACTCAAGGAACCTGATATGTTGTTATGTGCATCGCAATTTAAAGGGCTCACACTACTATTTTCTGATGTATGTTGTAATGTTTCCTCATCACAGACATACCTGGAGTTGTGTTTTGTTTCATTCACACATGTTTAACACACAAATCCTGCACATTTAGGCTATGTTCTTCTCTCAAACAGAACAGAACACTCTGTCCCACTTTGTGATGCCATGTGGTAATACAGGAAGTGCTACAGTGTGTTTTTAAACTCCATACACCTTCACTAGAATCATTTGGAGAATTTCAACCCTGAGATGGCCAGTCTCTATTGAACTATGAAACTATGAAAGTAAAGCTGTAGCTGTTAATTTGAAAAGTACCACTACGCAACATCACAAGAGCATTTGGAGCTTTGAAGATGAAGACAGGCTAATAATAAAATGTTGTATATTATAACATTATAACATGGCTTAAAGCTCACAAGAATCAAAATTGTGTAATATAGGACATTTAAATTATCAGATCAAACATCAAAGCATCCCAAACCAGCCATGAACACTTGAAATCAGAGTGCTCAGAGAATAAATGAAACAAAGTGCACTAAGGTGGTCCACTTAACCAAGGCCCAAACACACTGACAGCAAGTTCATCCATCAGACCAAAACACTGTCCCCAGTGTCAAGACGTGCATGAAAAATGAAAACAACTCAAGCTGCATTTCAGATTTGGGACGCTTTTCAAAGAACCCAACAGCAGTAAATCCAGAGCTGATCCAGTGGTGTTGATTTGGGATCGTTTTACACACTGCGGCTACGAGACAGATGGAGTTGAAGTCGGCCATATTGCTACTATAAACATAGACTCCAGTGTCAGAAATGCTTATATTATAAAAGTGTGAGAGGCGCATAGGCCTGCCACAATAACAGATTTTGAAGTGTGATATAGGCCTATAGGCATAAACAGTGGAATTATTAGAATAGATAACCTTCTGTCATGTCAATCATTTTTCATCTGTGCACTGTTTCTCCTTAAAGGGATATGCCACCCCCAGGTCAAATTTGGGCATCTCCCCACAGTCCAGAGACTAAAATAAGTGGTGGAAAGCGTTTTCCTGCTCACCCAGCCATTGTCTGAGTCTGTCAGCACTGACCGCCGCGGTATCTGCTGCTCCTCCGCCTTAGACTGGAGTCTAACGTCGCCAGAGAAAGATTTCGGCCAAAAGGAATTAATTTGCTCGATGCGTTTCCCAATTACTTTCTGTGTAGTGTGCATTCATATCGAGTGCAAATAAATGTGCAAATCAACACGGAGAGCTTGCCTTGGTCATTTTGGGTGGGAACTATTTTCCAGTGCGGAAGAATAAAGCCGAATCACGCAGCACGCTGCCAGGGGAATCCCTGTTACGCACCAGGAAGGGAGTTCCCCTGTTGCACAGCGTGGTGCGTGATTCGGCTTTATTCTTCCGCACTGGAAAATAGTTCCCACCCAAAATGACCAAGGCAAGCTCTCCGTGTTGATTTGCACATTTATTTGCACTCGATATGAATGCGCACTACACATAAAGTAATTGGGAAACGCATCGAGCAAATTAATTCCTTTTGGCCGAAATCTTTCTCTGGCGACGTTAGACTCCAGTCTAAGGCGGAGGAGCTGCAGATACCGCGGCGGTCAGTGGCGACAGACTCGGACAATGGCTGGGTGAGCAGGAAAACGCTTTCCACCACTTATTTTAGTCTCTGGACTGTGGGGAGATGCCCAAATTTGACCTGGGGGTGGCATATCCCTTTAAGCCCTCTAGTATATAGTTGAGATATTTGTATTACTGTATTCCTATATTTTACTTTTACTTGTACACATAGATTTATATAATTATGCCTTATTTGACACCAGTCTCTTGTAATTTTTGCTACTTATTCTGAATTTATTATTACCGTTTATATTTGTGCTTTTTATTATAATATATTGTGATGTGTGAGCTACTGCGTTCAAATAATTTCCCTTCTGGATCAATAAAGTTTTATAAATCACTAAAACAGGATTATAAGTCACTAAAACAGGATTATCCAAAGAATATATAATCTTGGCTTTTGGGTTCCTGTTTATAATAAAAATTTTAGGACTTTTTCCTAATCCAAAATGATGAATGATGAATGATTATTTTCTTATATATTGTTAATCGCTATGGCAACAGTCCTAATTTCTCATCATTCTGAAACCCATGGCTATTTTAAATACAAATAAATAAATAGCAGAATGAAAGAGTTCTATATCTATATCTATAAAGATCTATAATGCGTCAAAAGAGTTTATTCAAACTTCTACGATTCAAATCTAATTGTGGTATTAAAAAAAATAACAAAGAGATCCGCAAAGAAAAAGAACTCACCATAAATAGTGACCCCCAAAAGTTACTGTTCCAACTATTTTTATATTTAAGTAATTATTGTGACAGGCCTAGACACATTAAGCACAAGGTCACATAAGGAAAACCCACATATCATAACAATAAAACAATTCAAATTCAAAGCATAGATGGGAAATGCAAAGGTGTAGAAGCAGCCAGTGCTGATGTCAACAGGAAAAATCTGTTTGGACCAGCGAGTTCGATTGATAGTGATTGTTGGTTTCATACTTGTGTTTATGTAAAACAATCCTTGCATCATAACATTTGCCACGCAGTTCACATTTGAAGGACACTCTGGCCCTGCTCTGAGTAAACAAGCTGAGGTGTCATATCAGGTCCAGACATTGAGCAATGTGAAACAAGTTTTGCCATCAAATTAAATGTTACAAAGCTGTGATTGATTTAAAGGTGCACTGTGCGACTTTTCTGCTACTGAGATGTTTTTGCTTTGCCTGTCCCATACTACGACATTAAATGTATCTAGTATTGTAACTGCTTATTTTAAGTATCAGTAATGAAAATGAATTAACATAAGTGTAACATAAATTGTCTTTTTTTTTAAATATCAGAACTAGTATAAGACCACGTTATATTAAGAAACTACCATAACAGTACTGTGAAGTATCCAAATTGGTAATGGGTTTCAAACCATTCTGTTATAATGCAGAATTTGAGTTTGAAATGTTAGTATCAACTAATTTATCTACTTAGAGATCATGACTTGTAAGCAGTAAAACACCTCCAATTTTTAAAACATGTAAGACAGGCAGAAGTTTAACTGTGAAGCAATCAAAGGAGTGTATATTTTCATAGTGTATATTCTGTAAAGATGGTTTCTATTTGATTATATTTTTTTACATGCTTCTATTTATCTTATTCATCTATTTTTATTTTTTTGTATACTCTTGGCATCCAGTGTGGGCAGCAAAGTAAGAATTTCATTGTACAGGGAAATGTGTTTCTTTACTGTGCATATGACAATAAAAGCTTTGAATCCTGAACCTTGAAAGGAAAGCAATAACATCTCCATGAACACAAGAAGGTGACATACCCTCTTACAGAAAGGTTACTAACTGTGCCTTTAAGATTTTGAAACTAATCTTTTCTTGTACGAACTAAAAGTGATTTAAGACTTGCTTTACATTGTGTAACAAATTGTAAAGTACATGCAATTCCAGAAAGTCAATTAGAAGTTGTGACCCACAGCGGGGAGTTTGACGATGGCTGAGCACTGATATAGTTCAACTGTGAAATGAGACCCCGGGCGTGGAAAAACTATTTGCTCTACAGGTCCTTAACGCCATGAAAAGGTCCTCTTAAGTTATTCGAAAAGCCATTAACATTGGATACAGTCAGTGATTGTTCTGCAGATGCTAGGACTTGGATGTCATAAGTGTACTCCAAGGAAAGCTAGAAGGTTGTACAGTTAACTCCCAGGGTGTAATTCTAAACCATACAACCTACTACCTCAACCCGGATGCACACACTAGCAATGTTTCAGAACCAAATATATGTTTGGATTTTAAATAGCTATAATGTGTGCCCAAAGAGAGGATAATTAGACAAGGACATCAAGCCACTACTATGAAACTAAATCTAAGAAAAAAAATGTATGTAAAAAAAGCACAAAAATTGACGACGTTCACACCACAATGACAAAGACCCACAGAATCGAGCTTGTGATGTCAGATTTGCCACAAGATCGGATCTACGGGTTTGTGCCAAGAGGTTAAGCCCAAAGTAGCAAATCAATTTCATAAAGAATAAAAAAAATAAATGGCAATAAATAGTCACATTTTATATAGCGCTTTTCTACCTTCAAGGCACTCAAAGCACTACACCCAGTCAAACACACATTCATACAGTGAACACTGACAGATCAGGATTCGAACCGCCAACCTTCATGGGCCTGCCACGATAAATACTATATTGAATTATCATTAAATACACAATAGATAGTTATCATTTATTATGAGAATGTTTTGTTTGTACTAGTGGGGGACTTTTGTTATTTTTTTGTACGAGGATAAGATTGGAGTTTTTGGGGTGAAATCCTGCGTTAGAGTTATTGTGGCATTTAATATCATCATTCATACTCAATATTTACTTCAGCAATATATCACAAATACATACATTTGTAATCGTGACAGGCCTAATAATCATAAAATCAAAATTGTGATCTAGCTCTAAGAAAATTGTGATATTATGACTTTTTTTGCCATATCGCCCACCCCTCATTATAAATGTGTTGTTTAAATCATAGCCAGAAGATAACTTATCACAGAAGTGTCTGTAACTTTGGTCTTTGAGTAAAAAAGTGTAGCTATGCTATTGTTAAGCCTCACCCCAAAAGTGAAAGTTCATGAAACAGATGGAGTTAACTTACCAACATCGATGTTTTCCAGTCAGGGGGGAACAAGGTCAGTTATTTTTCTCCTCCTAAAAACAGGAAAAGGGTTGTTTTAAAAATGTGCACAATGATCAATGGTCTCCTATTGTTCAAGTTTTCATAACAGAGTTTCCCATCTGCAAGTGGACATCAAACTCATATAATAACGAGATTGCTATTGCAAACTACCCACAAAACTGCCTAGGCATCCCTCTTACTGGCAGAAGCTATAAAGCTGTGGTGAAAAGTTATCCGGACTGCAGAGTAAAAGCAGATAACATTGAAAACGAAAAGAAAAATTGACTGGAAGAGAAAAATGCCAGTGCAGTCAAGCATGGTACAACCAGTTACCATTAACCCAAGCAAGTGTTAGCAAGAGCCAGGAACTACAAATGATATTAGAAAACTGTTTTGGCCGCAATGCGACAAAGAGAATTAAAAAAGTAAGGAGGGAATGTCTCTTACTGATAGAGCTAATATTATTATCTGTCTAAACTAGATGGTGGTGGTGCGGTATTGCTGTCATAGTTTGAGACATAGGAGGAGGAGTACGAAATGAAATCAAAACTGAAGACACAGACAACAACGGATCAGTTCAGCGATGCACTGTCCGCCATTTTCTTAGACACAAAAATAAGGGAAGAAAAGAAGTGAGAGAATTGGTTTTGCTGGCATCATTATTCAGAGTTTACCCCTTGTCCGCCTCTGTGCGCCTCAAAGATCTTATGATTTCCTCACACAAAAAAAACACATCAAGATTCTAGTATTCTGCTGAGTTTGTGAATGTATCTTTTGTCCAAATAAAGCTATAAAGCTGTATAAAAATGTTAGCCCCGTCTACCACCCTCTCCCTCCTCTCCTCGCCCAAAATCTGGCACATTTTGGTGAGGAGGGGGGAGGCGGTGCAAAGGGTGATGTTAGGAGTCATGGCAACCTGAGCCTGGAACGCAGCCAAGCACCCTGAGGTGACGCGATCTCAGGGCAGGAATGCCTTGTGCCGTCCAAAGCCAACTCCATGGGTGTGCTGGTTGTTTAAGATTACATCTCAAATGCCAGGATTGTTCTGAGGGGGGAAAACAAAACTCATGAAAGCCGGCTGACAAATATTTAGTGATCCGTATAGCCATTTAGAAGAACAAAATGGTGTTTAGTGTCTTAAGCCATACATCTGTGACAATACAATAAAGAGCTATCTCAATGATGTCTATAAAAAGAATCTGATTAACTGTCTTATATCTTAAATATATATATTCTTTCACTATGTCCATCACAAATAAAAATGTGGCTGCCTCCTAACAAACAGAAGAGCAATGAATGGTGGCGTTTGAGACAGGACATGTGTGATGTTGGTTTATTTCAATAGAAATGAACAGCTTCACAAATTAATGCTGAAGTAAGTCAATAATATTGAGGAGTATGACCAGGAGAGATCAGCGATAAGAAGTAATGTGATTTTAATGCCAGTTAAGATGTCTGTACGGAGCCTAGATTATTAGACCTATCTCTATATCAGTCATCAGCAAGTGCTTGAAACAAAGATTCCATCTTGAGAGCAAATCAGGCTTTCTTCTGAGTGCACCAGAGACACATCTCCAGCTATTACTATGAATAACAGCCCTCAACTTTCAAATGTGTCAGAGCCATCCACTGGCACACAGGGGGATGTGATTCAATTATGTGTAGTTGCTTATGTACTTAGCATATTGCACTCCATGGGTGTAAGAGATGATGAAATCCTAACCGCATTACTGCAGAGAAAGTCAAGATCACATGCAACGTTTTAAATTTAAGATCAGTTTGACAAGTACAAATAACAGAGCATGAATTAGTGACAATGGATAGTGCCCAGACACCAGCAGTGCAAACACAAGGAGCTCATCTGCTCATATTAAACACAGCCTCTCAGATAAAGCATCTCTAAGTATTCCCCCACTGAGGGTCATCTCATATCCTGAAAGGCAGGAGGCCAGGGTCAAAGTTCACATGAGAAGGGGGAAGGACTTCCCTTGGGTATGGTCTGTACCATTACAAACCAGACAGGGGTGCAGCAGCAGACAGACGCCTCCACTAACAATACCAAACATCACATGAACCGATTCGCCAAAAACAAGCCTCTGAATATTATGAGTGTAAAAATAATATAAAAAAAGGAGCAACAGTTGTTCAGAGGGGGAATGTTGTAATGTTCTAGCTAAGAATAATTGTATCATAAATAGTGGATAGTATTTTTTAAATTGTTTTTGTGTGGTTAGTAAAAATAAAAATAGTGATTCTAAAAATGAAAAACAAAATAATATTAAATAGCACCACGCTATAAAACATGAAGACGGTTTTAAAGGCAATAAAATATGAATAACAAACTTATCAAAATATTTTGGACATTGGTGGTGAAATTCCTGCGCGATGTGTGTTTTTATTCTCCACAGGCTCGATGAAGACAGCCTGTTATTTCTGGCTCTAAGCTCATATCTCTATTCATTTCCTTCTGCCTCCAGCCATGACAGAAAAACAGTCAACAGACACAAGCTGAAGCACTTGAGTTTCAGGAGACAAAGCCATGCAAATACTTATATAGTCTTGCCTAAACTATATTAGTTATAATGGGGGGGAAATGTACATAAACTAATGAAGCTACAAGTATACAAATATCTATTGTACAGAAGCCTTTTTATTTTACTAAAACACTCAAGAGCAAACACGCAAAATAAAGATGATGCAGAAATATCAGCTGAAGCTATCACCTATGTCAATCACTATTTAATCTTTTCTTTGCAACCTCTTATATATAGCAGAGATATATTTACAATATTTCTATACTTTTATTCTTCTTGTACATACAATACTTGTGATACTTTTGACACCAGTCTCTTGCTATTTTTGCAACTTATTTTGAACTTTTTATCATCATCATTTATATATTTCTTGTCTTTATTATTGTATTTATTGAGCTGCAGTGTCCAAATAATTTTCATTATGGATAAATAAAATGTGTCTACATCTAAGTCTAATAATGAACTACTGTTGATTTAAGATTCTAAATTTTCATGTAAAAGCCAACAAATCCATATACATTGTTTTGTAACTAGAGTGTACTATTTATACTGCCATGGCATCTCTATATGACATTAACCGTGTATTAGTATTTCTAAAGGACCCAGGATTAGCTGTCCCTCTGGGGATCCTAACGAGGATCCTAAGACATGTTAAATAAAAAACAAAATGCCACATACATTATTAGAAATGATAAATATTGCTATGTGTTTTGATAAAGTAGGATCAGCCTGGTGGTCAGTCAGGACAATGACTTTGCCTGACCCACCTGTCTGTTGATCCTGCTGCCTAGCACCAGACAAAACGCTGAGATTTCTACAGCTTCTCATTGGCTGCAGCTGACTCCCTGACAGCCAATCATGGCTCAGAGAAGCATGGCGGGCACGTACCACAAGAGCTAAAGGAAGAGGAAGAGATTTGCAGACACAACCAAACCTCAATAACCGGCATGCTGGGAAAAAAATACTATAGCTTCTAAAAATAGATCAAACCATCACTTTTACCAAAATAAATACATACAAATAGACAAGTATATACAAATAAATAAAAATGAAACAAAGAAATTCTTAAAGGTGCATTGTGTAACTTTTCTGGTAGAGGGTCCGTTAAATGCTTTTCGTCCTGGAGATGTTATTGCTTCGTCTGGAATGTTTCACAGTATGGCATTAAACCTTTCTATCTTAATGGAGACCAAACCAGACCAACCTTCCAGGCAGAGCAATGACATGTCCATAGAAACAAGGAGGTGACGGACCACCAACCAAAAAGTTACACTGTGCAGCTTTAACAATGAAGTAAAAGGGTATTTGATTCTGAATGGCACAGAATTGATTAGGTGGCTCTGAGCAGTGCTGCTATCAGAGCGTGCTTTTATCATTGCTAAAAGGGATCAATAAATAATGAATTTCAAACAGAGGAGTTTCACAAACATAAACGTATCCTACACGTGACTGCATAAAGTAACCTCTGAGGATCGATGAATATGACATTACACAGAGCCAGAGGAATGCATCTTCTTAATTGACCTGAGCGTTTCAAATTAATTCCACCGACAATTAAAATGGATCGGTCGCTATGGCACCTCTGGTCGTGGCGTTTTATGGCATGTGTGGATCACCTCTCGACCTGGCCTTGTGCTTTAATTACCGCTGTTTGATCAGGATGCACAGACAGTGGAGGAATAAAAGGCTTACTTTAGCAGTTTACTCAGCTAGTAAAACATCTCATGGTGATCACAAGTAATTACATACATAAATACATGTATGTTGTAAAAAGTGATATGGGGCAACAAGCAAATTACAAGTATGTGTGCTGTTCACTTCATAACTCATCAAGGTCCTGGAAGTGAGTTCAAATAAAACATTTCTATTCATGAAACATTTTGAGGACTTTTTCTCCATCCAAAGGATATAATATTTTGTTGTAATTGTTAACCGCAATGGCAACAAGTTTTCATCATTTTGAAACGAGATATTTTCAAGATATTTTCAATAAACTGTTTAAACTCATTAAATATGCTGTTTTAAAAGAAACTGCTTGTGAATGACCCTGAGCGTTTTGCTCTTGAAGACCTCTTTATATCAGAGACAAGTGTAGAAGACATGAAAAATATTGTTAAGTTTAAAATTATTATATTCAGAAAAATCATACCTACAAATGGCTTTTATCTAGTGATGTGCAATTAATCAAATTTTAATCAAGATCGAGATTAAGTCATTTCTAATCATCAATGATCAGCTCAAGTTTAATCCTGTCGGTAAAGGCGTGTGGTTTGGAGCAATGTTTGAACTTTGAAGGAAGAAATGTGACTATTTCTTTGTGTTAAAATGGTAATGATTAAATGTCTGTTATGTTCAGGAAATGCTACTGAAAGCCACTTTGTTTTAAAAATAGAGATTGAGCAACACAAGAAAAAAATGTGATTGATTGCATTGTCAAATCGCCCAGCCCTATGTTTAGCCATGTTAGAATGTGTTTTCCTTATCAAAACATACTGAAACCTTTTGTGTATGCATGAGCAGCTATTGTTTGTCTTATTCAAAGCACCATCACCATTAGAATGTTTAGTATGCTCAGTAGTCTCCCTTTTTCTCTACAAATACATAATTAAGATAAAACATCCAAAAGTATCTGAAAAACCCTCAATAATTCATAATATAGGGGCTTTAGTTAAAAAGTTTGACTACAATTTAAAGGATATTGAGAGCAATGCAGTAATAAAACGCTTCATTTTCTGCATTAGCCACACAACGCAGAGGCTGGGAACTGCTCTTGGCATGAATATAGGCAAAAGGAGGAAAAAAACTCTCATTTACAATATATTAATAGACCTGGAGAGGATAGAATTGCACATTAGCGCAGGTGAGCTAAACATCAAGGGACTCATAAATGGCATTAAATGGTGTTATAATCAGGAAGCCACAGTTGCTAATGTGCTATTATTCAACAGAAATGCGCAGCCTGCATTAGTATTTAAACACACAGTAGCTCCTCCATACAGGGAAATAATTGTCTTAATGCTTTTCAAAACAAAGATACAGGACAAAAACTAAAGTAAAAATATGATACTGGACTGAAGTTTTCTCTCGATTGTAAACATTTAGCTTCAGATTACAGTTTGATTATGCCGTGTGTATTCATATAGTCAATATTTATTACAGGGTTCATGTTACGGATCTATGTTATAATGTTGTTTCCTCATCAAAAACATACCTGGAGTTGTGTTTTGTTTCATACAAGATTAACACATAAATCCTGCATATTTATTTCCTCTCTCAGCCAGAAAACACACTCCACCTAGTGATGTCATATGGTAATACAGGTGATCCACTGCGTTTTTAAACTCTTCACCAGAATCATTTGGAAAATTTCAGCCCTGGAATTGCCAATCTCTACTGAACTAAAGGTAAAAGTTATGTTATCTTAAACTACATGACATCACAAGGTTGAACAGAGCATTTTGAGCATGGGAGATATAAGTAGACTAGTAATAATGGGTGAGAATGAAACAAAACACAACTGAAGGGGTGATTTTGATGAGGTAACAACATTATAACATGTTTTCGTTTAATATAGGGCCTTTAACATTTATCTGTGATTGTCCAGTTGCTCCTTCTATGGTGGGTTTCAGCTTCTAAAACGTGATGTCATAGTCCCAAATGGGGGGCAAGAGGCAAATTTCCCTGTTGCCATGAAATGCCCTAAAGGAAAATTCACAAATTAATTGAACCTGATCATTTCTATTAGTGTTCAGACTAGGGATGCAAATTATCGATTAATTCATTAATCTATAGAGATTGACCTTATCGATCGATTAACGATTAACTGATAAGAATATAAGCTATAGTATACATAACAGTCAAAAATATATCATAGTATTATTATATTGTATATTCCTCAATTAATTATTCCTTAGTAAAAAGCAGACAAATGTATTGATGCTGAATAACAAAATACAGTAATCCCTCACTCTATCGCGGTTCGCGGATTTTTTTATTTTTTTATTTTTTCCAATTTTTTTTAATAGTGTAACATTTTTTTATAGTGTAACATTCTGTTCTGCGTCCTCATTGGCTAAGATACTAGACCAGGACTAAACGTGGACTAAACCAGGTCTAGACCAGAACTAAACCAGGTCTAGACCAGGTCTAAACCAGGTCTAAACCAGGTCTAAACCTGGACTGGGCCTGGACCAGTCCAGGTGAGCTGGTCTCTAAGCTCACCGCCCTGGGCCTGGGGACGTCCATCTGCTGCTGGATATGGGACTTCCTCACTAACAGGCAGCCACGTCTCCTCCACACGTGTCCTCAGCACTGGGGCACCCCAGGGCTGTGTTCTCAGCCCTCTCCTGTACTCCCTGTTCACCTACGACTGTACCGCCAGGCACAGCTCCAACATCATCCTCAAGTTTGCTGACGACACCACCATCCTAGGCCTTATCACCAACAACGATGAGAGCGCCTACAGAGACGAGGTGAAATCACTGACCAGCTGGTGTCAGGAACATAACCTCTCTCTGAATGTCAGCAAAGGAAATGATCGTGGACTTCAGGAGACAGCGTGTAGACCAGCATCCCCCCATCTTCATCAAAAACGCTGAGGTGGAGCAGGTCAGCAGTTTTAAGTTCCTTGGGGTACACATCACGGAGGATCTGTCCTGGACACTACATACAGACACTGTGGTTAAGAAAGCCCGACAAAGACTCTACTTCCTGAGGAAGTTGAGGAAGTTTGGTATGAACACCAGCATCCTCATAAACTTTTACAGGTGCACCATCGAGAGCCTGCTGACGGGCTGCATCACAGTGTGGTATGGGAACTGCACCGCTCAGAGCCGCAAAGCACTACAGAGGGTGGTGCGAGCAGCAGAGGACATCACTGGCAGCAGTCTCCCCTCCATCCAGGACATTTACCACAGCAGGGGTCTGCGTAAGGCACGCAGCATCACTAAGGACCATACTCATCCGGCACAAGGACTCTTCCGTCTGCTACCCTCTGGTAGACGATACAGGAGCCTGCCAGCACGCACAAAAAGACTCAAAGACAGCTATTACCCCCAAGCTGTCAGACTACTGAACTCTGGATAATACTCTAATTACTGAACTCTCAATAATACTGCACTAAACTACTTTTCATTATGCATAATATGTTTACTGCTGCTGCTCTGTATGAATATATCATGTTTGTCACTACCTCACTGTAAACTACTGTTACCTGTACAATAATCTGTGCAATAACCTATGTGCAATATTTATACCATACTATGTGCAATACGAAATCCACATGCAACACCATACCACACCATATTATGTACCTTGTATTTTTTATCTTGAATCTTGACCAGGTCTAGACCTGGACTAAACCAGGATTAAACCACCACGTGCCGCTGCTGGTTTCGTGCGGCTGGTTTGTGGCTAGGGCTGAGAATACGCATTCCGGGCGCCGCGGTTCAATCTCGTGCTCAGCAGCCCCCGCGTACACCGGGGCTGCTGAGCACGAGTGAGCGCCGTTGTGAGTGAGTGCCGTTGAGTGAGCCCAGTGCGCGGTTGCCTTGTTTCGTGACCACGTGGTTCGCGTGTCCGCGATTAGCATTTTGTTCGACCAACGTCTTGATCGGCAATTAATCGTAAGTCAATTAATTGTTGTTAGTTCAGACCAAGGAACTCACTATAGTACAACCAAAGTCTGCATGTGAAACCCTACAACATGCTCGCATTATAAATAAGGCTATTAAATTGTATGGGGTTATTTTAACCAAAATATTATAAGAACAAAGTAAAACTGTCACTATACAGCTCTGGAAGAGACCACTGTATTTTTTTCTGAAATCAGCATCTCTACATAGATTAGAGCCATTCCAGCATCTGTTGAATTCCAACACAAACACAAAGCTGAGCTACTTCAGTTCTTGCACCAGGAGTGGAATAAAGTCACCCAAGAACAATGTGAAAGACTTGTGGAGAGCATGCCAAGACACATGAAAGCTGTGATTAAAAATAAGGGTTATTGCAACAAATATTGATTTCTGAACTCTTCTTAAGTGTAAACATTAGTATTATGTGGTTTTAAAATGAATTTCATCTTGTTTCTTTGCATTGTTTGAGGTCTGAAAACATGTATCTTTTTTGTTATTTTGACCATTTGTCATTTTCTGCAAATAAATGCTCTAAACGATAATATTTTATTTGGAATTTGGGGGAAATGTCAATATTTTATAGACTCAATTTTTTTTTTCCTTTTGCCCAAACACATACATAGCCAAATCAGAAAAACTGATAATTTTGCAGTGGTCTCTGATTTTTTTCCAGAGCTGTATATCAATCCTCTAAACTTCACTTCTAATGGCCATGAACAGTGCTGAGGAGCAGGTGTACATTTCACTCTGAAACGTATGGTACAAGTCATTTTGTGCAGGTTATCTCCAGAGGAACAGGCCCTAATCGACTACATTACCAATGACTCTCCATTACTGTGGCCGAGCAGGCAGTTATCATAATGACACCTTTTCTTGGCGTGTCCTTACCAAACGCTTTCCCAAAAGATAATCCTGAGCACAACCTCTCATTATCAAAGCAATCGTCTAGCAATGGGAAAGGAACACTGGATACGCTGTAAATTAGTGCAGGTCTATGGAAAAAATGATTGCCGATTTAGGCTTTAATTAGGCCCATGCAAAACAGTCAGAGGCAATTAGGAGGTACCAGTCAATAAGCCAAAACTCATAAAGAGGAGGAGAAGGATTAATATGATGATGATTTTTAAATGAAGATGTGAGAGTGGATGGTTTTGGCACACACTGGGAAGTAGACAGTCTCATAAAAAGTAAATCAGCAAACAGTTTTAACCAGTTTGTACAAGAGAATTCTTAAGTACTCACGTGAGCTTTAAACCATGTTAAAATGTTGTAAGCTCATCAAAAACAGACCTGGAGTTGTGTTTTGATCCATTCACACATGTTTGAGTAACTCTTTATTACGAGTCTGTCTCCATTACCAAAGCTCAAAATGCTCTGTTCCACCTTGTGATGTCATGTAGTGGTAGTTTTCATGTTGACAGCTACATTTTACCTTTAGTTCAGTAAAGACTGGCCATTACAGGACTGATATTATCCAAATGATTCTTGTGTGGTAATAATCTTCCTGTATTACCACATGGCATTACCAGGTGGAACAGACGGTTTTCTGTTCGAGAGAAGAACAGCCTAAATATGCAGGGTTTGTGTGAATGAAACAAAACACAACTTCAGGTTTGTTTTTGATGAAGAAACAACATTATGGATCAGAAAAGAGCATCATATAGGTCCAATAAAAGCTGTGTATATTTCAAAACTTCTCATTCACTGCACAACATATTGTGCAACAAAAACTACGAGTGAAAAATTATCTTAAGGAGTCCTCCATAAACATCATTATTAACAACACACACACGCGAACCACAGCTCATTTGGTCACTGCAAAAGGTTTGAGAAACAAGAAAGTGATGTTCTCACACCAGAAGTCTTGCAAAGTGTGATACAGTACATCTTTAATGATGTTGACATTACAAAGGCATGCAAAGCTGCTTTTGTTGTTTTAGTTCACAAACTTTAGATACTATACTATACTATACTTCTATGCATGATGTCTTTGATCATTTCTAAAAGATTTAGCATCTCATGTGTCATTTTGGAACTGGAAACTACAAACTAGAATTCAAGTTGAGAGAAAGATAAAAAAGAAAATGTTAAAATTGGGATAAACATTTTAAATGGCCATGCCTGTAATAGACTATATAGCTAAAAACTAAAGGAATATTGTTCATTGAAACATAATATCATCATATAAAAATTGTTCAAAATACTCAAGTAAGAATACTGATTAAATGAACTATAACATGAAGTGATGTTGATATTCCAAAAAATAAACCATAATAAAATGAAATTAAACTACTACACAGAACAGATTATCCTAAACTTTTTTGTCTTATGTACCCCCTTAGCTTTGTAGTATTCACACTCTGACTCACTACTAACTACTTAAGTAGTATACTCTAATTTTACCTATTATATTTTATTGTTTTAATGATACTGATATCCAAACCCCCAAAAGATTCAGCAAAATTCAAATACTACTCACCAAACCGATGAAGCAGGGACTTCATCGGTTTGGTGAGTAGTATTTGAATTTTACCTTCAATTGAGAAACACTGCTCTATAAGAACTCTATTTAAAAAAAATACTTGCTGTAAATGTATCTGATTGCTAGACTTAAGTTAAAGAGACATCAGTGTAGAGCTCAACACAGTAGTAGTGGATCCATTAAATTAGCAGGCCTTGACTCCCTGACATTCAGATACATGAGACCTGTGCGTGTACGTGTAAGCTTGTATGTACAAGAGGAGTCTGCTCTTTAAATCACATGCAGCTGGCCAGAGCATAATCACAACGTTTGTTTTTAATTTACATCTTCTCAGTCAGCACATTGTCCATCTGCTTTCATTAGACCAGACGTATGCTCAAAGGAGAAAGAAGCAGTCCAATCTTTAAAGGTCCCATGGCATGAAATTTTCACTTTCTGAGGTTTTTTCCCTACCCTGTTTAAACTGAGCATTTGCGATCCTTTTCTGCGTTTGAAAAAAACACAGCTGAAACGGGCGATGCTGAACAAGGCACCTTATTGACGTCAGATCGAAAAAAGAAATGCAAATGCAGTTCCACCACCGTCTGGATCTCCACCCCCTGTCTCTGGAAATCACACCCAGAGAGTTTGGACCGCGAAGGAGCTACGCAATGCGAAATGCGTTTTTTTATTTGCCTGGAGGCATGTGCGAGTGTTTCTAGGCTCGGAAGTCCTTTACCCGACCCTCTGGACCTCCGAAACAGCAGTGGTTTAATTTTATTTTCTGTGATAATGTGTTTTTTTCATTGAATTTCCTCTTCTTTCTGCCTCCGCGCTTCAAACACGGAAATCGGAGCCAGCCAGCTCCAGCGGCGCAAAGGAGCGGGTGGGGTGGGGGTGGGGGTGGGGGTGGGGGGCCCACCCGCTCTAACCCAATCTCTGTCCTTCTCATTTGCATTCAAGCAACAACACCAAGAATAAAGTGTTTCAGAGACATATTTAGCCTGTATATTTAGCCTCATGCACTGAGGCTTGATTTTGAAGAAGGATTCATTTACAGTATTAGGGAACCATTAAGGTGCCATATAAAAGCATCAAGAAGTACCATGTCATGGGACCTTTAAAGGTGCACTGCGTAACTTTTCTGGTAGAGGGTCCGTCAAATGCATTTCTTCATGGAGATGTTATTGTTTTGTCTAGATTATTTCACAGGATGGTATTAAATCAGATCTGGAGAGGTAACACCACTCACAGTTAGCTATAAAACACCTGTAATTGAATAAATGTAAGGTGGAGGTGGGTAAGGAGGATGTCTAATGTTATACTGTGGAATATTCCAGATAGAGCAATGACATACCAATAGAAACAAGCAGGTGATGGACCCCCAACCAAAAAGTTACATATGCACATTTAACTTGTATTGTTATTCAAACTGAAGAGGATGGAGAAGCAGACTATATATGAAACGGTCACTGCTACAATATATGACTGTGGTACCACTTTATAACACATCTTACTAATATTTAACCTTAATAAAACATGAACTGAAAATTAACAAATAGTTTTTGAGAATGATTTAGGCTTAGCAGCTCATTAAGGGTATTAGGAGTTAGGTTTGGGGTATTAATTAAGTGCCTACTAGAGTAGTAACCCAAATAAAGCCTACACACATATTATTAGGGGCTAGGTAGGATTGTCAAAAGTTTAGGTAGTAGGTACTGATATAAAAAAAAAAAATCACACTGAGAGGACAACATTTGACATTTCCTTAACAGTTTTAAAGTTACCTTGACCTTTACCAGAACAAGTGTAAGACTACATGGTAACATAAGGAAAGTTACTATTATAAGTTGAAAATGTCTATTGCATTTCTAAAGCATTATTATGATCATTGTGGTATGGATATTTAGCTTAAGTATCAAAATTATATTGGAAATTTTGGCATCAAGGCAACACCTTTAGACTCTACATTTTTTCATCATAATTTAAGTCTTTGTTGATAATTTATCAAGGTTAAAAAAAGTGTAGTAATTATAAAGTGCTTGGTACTTTGGTTGTGAAAGGCCTAAATAATTCTAATATAAAGGCATCATTATTTCTTTCTAATTTATTCAGTAGCTTACATAAAAAGAATATTCATGATGCAAATGCTCTTTTTCTCAACAAATCTGTACATAAAGTGTAACAAATTAATTCATGCATTGTATTTTCTATTGTGTAATCTGCCAGGTTGAATCGGTCATGATCACTGAATTCAAATAATAACTGATAGGACAATCTGTCTCACTGCTGTCAACATAACTGGTGAATTTAATACAAAAAATAAAAACAAATTTCACATTTAATTTCTAAGCAATATAATTTGAGAAGTGAAACTATGTATATACATTTTAAAGGCAAGGTTGAACCAGAAAATGTCACCTCTTGTCAACTTGTTTTTTTAATGTATTTTAACAAAATGAATAATAAAAGACATTTTTATTTGTTTCAGTAAGACAAAAATCAAACTGGGAGTCATAAATCGTGAATGATCAATATGAGGAGAAAACTTGTGTTTATTTTTTTATCATGTCACTCAGCCCTATAAGGTATAGGACCTGTTCAAGTCTCTTATGTACTGAAAGATATGGGTAAAATATCGAATTATGATTTTTCTGATAAGTACTGCGAATTGATTTGTGATTTCTGTTTTAATAATAGTATTCTGTTCGAAGTTCACATTTTAAACAGATCCAGAAGTATTGACAAAGAGAAAAAGTAATTCAAGTATCACATTTTAGAACATGTTAGGACAGATCTAAATGACAGGGGTAGCCATTTTTATGCAGAATAAGACTATTTTGTTGTTATAGGCATTATTATACATCAAAAATAGCTGCTTTTGCTGTTCACTAATTATGTCCGTTCAAATTCGATTGCGATTAATCTTGCAGCCCCTCTATGGACCAGCCTGTGCTTTGAACAATGCTTAGCTCCAGTGGCTGTGCTCTGTGGGCAGGGAAGAACATGTGGTCTATGTGAGTGAACACAGCATGTCCGTCAGCTGCCAGTCTGACCACTGCAAACAGGAACCAGGACCAGGACTGTGGATTAAAAACAGCCCTATGTTTCCACTGGGCTCCCCCCTGCCGGGCTACATGGTCCCTACTCCCTTTGTCTGCTGTTAACCCGTTAAATCCCGCGGAAGAGCCCATTCACAAACGTGTAACACACTCCGGGGGGGCATTTTGTGTAGAATAATGATCTTAAAGGGGTTACACAGCATTGCCACTGATCTCCCACCATCACCTATTGTTACCTCCTCATACACTTTCAATTGTTTCCTGGGGTGTTGATGCTTTCAATTACTGTCAGCTCTTGTTTTAAGGACATCAAAACAACAGGAAGATGTGTAACAATAGGGCTACTTAATGATCTTCTAAATAAACTCCTGAAGCTCTCTAACTGGGCTCTGTTTAAATTGCATATGACGTTACACTACTCACTTCATTACAACATAGTTAGCATAATTTAGTCAAATTACCTGCCTTGTGTTTTAATTTTGATGAAGTTTATAATTTTACTTACTGGTTAGACATGTGCAGCAGATTTGACATGCAGCCTTATAACTGTTACCAAGCAACCATAATGTTAATAAGAGCCTTGTCTAACTTGCACAAAAGTTATGATTAGACAACATGTTATTCTGTTACAGTGATGTTTAAAAATGTCTTCCTTGCACTAAATTGTCTCTTTTATAGTACTGATATCTGCTCGAATTAGTATATAGTTTTGGTACTAGCTTTTGACAGCCCTAATAGAGGTCTAGAGGTATTTTGTTTTAGAAGTGCTACTTTCTGAACGTCTTTTTCACAAACTGCTTTTTAACTGATAAGAAATATTTACCACTGGTACTACTCCACCACCAAACCAAGTTATAATGAGAAAGACATACAAAACTTGACTTTAAGAAGGGTATTACTTTAGTTATTATTTCCTGTAGTTTCAAAGTAATATAGCCTGCAGACGTTGGCCAATAGCAGGCGTTTAGAGCAATGTGCAGTGTTAAAGAGCCGGAGCACATAAGCGAGGAGAGCTGCAGGTTCACAGAGAGAAAGTGTAATTAGACTGCAGTAATGCCTTCCATGATTAATGATGTGGGCCTCTGGAACCAAACCATGGGGCAATGGCAAATTACCACTATAAAAATAAACTCTGTGATGTGAATGGGTCAGCAGGCCGGAGCATACATGTCTCATAGTACTGCGTGTATTTATACGCGGTGTACTACAGAAAGGGGAGTAGTAACCCATTTAAAGCTGAGCCACTGTTACACATATTAAGACTGTCAAAAGTATCAAAACAGGTACATCACATACAAACTAATACTAAACACAATAAAACTAGACAAAATAGAAGAGTTTTTTTTTTAAATCAGAACTAGTATAAGGCCACATGGTAACATAAATACAGTTATTATTATTCCTTATCAAAATCAAGCTTGAAATTTTAGTTTTGTGACACTATTGGGGGCTTCATGGCAGTAATGCGTTTGTGAAAAATCATATTTGTATTAAAATCAAATAAAACATGTCTCAAATACTTTTTAAGGAGAAGAAAGAAAACAATTCAAATCAAAATGCCACAAGAAACAAAAATGCAAATTTCTCTTAACATTATACAATCACTGTGAACCTGGAAGGAAATGTATTGCAAATAAATATGTATGCTGTAATCCTTATGGTTTAAATTAATTGTGTAAAAAACTGTAGTGTTTGGCTTGGTCTACAGAGCACAGTGAAACTATGCCTGGAAAGCTCCATGCAAAATTCCTGGAGGGTCTCAAGAGAGAGCCAGTCAAGTTCACATTTCTTGTCAAATAGTGACTTCACTGCTCTGCACGTAACCACATCTGATTATTTCTCCACTGCACTGAAAAACGCACACTTTCACAAACACACACACACAGCCCCACACACACACACTGTTCTCAGATAAAGAGCACTTGACTCAGTCCCAGTTTGAACTCGTATGCACTTTTCTTTTATGACAGATAATACCCTGTAGTAGCCAGACAGCATGAGTTGGAGAGCCAAAATAGCGAGTAATCAGGGAACGGTGTGGTTAGGAATCAGCTATAGGAGACACTGGAGCTGCACGCTGTCAGAAAAGTGACAACTAGACAATTATTTGTCAGTGCACAACTACAGTGTCTCCTGCATATTTATTTTACCTATGCAGCGGATTCATATTATGTGCCCATATTTTCCATCATCGCCTGAAAAAGTCTATCATCCAGTTGAATGTGATTTGTTTATTATTTTCTTTTTTTAAAGGAAAGCATAGGGTTAACAGTGTAATAGTTTCAATATCTTAAGTTATATTTTTAAGTTATATTACATCTTTGTATAAACATGTGAATTTTCTTATTATGGCTAGCTGTCCAGACTTCACGCTAAACTCAGCATTTGGTCAGTGGTAAGTTGTGTTTTGAATTTAGAATATACTTCAGCAGTCAACCTAATTAATCAACATAAAATGCCTCCATAAAAGGGGAACAACAAATGAAAAAAAGCAAAAGTTATAGTTAAAATAATATATGTTTATGTTGTACATCGAGATATAAAAATTCACAAGTCATTAAACACATGGCCTATAGATCTTTACTATCTTTACTTTGCTATTTTCTACATTAATCAGACCAAAACCTGATAAACACTTCTTGTTTAAGAGCAGTCAAGTGAAACATGTACAACTCTAGATCAGTTTTACTAATGTCCCAACTGAAGATCTACTGTTTATACTTAAAAACATTCTGAAATACAAACCCACTCTCCACATCTATTAGACAAAAACAAGCAGCTGTTTAAAAAAATCTTGAATCATGGATGTGAGAATCCATTTTGTCCTATTTATCTTCAAATAAAAACAGCCCCAGCGGTGTGCAGTTCAGTCCCAGCTAGTTTTCATGCGGCACTTCTTTCACTTCTGTTTAATCCAGTCACATCAGCTCCCTAAGCAGGTGAAGTCAGCCACAGACTTTCCCACGGTCTGAGAGCAGATCCAGCGCCCCGAGCCCTTCCTGAGGGCCGGCCATCTGTCCGTTCTGTTTGGAGTGTGTTAGCGGCCAAAGCGTCAGCTGCACCACCACATTCAGCGTTCCAGCACAGACCTCCAAGTCACTAGACAACATGCACACACATACAGCCTGTGTCGAAGCACAAACATATCAACAAACAAACACACATGTGACTGCTGTTACACACGTTTACAACAACTGTGCAGACACAGTTTAAGGCACACAATACGCTATTATAATAAACCCAAAAAACATTGCTGTCGATGTTTAAGAAGCGTTTAAAAAATAGAAAACCTCCCGATTTAACATGAGTTTGTAGTGCAAAGAATGGTCATTAAGGCGGCCCCCTCTGCCTCTCCACAAAGCAGTTGACCACATAAACCTTGACCTTTGCTCCCTCAGAGCATAAATCATCTCTGCCTCTGACTCACATACAATGACAATCTGCATGCATCATTATGAGTACACACTCTCAGCGAGTTCCAGTAAAAATAAAATACAAGAGTCTTAAATTGAATTTGGTTTCGGTGTGATCATGTGATGCACTTCATTCTCAAAACATGCTACCGCCCCCATCTCAGCGTCCCAAAGCTTCGCCCTCCTCTTTTTGCTTCCCCAAACTGAAATCCCATAATTTCAGTTTCCTTCTCAAAGAGCCACTCTGCTGCTCACGGACCTGGTCGTCGGAGCGGCCTGACGCATTTTTAAAATGCGTGACATTGCCTCTGTGGGAGCATGAGAACGGAGCTTCCTCAATAGTAGGGTCCCCATACCCGGGCCGTAACCATGGAAGCAGATGCTTGCCCTCCCGGCCCTCCTTACCTCCTGTCGATCGCGGGCTGTGAGCTGCTCCTCCAGTGAAAAGCTTTTCTCCTGGCTCTGACCGAACTTGCCCCACTCCTCAAAAGGAGCCATTGAGCAGGTCACTGGTCTAGACTTGTTTGCACGGTCCAGGGAGCAGCCTTGATGTAACCCCTGCTCCTCTCTCTCTCCCTGTGTGTGGCTGCCACAGCAGCCGCCCAGCGACTGCAGACTGTGGAGGGGCGCGGGGGGGACATTGGAGACGTGGATTTGAAAAGGAGCCCGTCCGATTTTGCCATTGTGCCTTTTCATTCATCGATCGAATGAATATCGAACCTTCTGTCCCTGCGTGTGTGAAACGGATAGCTTAGCCAGCATTTTTACCCTCTCACTTCTCAGGTCTGTGGCCTAGAGCATTACTCCTCTGTCACAACTTTTAAGAACTTATATTTTATATTTATTAATATTTTAAATTGTTTATATTGTTTCAAAAGTTACACTGAATTTTTTATGTTCTGTCAGTATTATCACAATTTACTCACTCAAAGTAGTACATTAATATAAAATCTAGTGACAATATTTTGCTGCTGTAAAAATAAACCTTGTAATTATAAGGCCTACAATTATCATGATATACTTTATTATAAAATGTGTTTAATTAATTGAATTAATAGACAGATATAAGATTAAGTCAAATTAAATTAATGATAAAATTACATTAACAAATTATATATAAAACAGTGAAAAGGATGAAAGTTAAATTTGGGTTAATTGAAATACCATACTCTATTAGAATTACAATTTGGCATTTCATTTAAATTCTACAGCTTCCTAAACACACAGTTAAATTTTAAGTACCATGTTGTTATTGTCAAGTGATATTTGAGGACTGAAGTGTCATTTGTGTTGATGAAAATGCTGTGTTTCATGTTGACCCTCCACATCTGAGCTTAACACGTTTGACTGAGGAGAGGAAGAGTGAAGGCTTCAACGATCAACGTCAACATATCAGTACTGTTCAATCAGACAAGACCATATTTGTTCAGTCTCATACAACAAGCTGAAACTAATTTTTAATCATTGATATCATTGACAAATATCTCAAACTTATTGATATTAACAATTGTAATTAAAAGAATGTTTGATAGTATTTTATAAAAAGGATACTCAAACTATTTTCTCTTACAAAAGACATTAAATCTCAGACAGAAGCAACAGTGCATTAAACCACATGCCATAAAACTAAGTAAGCAGAGCCTGATGAGCGGATCTGTTTCCATGCTCTGAGTGACAAGTTGCTATGCAGGGGCCAATCAAAGGGGGCAGTAGGGGGAACAAAACGGGGCAGAAAATGAGCAAATTCAAAGGCAGAGGCAGAAGAGCAAAAGAACCAGTGAAGTAAGAAGGCTATGGCATTGTATTCACCCCACAATCAAGGCTACACCCTTGCTCTGCTTCCACATGCCCGAACCAATCAGTAATAGGGCAACATGATACTGCAAATAAGCCAGCAATGATAATCTCAATATTCACTTACCAATAATTAAGTATTTAGTGCAAGTATCACTATTCAATAAGTAGTAATGACATGCTTTCCACATTCATAATTTAAACAGAAAACATTTTTTACTTGTAAACATTTAACAAGATTAGACATATGTTATCATTTTGGAAAGAACAGAAAAAATAAATAGCACAATGCATGACAATTGTTTTATTTTTCTATTTTAATTTTATATAGTAATTTTGTTACAATTCCTAAAACTAGTAAGCCATGACTAGATAGTCATTTGAACAGGCATCAATACTGAAAGAAAACACGTAAATAAGGCAAAATCTGACCTTTCCTGTTTAGTTTTAGTACTCTAAATCTAATCTACAATCTACAAAATGAACTAGGGCCTAAGAAATTATTGTGTGATGTATTGTGTTGAAATTACAATGTATAAAAATGAGTGATTATTAGAATGATCATTGAGGTATCTAAATCAGCCTCGAGTATCAAGCATTTTTCCTTAGTATTGAAAGTAAGCTTGAAATTTGACTATTGTTACACTAGCTGCAATAAAAAAAAATGAATGGATGGCAAACACAGCTCCCCAAATGCACATTCTTATTATAAACCCCATATTGCTGTGACAGAGGTGCCATGGCCAAACATTGGGGGTTGATTTGAACAATGGCGAGGAGGGGTCAGGGGTCTAAGTGCACGGACAGCGCTCTGACAGGGACAAGGAGGCCAAATGAGCCACAAAAGCAGCTCACGTTACAACTTTGCACGAGCCCCCATTTTACACACATCACATACGCTCCATAAAACACAGGGAGTAAACTCTGTCCCAGTACACAGAGCGACACAGCTATTCCCAATTACTGTCATGTAAAAATACTTGTATGACTTAAATTGTACAATATTAAATCAAATGCACAAGTCTGAATCTAAGAGACAGACTTAAAAGATAATGAAACTAGTCAGAAAATAGTTAGAAATTTGAGTGAGTGACAGGAAATGTTGGAAATAATACTATAATAAATGTTTTTAATTACTGACTACTGGCATTAACATGTATTTTTTTACATATTCAGTTACATGGTCCGATTAGAATACTGTGTTCTGACTATTTACAATAATTTCACAATGAGATGCAGTATATTATAATGACAGAATTGAAACAGCTTAATTTGTTTCACAGTTTGTATGGATTTATTATAGAAAATATAAGAATCACACATGCACTCACCACAAGAGCCTAAATTGTGATCAAGTAGCACAGAGCATTCCTTTGATTTTAGAAGTAGTATTTCGGTATAGTACTCTTTCATCTGGTAGTATTCAGATAACAGTGACTTTTTTCTAAAATTTCTAAAATTAGTATTCTCAATATGTATTTTTGGTGTATGAATTTAGTTTAATTTCACACTATCAGTGACATCAGTCTAGCAAAACATAGTGGTAACCAAGTGCCATACACACACTTTTTTTTTAAAGGCAGAGTGCCGAATACTACAGCCTCATTTCTCTTCTAAATTCTCCCTCTCCTCCACCCTGATCCACGTTGTGGTGGTTTTGAGGAAAGCAGAGTGAGCAGGCAGCACAGCGTGTGACTTGTGGCTTAGGAGAGATGAAGCTGGAGAACCGACATCTGGTGTGATGTTACAGACACTGGCAAAAAAGGCAAGGATTTTTGGAGACAGTTAGGGCCAATCCCAATTCTTATTTAAAAAGATAATTATAGAGGAGAGCAAATTACACAGAAAGAAACACAATCTATAATTATTCAAATTGATGATTATTAATACACAATTTTCAAATTTCAGTTCATGCCAAAATTCACAGGCACCATCGGACACACTGAAATTTTGAAATCACCAAACGGAAAATCTGCAAAAATCAAACCCTAACCCAATGAAGATGTTTTGTTTTTTAATTAAAATTGAATCTAATACAAAGTGTATAAAATTGTAGTGCAGTTCATGCCAAAATTGAGTAGTCAGTAGGGCACAGTGAAATTTTGAAATCACCAAACTAAAAATCTGTAAAAATCTAACTCTAACTCAATTTTTATGTTATTTTTAATTGAAATTGAATGTAATAACAACATATATAAAATTGTAGAATGAAAAAATAATAATGTATGCAACCGAAATGTCTACAGGGTTACAAACCGTTCAATAATTACAATAAATCCAATCTAGTCCAGCTAACCCAGACAGCCTCGCTCCTCGGGGTCGAAGGGCCATGTGCCTCCTCCCTTAGGTCAAGCCCATTGGCAGCAAAGAGTCTCTCCCATAATCTCCTAAATCACCACCACTGCTCAAAACATATTCACTACACTTTATTTCATGTCTACGTTACAATATTCACTGAAAAAATGCAAGATTTGATTCAAAAAGACAAATTTTGGGTAAATGTTGGAGCCCTTCACTTTATATTTGGAAGGTATGGGTTAACGAATGGAGCACACTGAAGAATTGTACCCTAGGGATGAGGGTAGATGTGGGCAGGTTTTTATTTTAATTTTATTTTAAGTTATCGTATTATTTCGGTATTACATCTCGTTTTGCTACTTTTTGTTAAAATGAAGCAAAATGTATATCAATGTACAAGTTCATAGGGGCCTCTCAATAAACAGAAACCTCATCATTTCAATTAAACATCTGGCTTGTGTTCAATTATTCTAGAATAGAGAAGATGAGAGATCACACGTCACACGTTGTTAATGGCTATAGACATAAGGTAACATTATACGCGCCGTACATAGCATCTCCTATACGGTTGAATCAAAGCCTTACAGATCACCAATCAACTCGTGTGGAATCCTGCGCTTTGAGAGACAGCGGCGTGTTTACGAACAGCACATCAGGCTCATAGAACATTTTACGTTTGCAAGGTGCTTAAGACGGTAATGCAAAACAAAAAGCCCTTCGCTCTATAACTACTCCTCAAAGCACTATTTAATTAGGTGTAGAGCAACAAATCCTCCCCATTGAGAGGCCAGACACTTGCGCAGAGGAGAGAGTGGACTGGTGAGTGAAAGAGTGCCGTCATAACACTAGAGGAGTGTCCCCTCCTGGTGCTCTAATGCGTGTGTGTTAACAAGCCCAGTGTCTACGGCTGGAGTCATTGTTTGGTGAATGGGCTGCTAATGGACAGACAAAACAACACAACGCTCTGAGGCCCTGAGACTGCTGCTCTTTTTATAGACAGGCTTAAACTGAAGCTGCACTCATCGTTATTACTGAGAAAAAATAAACATTGTTATTGTAAAGGTGAGCCATAAAGCACATCTAATTTATATTGTGTTGTTTTTTTATGAGATATGTCTAAATATGTATTTAAAAAACATTGCTGGTGTCGAAATGATGTTTATTTCAAAACAAGTTAAAGAGCTAACATAGCATTAGCTGCACTTGAGAAAAATGAAAATTGCTATTGTAAAGGTGAGCACATAATATGCATCTAATTTATAATGTGTTATTTTTACAAGATACAAGAAAATGCAGGTAAATGTGTCATCAGTTGAATTACATAGTTTTTTTTCTATCTAAAATTAATTAATATTAGTCACAAAATAAAATAAATTTAAATTACATAAAAAAAATGTAATGGACAAAAAGGAGGACATGAGAAAAGATATAAAAATGTATTATATTAAATCTGAAATACTTTAGCTTACAAAGTGTTAAAGGGAAGAAAGGCTCAGACTGGCAGGAACTGGGAGGTGGACTCTAATCCCACAAAATAAAACGGCACATCCAGCGAGACAAATCTGGTTTGATGGTTCCCCGCGGCTCGACCCAGACACAGCAGCCCGGTCTGGGAGGGCCTTTGTGCGGAGGCTCCCGGAGAGGAAACACACTCACTTTTTATTAGAAACGGGACTTATCAAATACAATATTAATTCACAGACAGCACGGCAAAAGCAAATTATTCTAATCCAGCATAGAAAAGAAGCAAGGAGAATTGATCTAAATTTTTAGGAATTAATTTACTATTTACAAGTACTTACAATGCAATTTAACAGTTATTTCATAATTACAAATAAATGTTTCTGTGCTGTTTCTTTGCTGTGAGTTATAACTAGAAAATCGTATACTCTTAATAGTAGTAATAATTAATAATAGCTCTTAATAATTTTAGTGGACTGTTTTGATTTTTTTCCCCCATAAGTAATTAATAAACAAATAACTTAACATTAAAAACATTAATTGTCAATTAGTGGTGGGTTTCAGCTTCCTGTTACAAGCAGCATTTTGAGGATTTTTCCTATTCAAAAATATTTTGTTTAAAATTGTTAATTGCATCTTAATATTTTATCACTCTGGAACGAACTGATAAAATAATTCCTCACATTCAGTGAGTGTGTGAGACGGAGCTGCTGACAGAAAGTGCTCAATGTAGCCAGTTGTGTGAATGTAATTATGGCCATCTGCTTGTTTTATCTGTAGTGTAAGGCTATGTAAGAGCGCATGTGCCGCCACTGACAAAGCCTTGTGGTCTGAGGATGGGGCTGGCCACTGCCTTTAAGCCGACTCAGGGTCAGTCCAAACACTGGCAGCTATTCATGACCAGATCAAGTTGATGTGAGATTCTGTCCCTCCTCTGCCCCCCATTTCCATATGAATGCCCAGTATGCTAAGCAAAAAGACAAGCAAGCTCGGGTCCCACAGCTACTACTGCAGAGAGAAAACACCCATATTATCCGACTATACTAAGCGTCTCCGTTCAGTCTAAATAAAATTAAATACACATTTTACCATATCTACACTGAAAAATTTAAAATGTAGGTATTATAATTTAAATAATCTCTGAAACCACTAGTCTCCAACCAAGGTCAGGCACTGTGGGCCGATCTGCTGCTTATGAATCAAAACACACATGTGAACTACAAAAAATTAACATCTAGGTGAGTTCAAATTTCATATTAAGTTATTTTAAATCTTTATTAGTGAGTAGATTCAACTTGACAAGTAAAATTATCTACCAATGGCATATGTTCTTTTTTTCCCCAAGTAACACAAGATTTTGTTAGTTATCTTAAGTGAAACAAGATGTATTCTCTTAGGTACCAAAAGTCTTGTTGAAGAGGCAGATCGTTTTACTTGTTAAGTGAAACTGACTCAAATCAATATTTTTAATTTAGCTAGAATTAAGTTTTTGCAGTGTAGTAATGCTTCATCATAAAGTTCCGTAAACGCACACGCATCTCAGAGCGGGCTACACCTCTGTCTCTCTGCAGTTACACAAAGACTCGCTCCAGAAAGGAAAACAGCAGGGAAGGCACAAACGCCAATGAACATGATACAGCCCCAGAGTGAAAGGGAGTGTTCAGGATCAGTCCGATGCTTTCGCAGAAGAGCAGTGCGGATGTGCGTACCATGGATGTACTCTAGTCTACTCTGTCTGATATCTGGAAACAGAGGTGGGACATACATCGAAAACGGATAGTATTGTGATTGTTGTTCTGAGATATGCATAATTAAAGTATCCATTATATCTTCCGTAATTAAAACAATTTGAAATAACAGCAAAACAAACAAAGGTATAAAGTGAAATGACAATGAATTTTTGGTCAATTTTATGGTTCATTCGTGGGTTTGTGCTATAGGCGAAGGTCAACCAAGACATTACAGGCACATTTTAGCAGAAAAAAGAAAAAAGGGAGCCACTGTCTGTGTGAATAGTCATGTATGTGAGCTTATCTGAATACTGTTATCAAGGTAATGCAAAAAATAAAGATTGAGATCATTCAATCACCTGCCAGAAATGGGGTTCTGGACCTGGCAGTTTTGGCTAAAGCATCAACACGCCATTGTCACGTGTTCAAACATGTGTCAGATAGACATGGGCCTCCTAACACACACACACACACACATACAGACAGACAATACCACACACTCCTATTGTTCCTTCCACCGTTGGTCCAGAGATAGACCGACCCCTATAGTCCCCAATCGAGCTGTTTAAAGGTGGGCTCAAACCAGAGCAGTGAGGCCATCTATTACCAAGAGAGACCAGGGGAGAGGGGCAGACAACACGACCTGGGGGAGAGCTTATAACCAGCAATAAACAGCAACCTCAAGTCTAATGCTGACTTCTGAGGATCAGTTCACAGGTAGAGTACATATTACACTGACATTTTAGTAGACAGTAAGGCTAAATAATTCTTGCATTCAGAGGTGGGCAAAAAATATTCATTATATTGTGAATGTTGTTTTGAAGACATGAAAAATATTAATACTGAGTAAACTATTTAGGCCTATAATAAGAAATATTGCAAAAAGAGCTGATTCAACTTGAAAACGTAGTCAAACCTTCGAGTGATTTTCTGCTCTCTGATCATGGGGAATTTTACTGTAATTTCTCATTTGTTTGAGATAAACATAAACCAATACATTAAAGATATGTTTAAAAACCTTTTCGTTGGACTAACAAAATATTTAAGTGAATAATCAAAAGTGTTAGTGAAAAGTTTATAAAAAGATCAAGCAACATTTGCCAAGTTCTTTCTGCTAATGGTCTAATCTGCACGGGTAGTGTGCCGCAATTACATTACAACCAACTCACAATTTGAACAGCTTCTAAGAGCAATTGAATTATAGCCCTTCACTGCTCAAGCTAACAGTGTTAATGTAAATACAGTCAGTAATAATCAGCCAGAGACCTCCTCATCTGTCGGTCTCTCTCTACTTTTCTAACTCTGTCATCACACTGGGCTCTGATTCTGGGGGTTTTAGGTTCATGAACACAGATCTACTGCCCAGAGCTGTCATTATTAATCTTTGGCATTTTGATAGACGCAACAGTGTATGCTTTTATTTTAAAGAGAACCAATCAGACAGTGGATCAAGTCTTCACAATACTAGCACTAGCGCAATCTTATATTTTTATACATAACACGTCATAGGTGGGTCTTTGCCAGAGAGCATTTATCTACAAAAGCTCCTCACTCAGGATGGATCAAGAAATTATAAAAGCAAAAATTACCATGACAAAATGTTACATCATTTCAAAAGAACACAAATCAAACATACACTTAAAAGAGCTGGATGGTAAGAAAACAAAATTATCAAAATTGTTATCCTTATATTGATCGATAGCCATTTTCAGTTCTATTTGATTTTTTTTCTTATTAAAAACAAATAAAAATGGCATTGAATGTGGATTTCCTGAACATAAACAAGACAGGCTTTAAAACATTGTTAAATGAGGCCAAAGATATAGTCAAATATCTTTCTTCAAAGTCAGATCTCTGCTTCAAATGGCATGCTTTTACTGACAAGAGGATTTGCTGTGGAACCCTCGATTAAAAAGACTTATCATTGACAATTACAAATGACAGAGTCGCTATCTGTATTAAAATTCAATTAAATGCAACACCCTACATAGACTAGATGAAAAAAATGTGTGTGTTTGGGCCACTGTCAATAGCTCAAAGCAGTGACAACCCGAGCCTCACTGCCAGCTACACAAACAGTGAAGGAGCATGACATCACCCTTTTATCATTTACTAGATACTCTTGAGGCTCCAGTTCACCAAGTTCACATGCTCTATGCAGATGGGACTAATGCAACTTACTGAAGCAAGATATTTGTCGCATTATAGGCACCTTTTTCAAATCTTTCCCAGCGGGCAGGCCTGCTTAACAGACGCTGCCAGCCATTACAAGAGGATTGGGTTACACTTTGGTTTCTGGATATTTTTCCAGTACTGTTACTCTTCACCTCAATATTTACAACAGGGAATTCACAAATGTATGAGGGATTCAGTTTAGGGCTGCATGATTTTGGGGAAAATTTGTAATCACAATTTTTATGATAAGTATTGCGATTGGGATTAGATATGCACTATATGTTTTAAAAAAATATCTAGTAGTTTCTATACAGAGTGCACATGGCAAACAACTCCAAGAGCATTTTAAAGACTGAAATATAGACTGATAAACTAATACAAGAATCCCATGCATTTCAGAACATGTTTGTAGAGATCTAAACTACAGGTACAATGAGTTTTCTTCTCAAGTCAAAGTCAAAGTCAAAGTCAAAGTGGACTTTGTCAATTCAGTATGTAACAGACAATACACAGAGGACTAAAATTGCATTTCACCAGACACCAAATGTGCAATTTAAACTAAAAACACCAACACACACACACGCACACAAACACACAGCTACACTTCTATGAAAAGACAGCATAATTTGTTCCTTGTAGAACATTGTAGGACACATGTAGGACATTCTATTACCTAAATAATTGCAGTATTTGCAATTTGATAATAGCTCCAGCTCAAATTACAATTTTCATTTTCACTCACCTTACAACATCAAACCCTCCACTCTCTAAAATTATTTTTATGAGCAGGCCTCTGTCTTTATAACTGACAATAACTTGTCTTAAAATGGGTGTGTCTTTATCAAAGCTTAAGTGCTATTTAACAACAGCATAAAAAAGAGCTGTGTCAGACATGAAAATATCTCCTTTTCTGAGTGGGAAGGCAGAAAGGCCGAAGGAGCAAGTGCAAGGAAAAAACACTGGTCCACCATTTGGGCTGCGATCTATTCATTGCTCCAGTTTAATTTCTTTTAGGTGCATAATCCTTTCAGTTTCAATAGCAAATTTAACAGTCCCCAAGGCCCAAGCACCAGACTGGTCAATACAAAACCAGACAACTAATTACTGAGCGCTGCGCACTCTCTCCTCCCTCAGCCCCTGCCCCCTCCCCTCTCCAGCAGCTGTGGGGTTCATGTACACAAGAGCAGCAGTCAGCCAGTATTAGGTTTCCACTTCCCAGATCTCCCTTAAAAGCCTGTCCCATAATGGCCCTTCAGTCACACAAACACGCATAGGGTTTCATACAAAATCGCGCACACACTTGGACAACCACATGTGAATATATAGACATTCACTTAAACCGTTTTGATGACACTTAAAATAGGGCCCCTCTGGTGGGCTTGCCCAAGCTCACACCACTTGTGTATTTTCTCAGATTCTACTCATAGCTTTACTGTTAAAAATACATGTAATTAACGCTTATATTTAAAGACAAAAGGGTGTTGCTGTTAAAAATCCTACATAAAAATATTTTCCTTGGCTAAACAGTTATTGGTATAATATTACTGTTCTTAAAACATTCTAAAACAATGGCTTACATGTAGGACAATGATATACATGTCCATAAAGCCGAGCTGTTAAGTAGTAGCTTTAAGAGCGTGTAATTACCGTGTAATTGATGCCTTGTTTTTCAACTCATAAATTACAGCACAACTTGACAGGCTGTTTGCCTAATAAAAAGGGTTAAAAGCTGACCTACATTACAGCACTCAAGTGCTTTGGCCTTTTATCATTCCAGCATCATTTTTCATGGACGGGTCCACTGATGAAAATGAATAATTTCGCAAACATGTCTAATATTAATTGCTTTGGACGATAAATAACACAGTGATTAAGAGTATGTTTAATACTTATTGAGACATGTAGCTTTTTAGTGTTTTTAAACATAGACAAGAAGGTGGAGTAGTATTTCAGTACATATATAGCATGCTCCTCATACAGCCTGTAATGCAGTCATGATGTGACTGTCTGGGGTCTATAAACAGGACACTGTGATCATGACCGGCCACACACAAACTCCTAATTTGCTGACGACTTTAAAAGTCCTGCGGTTAAGATCACTTCTCTGAAATAATGGGATGAGTTACCCCCCGGTGACCCGAGTGTGCTGCCCTTTGTCTCACTGATAATGTTTGTCTTTGCCCATTGTGTCTGCTTCAGCAGCCCCCAGAGCCCCAAAGCCCCCCAACCCCCCAGCTCACAACATCGTCATGGGCCCCAAAGAGGAAATGCTAAATGTATGGAAGCCATTTCCCTGGAAGCCCTGTGTTGAGGACCTGTGCACCTGATGTTCTTCTTGTGGATCTCATTTGCTCATTTCACTGATCTATTAAAATAAAGATACATAAAAAATTATATATTGTCTAAATGTTAAAAACAATAAAACAAACAATAAAACAAGCATTTTTATTATTTGGGGAATTCTACAACATGCTTTAATACCTTTGAATGTTAATAAGGGCTAAAAAAAAAAAAAAAAAAAAAAAAAAAAGCTTTAGAAGAGCGACACATAAAGAATGGATTAAGTGGACACACTCTCCATCACAGACATGACATCACCCACTTTAAAATCCAGCCCAATGGGGACCACTTCAGCTAAAATACAATGTCTTAGATGTGAGCTTAGAGAAATTCAATGTTTGACACCCACTAATTTCTAATACAAAAAAGCTCAAATGCCAGGTAATACTACTATATAATAAACAAAATCACAAGTTTATTATAAGCTCCTTGCATATATCTGACTTT
The DNA here is from genome assembly GCA_036785185.1 of Paratrypauchen microcephalus. Taxonomy (NCBI): domain Eukaryota; kingdom Metazoa; phylum Chordata; class Actinopteri; order Gobiiformes; family Gobiidae; genus Paratrypauchen; species Paratrypauchen microcephalus. The sequence goes on along the minus strand of JAVJIX010000007.1, from coordinate 10,954,135 downwards.
GAAAAATGAAACGTATATTTATAGAGAATACAGCCACAAGTTGCATTATGGCATACAAGTGTAAATCTGCTTTGAAAAAACAAAATATCAGGCTTGCAACAATACAGATTTTGCTGAGTCTTAGCCATAACTCATGCATTTGTAGAAATAAATAGGGCATATAATGATTCAACTAAACAAAAAGCCGTCAAACTAGTATTGAGTTTTCTAGTCAAATCACTAGTTTTGCCCTCTTTTGCACTTGAACCCACAGCATTTTAACAATGTACCAATAAACAAAATATTCAGTAAAAAAAACTAGAATCATGTTTTATTCTGTGATTCCAATAAGCTCTCAACGCAATTCATTTGTTCTATCGCTTGTACAGGTGCCTCAAAAGTTTAGAGTGAATCTGATGCAACACAAAGGCAATCCAGTTTTAGAGCACCTTTAGGCGCAGGTGGCAACATTACAATATTGTGTTTTAACATGTTCTTCAAGAGCTTGTGTCAAATAAATGACACCAGACTCTCATATGTACCTCCCAGGTTAACTGGAGCGTCAGGTAAATCTTAACTTAAAGCACCTGTATCCAATTTTTTCCATATATTTAAGCAAAATTTTTAAGCATATTAGCAGCTCTTAAATATGTGAACTGTCTGCATCATCAATTATAAAGCATTTTATTTATCCGAGAATCAGTAAGTGTGCTGTTAGAATGCTAGGTGTTGTTAGTTTTACCGTGACAATGAACTTCGCTCTAGACATCTGAGAGTTGTGAAAAGACTCTTATAACAATTAAGGGGAATAACTAAGATGCTCTGAATACATATGGTAAAAACGAACTGCAAACCGTTAAAAATGAACTAATTCCGTGTTCGACATTTTTAAGACTGTAAAAGTCACATACAGCACCATTAACTTTAGGAGAAATATGGCATCAACAGGTAAATCAGGTGGAGAAGTAAGTATCTAACACTTAACACACCACAGGATACCTCTAAAAGCCAACATTTTCTTTGGACAACACTGTTAAAAGTAATGTTTAAGCTTCACTTCTCGCTGAGTCGTGGAAAAAGAGACCATTTCCTGAAGCCGTCAGTGGTTGCCTACATTTGGGAGTTTTTGTTTTCATCCTCAATGGCACCTCTGTCACTGACACGGCAGCAACAAACTAACAACTAATAAATCACTGCTTTTAAGTGCGCTTTTGCTTTCACTGCTCGCAAACAACTGGACTCATTTATAAGCACGGCTCGCGTAAGGGGGAGGCTAAAAGTGAAGCATGCCGGAGTCACTGAGGTTAACGGACCATGTGTCTTCACCTGGCATTAAGGGAAACAAACAAACCCCGGCTATCATCTATACGAGGAGGAAGCAGCACTATCTAGCCAGGCTAACGCTAACATACGCCCTGGTTGAACTGAAAAACTATGTGCAAAATATTTAACTGTTTAACTGCAGATGAGCTGTTAAAAAATAAGATGAGTGATGCAGATGTAATGTTTTTCTGTTGATAAATTCATCCGTACAAGATTACTTCATATTAGTATATCATGGGCATTCCATGGGTTTCAGAATGATGAAAAATTAGGACCGTTGCCACAGCAATTCTCAAATTAAACCAAAATATTATATCTTTAGAACTGACAAAAGTCCTAACAGGAAGCTGGAACTATTTTTACGCTCTAAAACACAGTGGTTCCTAGTACTGGGCTTGTGCTTTATTAATGTGACCCGCTTCAAAATTAGTATAAAAATATAGTAATGTTTTTTGTTGTTGTTATATGAATCCATAAAAGATGACTAAGGCTCACATACGCCCTGGTTCAACTGAAGAACTGTGCAAAATATTTAACTGTTTAACTGCAGATGTTGAGTGATCAATATTTAATGATTTCCATACAAGATTACTTTAAATAAGTACCAGGCCTGTAAACCCTTTTCTAAATGTGCCATATTCTTAAAAATGACTAAATAAACAACAGTATAAAACATACGTGGTACAACTCAAATCTATTGTACTACAAAAAAATGAAAAAAAATCCAACTAGACCAAAGAAAATTCACACTTAATAAATACTGAGCTTCAAAAATATAGTTCCAGCTTTTATTTATTGAAGTTGAATAATTATTGTGATGTATAGTTTAAAATATATCTATCTTTACATATGTAGCCCTACAGTATATGAAATAGCAGCATCTGTAAACGACAACTTACTTTAAAACTTTGAGTCCTCATGAATATAGTGGCTACTGGAATAGGCTTTGTTAATGTGACCCACTTGTCAAAATTAGCAGTTCAAAAATAAGGTGGCTTTTATAAAGGTAATGTTTTTGTGTTGACGTATAGGTCCAAACAAGATGACGCCAGATTCATATACACAATTACAGTATATGAAACAGCAGCATCTGTAAGTATTTGTAAAAAGATACCCTTTTTTTATACAGAGGCTTCTGGTGCGGGTCTTGTGCTTTATTAACGTGACCCACTTGTCAAAATTAGACCTCTACTATGAGCTATTTTAACAAACGCTACACTGCAAAATACTCTCTCAATAAAACAGAAAAGTAAAAGTTGGACTACTTTAGGCATACTGGACTTTAGTTCCTGCAAAAATCCAGTTTTAATTACATGGTCACATAAGAAAGGAGCGCATTAATGCCAGTGGAGACATTTGATTCCCAAGCTACTAATGAATGCAGGGAACAGGGGAGACACAGCTAGTCCATCTCAGAGAGGAAAGAGAGAGAGAGAGGGGTCAAACCCTCCCTGTGCAAATGAGCCTGTGAGGTGAGATGTAGAAATCGCAGCCTTCAAGTTTTCTAAAAAGAGATCTTAAATTCACTCAGGACAAAATAAGACTTTAAATAATACTAATATGTCAACAACCATCCATAAGCCAGTATCATTTGCAAAGATGAACACTTAAAACTTGTGTAGTACAGATTTTGAGAAAAAAAGAGATTTTTCTGACATGTATTACAATTAGATTTGAGGTAATATGTTTAAAAATACAAAACTGAAATACAGATCAACTAATAGAAATAGCCCATGAATTTCAGTTCGTTGAGGTCTAAACAAGCACAATAAGATTTTTCTATTAAAAACACAATATTGTGTGTAGAGGACATTCTATTATCTAACTGCAGTCTTCACAATTTAATAATTACGTTAACTCAAAATCTGATTTAGATATATTGCGCACCTCTATTTGAAATAAATACTTAATAATTACAAAATGAGTTCTATTAACTTATAAATGCATTGTTTTTCAAACCTGAGTTCACTCTTGTTTTGTCAGTTTGGGGTAATGCTAAAAAATGTCAAAGCCATTGTGCTGTTTGGGCCAAGTGCCAGTCTCTTTGACCCCTCCAGACTCCCTTCCCCCACATGGCCCCAGCTCTACCTTGACCCTCTAAACTTCAAATTCAAAAACACAAAGCCTTCCCCTGCTTGAAACTGTAGAAAACTTATTAACTGTTACAAATAAAAATCTAAACTAAATATTTTCATGAATAAACCAACATCAGTAGTCTTAATGAACAGTTAAAAAACAAGGAAAGTAGAAAACTGAATGCTTACTGTGTGAAATAAGGTGTATCCGAAAGCGAACAGAATAAGAATCCAAGAAATTAATTGAAAAACTTACCACAAACAGTGCAAAATCTGAGCCCGAGAACTGTCTATCCTCTTCCATTTTTTGGAGCTCCCATATGGCGATGGCGCCCCACCTCCCCAAAGAGGCAGAGTAACAGGCACACGCAGGGAGGGAGTGAGCGGGACATTGGTCCTGGTGTAGAGATGGAGGGGACGGCTGCAGCTGTGCGTTCGCGTCAGTATCTTCCAAATCCAACTGGCTTTTCCAAGTGTGTCTCCTGCACAAAACACGGGGAAAAGCTGCTGAACAAAGTGGCTCAGTGACACCGGAGAAGGAGGAAGGGAGGGAGAAAGTGAGAGTCCTGCGCTCCAAGTAAACGACAGGAAAAGAAAACAAGAAGCTCTCGGAGGACTCGCGACGGGCCAAGGCAGGCAGCCCCACAAGCACAGGTTCAAGTTTGTAGCATTTCCTTCACTTGTGTCCAACTTGTGAGCTGTGAAGGAGGAGGGACCCGGCTGCACGGACGAGGAAATAACACATAATACCTTCCAGCTTCTTTTACCCCCAGCGCTCCCTCCCTCTCTCTTCTCTCACTCTGGATCACTCCTTCCTTTGGTCGCTCACTCAGTAATAAGCCTGGCTGTACAACCCCCTCCTCCGGGCGCTGGAATGCAAGGCAAGAGTTTCAAGAGGCCCAGTTAGGCGAGCTTCGGAGTCAGTGCACCTTGACCCCCGGGTCAGATGCAGTGCGCGGAGCATTAGTCCTGTCTGTGTGTACTTACATCTGAGGGGCCAGCCAGGGCTCCACAGATCATATAACCATAGAGGGGCAGCCACTTGACCAAGAAGATCGCTGTTGGGCCTTTACAGCACAAAATATGTCGTACATTTAGATGGGTTTTTCATAATGGTGTATGAACAAATTTATGGCAACATCTGCATTGGGAACATTCAGGAGAGGTCTCACAGCATTCTTTATAAAGCTATTGTAATGAACAAGCTTTAGTCGTTTGTTAAACCCTCTTTTACCAGATTCAGTGGTGAATGCATGGTGAATGTGATTCATCTTTAAGTGACAGGATGAATTGAAAAGAGTTAGACAGATTTGGTTACTAGAATAATAGGAGTACAAAAGCGTTTTCGATACTAAAAACACTATTTGGCTATTCTAATTCAATTCCCTTGAAATCAGGATAAAAATTTTCTCTTAAAGCAAAATATTCACTGATTTGAAGCACACACTTTTATTTTTTTTTAATTTACAATTTAATTAAATCCAGGTATTGGTTGGATTTGAAAAATGCGGCAGTTAATGGTACATTGGCGCCTTTGCTTTGTTTGGTTGCTGGCAATAGAAGAGTTTAAATCCTTCCAATCAGGCAGGTGTGCGTCATTTGAAACAGAGAGCTGGTACTGTCTGCCAGTCAGAGCTCAGTATTGTGGCTGTTCTGCATGTAAAAACCTATTCTTCAAATTAATTCAAGTGTTCCTGCTAATACGGGTCCCTCCTGCCTTCTGTCTCCAAAAGTACACTCTGTGCTTTTCTACTAAATAGTCGTTTGGGACGGTTACTTTCACACTAAGGCAAAATACTCAGCTTTAAACATTTTACTTGATGCTTTCACAGCCAAAACCAAAATACATAAATCTAATTTACTTACTGATATGGGGAATAATTGCGGTGGTAGAACTCCTTGAACCATTCACCGTAATCTTTCATTTCAACATCTTCTAAAATAATAAGAATAAAAAGCATTAAGCACTTCCTTGCACAATCTTCTAGCATGCACGTTCATGTAATAGATGATAAAAGCTATAAAGTTAAACCCAAATTAACACGCAACACAAACTATTTTGGTGACAGGCCTACATTATTCCTCATTGTAAATATTTTTTCAGTTTGGTAACAGATGATTGATAAAGTCTATTAAGGACAATTTAGTCCCAAGTACTAAAGTAATTAAGTAGTAAAGACAAATTAGCCACAGTTTTAGCAGTCATAAGTCTAAACCCAAGAGGGAATACAGTGTGATCTATGGAAGATAGTTAAGACAACCGTAAATTTGTCATGCAAGAAATCACAAATTTAAGTTTGTCATTGATCATTTTTCTTGACAATGATTACTTTGTTTGGATAATTAATTTAAAGACATACTACCTTAAATTGTCTCTAAAATTAACCATAAACACCAATGTAATGCCCATTAACATATAGCAAATTGTGTATATTGCCCAATATATTAATCTGTGGTATGTCATCTCATTTATATATCAAATAATGTATTATAGTTAATTATCACAATTTTAAGATTTATTAAATGAATGCATAAAGCTGTGACCCTGTGATTCTTCCTCGAGTTCATGTTGACTGTACAACACGTACGTTAACAGCCTGCTGCTGCCCCCCAAAGCTGAAACACGGACATACATCAATATGTATCTATGCTATAGTCAAATTCAGCTGCACGATTTACAATTTAAACCTATTTGCGACAGTTGAGTGAATTTATTCTAGCTTTGCTTTGGCTAGTTTTCTATCTTTTGTCCATACAGCCTCACTTCTCTAATAAAACCCACACGCTGATTAAAAAAAAAAAAAAGGAAAACATTTTTGAAAAGAAATCAATAGCAGCAGGTTTTCAGAGTCCTAGGGGCCTGGGATTTAAGATTGATAAATTAGTTATTGTGGTACAATAGAGAGCTGGCTCTTTCTGTGAAAAGATTTTAAATGTAATAAAAGTGAATGGCAAGAATCTATATAATAGTATATGTGTAATAACAAATAATGGTGTATGATAAGACACTATTATGACAATGTAGGCCTACAGCTCTGGAAAAAAAGTAAGAGACCACTGCATTTTTTTCTGAAATCAGCATCTCTACATGTATTACAGCCATTCAGCGTCTGTTGAATTCCAACACAAACACAAAGCTGAGCTACTTCAGTTCTTGCACCCGGAGTGGAAAAAAGGCACCCAAGAATAATGTGAGACTTGTGGAGAGCATGCCAAGATGCATGAAAGCTGTGACTAAAAATAAGGGTTATTGCACCAAATATTGAATTCTGAACTCTTCTTAAGTGTAAAAATTAGTATTATGTTGTTTTAAAATAAATTTGAGCTTTTTTTTGCATTGTTTGAGGTCTGAAAACATGTATCTTTTTTGTTATTTTGACTAGGGCTGCAACTAACGATTATTTTAGTAGTCGATTAATCTATAGATCCAGTGACGATTAGTCACGATTAGTCACGAAAAAAAAAATTACTAGGATAATGGACACGACACTAACGTTGGTATTTAGTGAGCGCAGTTACGCGTGCGTGCTTTAAGCATTCCGTTTCAAAGCGGAATATTGTCAGTATCCAGTTTTTTAAAAAGTTGAAGTATTCTGTGAAACAGCGTTCTGTTAAGGGAATACTGCCAAAACACGACTAGACTACATTCGGAATGAAAAAGATTGTCCATGACTCGTGAGCAAATTGCGTATGGCCACCAGTGTTGGGCAAGTTACTCAAAAACTGTAATGCACTACTTATTACTTGTTACTGTCATTTTAAAGTAATGCCTTACATTACAATATTACTCTAAATAAAAAGTAAGGCATTACACTACTTTTGCATTACTTTAGTTACTCTCGCCAAAATGACTGGAAATAAGGATTTGGCAATCTACAGTGCAAATCTCTCATGTGTCATGACTTTCACCTGCCATCCAGGAGGTTTTGGGAGCCTGCAGACTGAAAACCAACATGTTCAGTAATTGCTTCTTACCCGCTTACAATACCAAAAGATAAATCGTCATTTCCCTTCTTGCCACACCTTACCATGCACTCCAGCGCCTGTTCACTGCCATCCTCTTCAATTCTGTAGCAAATGGCATTTTCACATTTGGTATACACATCTGTGAATATAGCCCATATGTATAGTTACTAAGATAGTTCGAGCTGTATTGCTCTCTAGGAGCTAGCACTATCCGATTGTTCTGGTTCTGTCATCCTTTGTCAGTCTGCCAGTTCGAGATGAAGTAAAAGGAAATGGAATGGTCTGCGCGGACTTTTATATCACTAGCTGATCTCGCGGAACTTTGTATGAAATGTAATGTTCTGCGCGGACTTATCAGATTCAGTAGCTGATCTCGTGGTGATCTGCGAACTTTGTATGAAGAAAACGCAAAACCCACAAAAACAAAGCAGGTTAAAAATGCATTGTAATGTGCATTACTGGCATTGTAACGAGTAATATATTACCGATTTTCTTCCCTGTAATGCGTTACATTACTGCGTTACACCAAAAAGTAATGCATTACAGTAATTAATTGCTTTTGTAACGAGTTACTCCCAACACTGATGGCCACCATTCCGTTTAGCACTAGTGCCAATATTGGAATATTCCTCACATGCAGATACAGTGACTGGCGCGAGCTAGCTGCTCGTCACCACGCTTCCGCACTTTTCCTTAACTTTTCTAACTTTTTGCCTTCAAACCGCCCCACTTTTGTAAATATTTTTGTCAACACTGTTCGTTAAGCTTGGGCTGCACTCGATGCTGCATTTTTTTCCGCACTTTTGGTGGATTATTTACCTGTCTCGGCTTAAGATGTGTAATGGACCCCGTCCTCCGCTCGTCTACACAAAGGATCAGCTGATGGCGCTGCGCAGCGCTGTTGTGTTCCCCCGAGACAGGCATGTTATCCCTGACGAGATCCTACGGACGACACGCCGTGGACGCCGCGCGGGACGTAAACTCCGGGAAAAGAAGAGACGCTGCAGGCCGGTCCTCCCCTCCGTCGTAATGGGGAATGTGCGCGCCCTCGCCAACAAGACGGACGAGCTTGCGGCGCTCGTTAGATTTCAGAGGGAGTACAGGGACGCTAGCGTCATTGTTTTTATGGAGACATGGCTAACACCGCAAATCACGGAGAGCAGGAAGAAGAAGGGAGGTGGACTAGCGCTGTTTCTGAACGAGAAATGGTGTAAACCTGGACACTGTACAGTGAAGGAGCAGATGTGTAACAAAGACATTGAACTGTTCGTTGTCGGCCCTGCAGATTCTTGACGCAGACGAGTATTAAGTTCCAAATTAAAATGATACTTAAATAATACGACTAGTCGACAATGAAATTTCATGTCGACAAAATTTTATTGTCGACATTGTCGACTAATCGTTGCAGCCCTAATTTTGACCATTTGTCATTTTCTGCAAATAAATGCTTTAAACGATAATATTTTATTTGGAATATGTGGGAAATGTTGTCAGTAGTTTATAGACTCAAACTAAAATGTTCCTTTTTCCCAAACACATACCTATAAGTAGTAAAATCAGAAAAACTGAGTTTTTTGTCATTTGCAGTGGTCTCTTATTTTTTTCCAGAGCTGTATGTGATGTGACCTGAAGGTTAAAACTGCCTACTTTATTTTTCTATAGGAAGGCTAAGTCAATGAATGTCAAATGTTTTACCCTACCACTTGATAAACTATTTAACCTTCTGAGTATCACTAGATCTAAACCAGGTCTAACACAGGACAATTATAGATGTAAACTAGGACAAAACCACAAAAATCTGGTTTCCATTGTCTCTACAGTAAACCGCTTGTGTACCACTAGGCTAAGTAAACAGGTCCAAGAGAAATAATAAACACATTTGTCATATTTTATCATTAGACACCGGATTTCAGTATATGTATTATTCTATTGTCATTACATTTCTTTTCAATTACTACTTAGGCCCAATCATACACTTCCTACTTACCCAATATTTGTCCAACTTTGAGGATGATTTCAAAATGAGGGTAGAGTAATAGCTGGCGCACTATTTCCCAAAGGAACACATGAAGGAAAGACAAAAAAAAAAATTACATTGACATAATTTAGTACGACACAAAAACTGTCACGTGCAACCACAGCTCACCTTTACGTTGACTGGGATGGGCTAATTAGCAAAACGATTATGAAAACACACACAAAATGAGTTCATAAGTTTATACACACCATATAGGCATTAACTTAGTAAAGTATATTAATGTATCTTCATGTATTTATACTATTGTGTAATGCTAACATGCTAGTAAAGTATCGTATGAACTTGGCTAATGGCTAACAGTAGCTAGTAGCTTCCAGACTTCCTTTCTAATGAACCAAAACGGACCCGTAACTCAAACTGTTCCCTTCTAAATGAGTAGCGAATTATTAATTGCACATTTCGTACATTTTCGCTAATTTGCTTTGCTGTTTGCACTGTAATAAAACTGAATACAGATGATACCTGCAGCAGCTCCTCCCTATGTACCGTCCCACGTGGATACTGGACCTTTTACGTTAATAAAGCAAAGAATCCTTTCAGAACTATAGAGCATTTTAGGACTGAAAAAATAAATAAAAATCACATAACATTAAATATAATAATAATAATAATAATAATAATAATAATAATAATAATAATAATAATAATAATAATAATAATAATAATAATAATAATAATAATAATAATAATAATAAAAGGATGAGTGGTTTACCAGTTTAACTGTACATTTTAAAGCTGCACTATGTAACTTTTTGGTTAGGGGTCTGTTACCTTCTATGGATATACAGCTCTGGAAAAAAATAAGAGACCAATGCATTTTTTTCTAAAATCAGCATCTCTACATGTACATACCTATAAGTAGCCTAGTAAAATCAGAAAAATTTATAATTTTGCAGTAATGTCTTATTTTTTCCAGAGCTGTATCATTGCTCTAACTGGAACTTTTCACAGCTCTACCTTATATATTTTTTAAATTACAGGTAGTTTTATAGTTCAAAGAAATGCATTCTGACTGTGAGTGGGGTTGCCTCTCCACAGATCTGACCTGTAATTTGGTTTGGTTTGGTCTTCATGATGATAGAAAGGTTTAATGCCATACTATGAAACATTCCAGAAAAAGTAATGACATCTCCATGGAGAAAAGCATTTGACAAACCCTCCACTAGAATTTTGTTTTCTAATTTCAAAACCTTTTTGCACATTTTGTTTTGTACTGGGCTCAGAGACTAAAAATGAGTCTCCTGTAGGACAAAGTCCATTCTTCTAAATCTGTGCAGAACACCAGATGCAGGATTGACTTTCAACCCCATTGGCTTAAGTGAATGGTGGTATTTGTCACTTTTTAGGCCCATTTTCCTGAACACAACTCAAACTTTGACAGTGAAAAATGAAAACCAGCTCTAAGAGGATTTTCAAGGAAAGTGAACACCACTGCAGACAAGTATTAGGCTATTTTTAAAACTTGGTAAAATGCCCAAAGTGTATTAAAAAGCAGGTAAGATTAGGACTTTTTTTTTTTTTCTGCTACAGTATATGCCTGCAGGTTTGGGCAAGCACATTAAGCCTGTTATCACATGATCAACTTAATAAATCTGTAGCAGTGGTGGAAGAAGTACACTTTTTTTTTTTACAGTAAGTAAAAGTACAGAAGCAAAAATACTCAAGTAAAAGTATTTACTTAAGGTAAAGAGTAAAATGTAAGTATTTTGCGCAGATTTTGAGATAAAGCTTCAAATGAGGGGATTTTGATAGACATTTGTGTTGAATTTTAATTAATAAAAACAATTGAACTGATTGTTTCTTCTTAGCTGTTTTTATTTGTATATTTGTTTGCTCAAACTATGAACATTAAAAAAAATAAACTCAGGTTTTTCAGCAGGTCTCACACAATAATAAAAAATACTTTTACTTTTCAGTCCTGATCAAAAATGTAGTGGAGTAGAAAGTACAGAAACCTGCTCTCAAATAGTGAAGTAAAAGTAAAAAGTATTCTTACTTACTTAAAATCTTCATACTTCTTCCTTATTACAGTGTTATAGACTTTTTTTTAGAAATCTTAATTAGCACATTGCAAAAGGATGCAGTTTTTGAAGCACAGAAATTTCCTCCACAAACAATAAAATATCCTGTCTTATAAAATGCTCACCCTGTAGTTTTGATCTGTACAAACACACTCTAAAATGTGATTGTTGTAGGCTATTAATATGTCAGTCCACATTGGGTCTTTTTTAGTCTGGTTAACACCTGACCATATCACAAGTGAGATATGGGTCTGGGAGCTCGCTTCGAAAAATCCCATAGCGGAGGTGTGGTTAGCGATTGCCAACGGCCGTTTATTGGGCGTTATGAATGTCTATCATTGAGCGTATACGTAAGTCCATAGCCAATCATGTCAGTTGTCAGTTCAAACTACAAGCTTCCGTTTGTCATGTAGTACGCGTCACCGTCTTGCCGCCCCTCCCCGCTCTCTGATTGGGGCCCTAAATCTGGGACTCTCGCTTGGACGAGCTGCCAGGCCGCCTTCCAGTTCGAAACGAACGGAAGCGGCCTGGGAATTCCCAGGCTAGGTCTTTTTGTGAATTCTTCTGGAAGCTTTTTAAATTTACAATGCTTAATCACAAAACTTAAAAAAACATTTTGCTTTATTTGAGTGGATTCAACTTGACAAGTAAAATGATCTACCGACGGAATAAGTGTATTTTTCTTAATTTCTTAATGCATTTTAAGTTCAAAAAGTCTTGTTCCATTGGTAGATCATTTTACTTTATAAAGTGAAATTTTCTTAAATTTATTTAAAGTAATCTTAAAGGTGTATTGTGTAACTTTTCTGGTGTAGAATCCATCAAATGCTTTGTTGGAAAGTTTCACAGAATGGTATTAAACCTTTCCAACTTCATGGAGACCAAACTAGACCAAGTTACAGGTCAGATCTGTGGAAAGGCAACACAGCTCACAGTCAGAATGCCTGTTTTTGATGTATTTTGAGCTGTAAAACGACCTGTAATTGAATAAATGTAAGGTAGAGCTGTTTAATGTCATACTGTGGTACATCCCAAGCAGAGCAATGACATACTCTATCCATAGAAACAAACAGGTGCTGGACCCCAACCAAAAAGTTACACAGTGCACCATTAACTTGGCTAAATTTTAGCTTTTGCAATGTGTACATATTGTTCACCAAAGCAATAATCAATAATCAGATGTCATTATATTGATTTATTGAGTTGCGGCATCATTGCACAAACTTATTTCTTGAAACTTGATGTGTCTACTCTTACAAAATGAACGATTATTGGCTCAGCAGTGATAGCCACATTAGCCAAGTAGTTCACCAGCTGGCAGCATAGCGTTCACTGTCACATACATTCATCAGACTGTTGATATAAAGTGAGGCTCTCTGAGGACAAGCCCATAAATGCCTTTAACACCACTTATTTGCTCCTTCTGCCAAAGAGCCCTCGGGTTTGAAATAAAACTAGATAAGCCAAGTGAGCTGGCAAAGGGAACAATGCTCTTAAGTTCCTCAGTGAACTATAAGGAGGGGAGGGGAAATTACAGGAGGAGAAATAGAGTGGAGGCTTAAGGTAATGATTTATGTCCTGTTTCAAAGGAAGTTTCTAAATACTTCATTTTTTTTCTCCTACTGTAATACAAGTCAGTACTCTTTTTGCTGGTAGGAGCTTATAAACTATAGTAAACTTCCTCAAATCTAGAGCTGGCCTACTTCTTTAGTGTTGATTGATTCTGAGTTAAAGGTCTGATATTACAAAAAAAATGACTCTTGTGAGCTTTAAGCCATGTTATAATGTTGTTACTTCATCAAAAGCATATCTGCAGTTGTAGTGTTTTGTTTCATTCTCACAAGTTTGTGTAGCTCTTTATTTTGTGTCTGTCTACATCTCCAAGCGCTGTTTCACCTGGTGATGCCATAAAGTTGTAGTTTTCAAGTTAGTTCAGTAGAGACTGGCAATTCCAGGTCTGAAATTATAATTATCTTCTAGTGAAGGCATATGGAGTTTAAAAACACAGAATGAAACAAAGGCAACTCCAGGTATGTTTGTGATGATGGAACATTATAACATACAACTCTGGAATAAAATAAGAGACCACTGCGTTTTTTTCTGAAATCAGCATTTCTACATGTATTACAGCCATTCCATTCCAGTGTCTGCTGAATTCCAACACAAACACAAAGCTGAGCTACTTCAGTTCTTGCACCAGGAGTGGAATAAAGTCACCCAAGAACAATGTGAAAGAGCATGCAATGTGGAGAGCATGCCAAGATTGATTTCTGAACTCTTCTTAAGTGTAAACATTAGTATTATGTTGTTTTAAAATGAATTTGTTTCTTTGCATTGTTTGAGGTCTGAAAATGTATCTTTTTTGTTAGTCTGACCATTTGCCATTTTCTGCAAATAAATTCTCTAAACAATAATATTTTTATTTGGAATTTGGGGGAAATGTTGTCATTAGTTTATAAACTCAAACAAACATGTTCCTTTTGCCCAAACACATACATATAAGCAGTAAAATCAGAAAAACTAATAATTTTGAAGTGGTCTCTTATTTTTTTCCAGAGCTGTAGATCAGAAAATAGAGCAATATGGGCACTGTAAGGATTGTTGATTCATAATGCCAATGTGTATTATTGAAAATGTATAGTGGTTGTAGTGTCGACAATGCAGATTAAAGAATTTGATTGTTGTGGTTGATCCAAATCTTCTTAATCAGCTTCATTTTTTCAGATGCAGCGTATGGCTCTTTGATGGCATCTGTTGGTGACACTGAAGATTGCATCAACACATTCCTGAGTGAGGTAACCTATGGAAGCCCAGTGCAACGTTGGACAAGGGACCACTTAGGCAAGACGCTTCACCAACCATGTCTATGAAAGTAGTGTGAGTGTTGGTGGTGGTTGGAGGGGGTGATAGTACAGAATGGTAGCATTGCTTCTGTCAGCAACTGGTAGACTGAAGTGAATAAATAAAACAATGTGAAGCTATTTGGGTGTCTTGAAAGATGCTACATACAGCTCAGGAAACAATAAGAGAGCACTGCAAAATTATCAGTTTTTCTGATTTTACTACTTATAGGTATGTGTTTGGGCAAAAGGAAAATTTTTGTTTGAGTCTAGATTAGATTAGATTAAGCCTTTATTGGTCTCACACACAATGACACACAGGAGAAATTTGACTTCTGCATTTGACCCATCCTTTTTCAGGAGCAGTGAGCAGCCATCTTTCGGCGCCCGGGGGGCAGTACCGTGAAGGGTCTTGCCCAAGGACCCACACTGGTTAGCTCATTGCCAGGGGGGATTTGAACCCACAACCCCCGGGGGTAAAGTCAGTGACTTACCAGTCGAGCTAACCAGCCGTATAGTACAAACTACTGACAACATTTCCCCCAAATTCCAAATAAAAATACTATCGTTTAGAGCATTTATTTGCAGAAAATTACCAAAAATAAAAAAAGATACATGTTTTCAGACCTCAAACAATGCAAAGAAACAAGATCAAATTCATTTTAAAACAACATAATACTAATGTTTACACTTAAAAAGAGTCCAGAAATCAAAATTTGGTGCAATAACCCTTATTTTTAATCACAGCTTTCATGCGTCTTGACATGCTCTCCACAAGTCTTTCACATTGTTCTTGGGTGACTTTATTCCACTGCTGGTGCAAGAACTGATGTAGCTCAGCTTTGTGTTTGTGCTGGAATTCAACAGATGCTGGAATGGAATGGCTGTAATACATGTAGAGATGCTGATTTCAGAAAGAAAAAAAAATGCAGTGGCCTCTTTTTTTCCCCAGAGATGTAAATCTAATGCATTATTGTTATTAAACATTAGTATTAGTATGTTAGATTCTATATACTTTAAAGGTGTGCCAAATGCTTTTCTCCATTTTGATGTTATTGCTTTCTCTGGAATGTTTCACAGTATGGGATTAAACCTTTTTATTTTTATAGAGATCAAACCAGACCAAGTTACAGTTCAGATTTGTGGAGAGGCAACCTCGCTCACAGTCAGAATGCCTGTTTCTTTTTTGGGGCTATAAAACCACCTGTAATTTAATAAATGTAAGTTAGAACTGTTTAATGTCATACTCTGGAACATAGGCAGAGCAGTGACATATTCATAGAAACAAGAAGGTGACAGGCCCCCAACCAAAAAGTTACAAAGTGCAGTATAAAAATATTGTACACATTTCAGCCTTTATAAATTCTTCATTATAATGTTGATCTTTGCTGAGTAGTGCCCTAAATATCCCTAGTTGGCCGTGTTTGCAGCTGCACTCCCCTTGACGGTGGCTTGTGTCTGTGATGTCCGACCCGTCATCCTGTTCAGTCTTATCAGTGCAAACACATGCGGAGCTCACCGGAACGCAGGTCATTCGTCACTCTCTGTCCTAAATACAAAAAAACACATGCTTTTTCAGATAGGCATACAAAAAATTGTTAACTCTTTTTTTTAGACTTTTAGGCTTTTACCAATATTCGATAGTGTTTTACTGCTGTGTCTGATAACCAATATTTTTTTTCAAGATTTCAATATCCTATTCATGTTGCTCTATGTAATTTTTCTTGTGGAGGGTCCGACACCTGTAGTTTCCATGAAGATACTGTTTTACCTTGGCAATCACAATGGGAATCACAATGGAGATAGGTTATTGGTCAGATCTACGGAGAAGCAAGCAAAGAATTTACAAATTTTAAGGTATTTTTGAGCTACAAAACACCTGCAATTGAACAAATGTAAAGGAGACCTACTGTGGAACATTCTAGGTAAAGAAATAAGTAGCTGATCTTCCCCCAGAAAATTTAAGTCATAGTAAAGATCACAAAGTAACTTAAAATAACTAAAATATTTTACAGAATTTGTTAATTTGTAAAATTACCGAATAATTTGTTGCATAATTAGAACATATGCAGCATTTTTTTCTATTTCTATTTTTACTCATTACTCTGTTCAAAAAGACAAATCTGATACACTGAGGACAAACTGGGAATGGCACATATAGGCATACAGAGACTGAGGATGCTTAGAAAAAATATTGCTGTCGAATATCAGCATGATATCCGATATCTTAGAAAACCCTCCGATATCAGCAATAGCAATATTCTAGTTCATATTCTATAGCTCTGGAAAAAAATAAGAGACCACTGCATTATTTTCTGAAATGAGCATCTCTACATGTATTACAGCCATTCCATTCCAGCGTCTGTTGAATTCCAACACAAACACAAAGCTGAGCTACTTCAGTTCTTGCACCAGGAGTGGAATAAAGTCACCCAAGAACAATGTGAAAGACTTGTGGAGAGCATGCCAAGATGCATGAAAGCTGTGATTAAAAATAAGGGTTATTGCACCAAATATTGATTTCTGAACTCTTCTTAAGTGTAAACATTAGTATTATGCTGTTTTAAAATTAATTTGATCTTGTTTCTTTGCATTGTTTGAGGTCTGAAAACATGTATCTTTTTTGTTATTTTGACCATTTGTCATTTTCTGCAAATAAATGCTCTAAACGATAATATTTGATTTGGAATTTGGGGGAAATGTTGTCAGTAGTTTATAGACTCAAATAAAAATGTTCCTTTTGCCGAAACACATACCTATAAGTAGTAAAATCTGAAAAACAGATCTCTTTATTTTCTTCCAGTTATTATGTCCTTTAAACCCTAATAAACGCAGTAACAGTGTGAAATGTTCTTCCTTGCTTTTCACGTCATGGACTCAAGTCAAAAATGCAAAAGATTTAGGGGGAAAATCACTGAGGTAAATAAAGTGAAGGAAGGCTGAGGTCTGGTGGAGAGAGCTGCTTATTTCCACGGCAACTGAGCCGACAGCAACCACCAACAGGAGCGATCCCAGGAGAAGAGATTTATGCTCGGTATTGGTCATTACAGGGGGATGTTGATTAGCTGTGCCCGGGCTGTCGGCTCAGAGCAGCACATCTCAGCAGTTCAGTGGCGGGTGCTGGGCTTCCATTAATGAGGCAGTCAGATGGGCTGCCTCACCTTTTGTTTGTCCACTGATGGAAGTCTTGTTTGGCACAGCTGCGTCTCCATGGAAGTGGCACCTTGAGAGCCCCCCATACCCCCCTTATTGCAGTGAACCCCACCCTTGTCCTCTCCTCCCTCTTCTCTCCCCTTCCCCTTTCATCTTCTCTGCCCCCTCTTCCTTCTCATCTTTTTCCTCTCTCTTTTTTGTCCCTCCTTTCTTACCTCTTTTCTCTTCTCCTCTCTTGAATCTCTCCTCTCTATTTTCTCTTCCCTCTCCTCCTCTATCCCCCTGTCTCCTTTTCCATCTCTTCTCTCCCCCCTCCCTCTCCTCTCTTATCTCCTCTTTGTCTCCGCTCCTTTCTTCCTTCATTTCTTCTCTTTTCTTCCCCTCCTACCCCCCCACTCCTCCTCTTCCCACAACTCTCCCCTCTTCCATCCCTACCTCCTTTCTTTCTCCTCTCTCCTCGTTTCCCTCCTTTCTTACCTCATTTCTCCTCTCTCCCCTTCTCCTCTCTTGCATCTCTCCCCTCTATTCTCTCTTTTCCTCCTTTCCTCTATCCCTCCCTGTCTCCTTTTCCATCTCTTCTCTCCCCTCTCGCTCTCCTCTCTAATCTCCTCTTTGTCTCCGCTCCTTTCTTCCCTCACTTCTTCTCTCTTTTCCTCCCCCTGTTACCTCCCCACTCCCTCTCCTCTTCCCAAACCTCTCCCCTCTTCCATCACTACCTCCTTACTCTCTCCTGTCTCCTGACTCTCTCGTCTCTCCTCCATCTTTTCCCTCTCTCCTTTTTGTCCCCTCTCACTCCTTTCTTATCTCTTTTCTCTTCTCCCCCTTCTCCTCTCTTATCTCCTCTTTGTCTCTGCTCCTTTCTTCCCTCTCTTCTTCCCCCTTTACCTCCCCAGTCCCTCTCCTTTTTCCAATCCTCTCCCCCTTCCATCACTACCTCTTTTCTCATCCTCTCTCCTTATTTCCCTCTCTCCTTTTTGTCTCCTCTCCCTCCTTTCTTACCTATTTTCTCTTCTCTCCCCTTCTCCTCTCTTGCATCTCTCCCCTCTATTCTCTCTTCCCTCTCCTCCTCTCTTTTCCTCCCTTCCTCTATCCCTCCCTGTCTCCTTTTCCATCTCTTCTCTCCCCCTCGCTCTCCTCTCTAATCTCCTCTTTGTCTCCTTTCCCTTCTTCCCTCACTCCTCTCTTTTCCTCCCCCTCTTACCTCCCCACTCCCTCTCTTCCCAGTCCTCTCCCCTCTTCCATCACTACCTCCTTACTCTCTCCTTGTTTCCCTCTCTCCTTTTTGTCCCCTCTCCCTCCTTTCTTACCTCTTTTCTCCTCTCTCCCCTACTCCTCTCTTGCATCTCTCCCCTCTATTCTCTCTTCCCGCTCCTCCTCTCTTTTTCTCCCTTCCTCTCTCTCTCCCTGTCTCCTTTTCCTTCTCTCCCCTCTCGCTCTCCTCTCTAATCTCCTCTTTGTCGCTGCTCCTTTTTTCCCTCTTTTCCTCCCCCTCCTACCTCCCCACTCCTCTCCCCTCTTCCATCACTACCTCCTTACTCATCCTCTCTCCTCACTTCTTTTCCTCACTCCTCTTCCTTCTCCCTTTCCCTCCCTCTCCTCTTCCCAATCCTCTCCCCCCTTCCATCACTACCTCCTTACTCATCCCCTTTCTCCTCACTCTCTCCTCTCTTCTCCCCCCCCCCCTTCCCTTGATACCCCTTTCCTCATCCTCTCTCTCCTCTCTCCTCGCTTCTTCTTTTCCCCACTCCTCTTCCCTGCCCTCCTTATCCCCTCCTCTCTCTTGTCTTCCCTCCTTTCACCCCCTCCGCTCTCTCCCCTGTCCCGGTGTGAGGCGGAATAGTTGCTATTAAACACCAGTCCTTGGCACAAAGCCCAGATGGCATTTCTCCCCACACAACGTTCCTCTGCCCATAAAACACAGCCTAACAAGGGCAGGGACCTCAGAAAGCACCGTTAAGCGTTGAGGCACCCAGGCGACAATTTTAAATAACTTTTTCCTCATAGACCAGGCCTAATTTTGGGGGATGTTAATTGATATCCATTCTAAAGAGATTAAAGTCTAGAGTGAACAAAGATGCTAAATAATGACTTGAGAATAGCTGGGAAGCTGCCGGGGGCGTACACCGCAGCTGCACATTTTCAAAGTAACTGGACATTCCTGGACAACACAAAGAGCTGACTCAACTGAACGCTGAGTCATTGAGGTTGAAGAAAATACCGTTTATTGGTAGCACTGGTAAACCCACGTGGATTCTTTTATGTAATTCCAGATTACATTGTGTATTGTAATTTTTAGGGTGCATTCCAGAGACCGTAAAGAAGTGAACTAAGGGTGTGTCACGTCGGCCGTAGCATTCAGCTCCACTCAAATGAAGATAATGAGACAAGCAGTTATACAGGTCTGGAAAAAAATAAGAGACCACTGCAAAATTATCAGTTTTTCTGATTTTACTATAAACTACTGACAACATTTCCCCCAAATTCCAAATAAAAATATTATTGTTTAGAGCATTTATTTGCAGAAAATAACAAAAAAAGATACATATTTTCAGACTTCAAACAATGCAAAGAAACAAGATCATTTTAAAATGAACATAATACTAATGTTTACACTCAAGAAGAGTTCAGAAATCAATATTTGGTGCAATAACCCTTATTTTTAATCACAGCTTTGATGTGTCTTGGCATGTTCTCCACAAGTCTTTCATATTGTTCTTGGGTGACTTTATTCCACTCCTGGTGCAAGAACTGAAGTAGCTCAGCTTTGTGTTTGTGTTGGAATTCAACAGACGCTGGAATGGAATGGCTGTAATACATGTAGAGAGGGTAAAGGGAGAAATTCAATTTGTCTGCTCAGAACTGACGAAGTAGCTTGGATGAGCTGCGAAACGTCTTCGACCAAATAAACGTTGTCCAGTTGACAAATTTAATTTCTCCCTTTACCATGGATTCTACCTGGACGACTGAGGGATTTTTCATACATGTAAAGATGCTGATTTCAGAAAAAAATGCAGTGGTCTCTTATTTTTTCCAGAGCTGTAGGGGTGAAATTGGAGACAGGTTAATATGAACATTTTAAGAGCAAAATGACGAGGCACGCTCCAGCCGTTACAGGTAGAGGGGTGACAATTTTCAATGTAAATAGTCAATGGAGCCAGAAGTGCACCCACTCACTCGCTCACTTCCTATTTGGAACGTGTCAGCTAGTGGGTCAGCAATGTCCATAGAAAAAGTTTTGTTTTATAAGCCGCTTAGTCCTGGTTTAGTCTTGGTTTCGACCTTGTATAGTCTTGTGGTAGTCCTAGTTTAGACATGGTTTAGTCCTGATTTAGATCTGATTAAATCTTGTGTTATTCCTTGTTTAGACTGGGTTTAGTCCTGGTTTAGACCTGGTTAAGTCTTGTGGTAGTCCCGGGTTAGTCTTGTGGTAGCCCTGATTTAGACCTGGTTTACTCTTGCTTTAGTCCTGGTTTAGTTTTGTGGTAGCCCTGGTTTAGACCTGGTTTAGTCTTGGTTTAGATCTGGTTTAATCTTGTTTTATTCCTTGTTTAGACTGGGTTTAGTCCTGGTTTAGACCTGGTTAAGTCTTGTGGTAGTCCTGGTTTAGTCTTGTGGTAGCCCTGATTGAGACCTGGTTTACTCTTGCTTTTGTCCTGGTTTAGTTTTGTGATAGCCCTGGTTTAGACCTGGTTTAGTCCTGGTTTAGACCTGGTTAAGTCTTGTGGTAGTCCTAGTTTATAGACTAGTTTATAGACCTGTTTTTATTTTATTTTTAATCTTGGTTTAGATCTGGTTTAGGCTTGGTTTAAACCTGGTTTAGTCTTGTGGTAGTCCTAGTTTATACCTGGTTTAGTCCTGATTTAGACCTGGTGAAATCTTGTGTTATTCCTTGTTTAGACTGGGTTTAGTCCTGGTTTAGACCTGGTTTACTCTTAGAAGCCAACAGTCAGGGCGGCATGCAGTCGACTCAACCTCTCTATGAACTGTTTTTAAGGTTTATCACAAAATAACAACTCAGTATTCTAGCTGAGTCTAATTTTCAAGACATTTAGGGCCAGATTCGAGATTTTTTCAGGACGCCTGGTCAACCTGTTTGAGTAGCCGCTATTAAAGGTCCTATATGCTATTTTCTGATATATGTTATAATCAGTGTTGGGCAAGTTACTCAAAAACTGTAATGCACTACTTATTACTTGTTACTGTCATTTTAAAGTAATGCCTTACATTACAATATTACTCTAAATAAAAACTAAGGCATTACACTACTTTTGCATTACTTTAGTTACTCTCGCCAAAATGACTGGAAATAAGGATTTGGCAATCTACAGTGCAAATCTCTCATGTGTCATGACTTTCACCTGCCATCCAGGAGGTTTTGTGAGCCTGCAGACTGAAAACCATTCTCTGGTCGGGTCAACATCAGTTTCGGCTGCTTTGTTGGGGTTGTATCATTCCCTGTCCCATCCCCTCCTTTCCTGACTAATTTTGCAGTGCTAGGGCACCTCTGCAAGTGCTTTGTCAAATTGCTTGTACTGCATTTCGACGTGGAAAGAGGTCTGGGATTCACACAGTGTGCATTTAACTAAAATGTTCTTGGAGTCCTTATTTTGAACGAAGTGAAAGTAGTGGGCGTATGCCCATCTTGAAAAGGAGCTAGCACTATCCGATTCTTCTGATTCTGTCATCCTTTGTCAGTCTGCCAGTTCGAGACGAAGTAAAAGGAAATGGAATGGTCTGCGCGGACTTTTATATCACTAGCTGATCTTGCGGAACTTTGTATGAAATGTAATGTTCTGCGCGGACTTATCAGATTCAGTAGCTGATCTCGCGGTGATCCGCGAACTTTGTATGAAGAAAACGCAAAATCCACAAAAACAAAGCAGGTAATGTGCGTTACTGGCATTGTAGTTTTAGTTTCTTAGTTTATTAAGGACAGTGTGCAGTTTAATTAAAAAGATGCTCAAAGCTAATTTCCATCTGCAGTAACGAGTAATATATTACCGATTTTCTTCCCTGTAATGCATTACATTACTGCATTACACCAAAAAGTAATGCATTACAGTAATTAATTACTTTTGTAACGAATTACTCCCAACACTGGTTATAATGTTGTTCATCACAAACACACCTGGAGTTGTGTTTTCTTTCATTCACACAAACCCTGCCTATTTAGGCTGAAGTAAAAGGTAGCTGTTAACTTGAAAACTACCACAACATGACATCACAGGGTGGAATAGAGCATTTTGAGCTTGGGAGAAAAATAAAGGATTCCTCAAACATGTGTGAGTGAAAACAGATCTCCGGGTATGTTTTTGATGAGGTAACAACATTCTAACATGGCTTAAATGTCAATTTTGTGTAATATAGGACCTTTAATGGAAATGAAAACAGGAATGATGGTTGCTATAACTTCAATAAAAGTAATAAAAAGAAAGTATTTGATCTATTTGAATGTGAACAATGCAGTCTGGGAGTTTAGTGGTGCAGCCACTTTTTCAGAACGCAATTTCCTCGAAATCCAACCACAAACGCTTGGCACAAAATATATTACGAGCACCCATCATTTCTTCAACAGTACTTAAAAAGACATCATTTATATTTGGATAAACATTTGTGAATGTAATTTAAGCCTGTAGATTTTTTTCTCCTGCTAGTTGAAAGCCAGCCAGCACATTCTCACAGCGACAGGGTGTGTGTGAAACGCAGGGCTACAAAAACATATCTCCAGCTTCACAGAGCATCCATAAAAAGCTTGCATATACATTACAAGACCATTTTACGTTCTCGACCTTTCAACAAATTTACTGCGGCCAAATGCAACTGCTTTTTATAGTTTTTTCAAGCTTATTGAATTCACAGTAAAATGGAAATTGGCAGTGGTGTGTGCTCTATCTCTGCTGCTTTTCTGCACTGACAATAGCAGCAGGGGCGTCACACTGGGGGCTAAAACGTTTACCCAGGGCCACTGCGAAGAGGGGCCCCACACAAATACTGTAATGTGCATTTTTCATTAGACGACATGTTGTGAGGCCCCTGCCAACATGATGGTTTAGTCCATGTTTAGACTTGTTTAATCTTGTGGTAGTCCTGGTTTAGTCCTGTAGGAATTTCCCCTCTGTGGGACTAATAAAGGCATAGCTTTCTTTCTTTCTTTCTTTCTTTCTTTTCTTTCTTAGTAGCCCTGGGTTAGACCTGATTTAGCCTTGGTTTAGACCTGGTTTAGTCTTGTGGTAGTCCTAGTTTAGACCTGGTTTAGTCCTGATTTAGACCTGATTAAATCTTGTGTTATTCCTTGTGTTATTTCCAAGTTTAGACCTGGTTTAGTCTTGTAGTAGTCCTGGTTTAGTCCTGATTTAGACCTGGTTAAATCTTGTGTTATTACTTGTTTAGACTGGGTTTAGTCCTGGTTTAGACCTGGTTAAGTCTTGTAGTAGTCCTGGTTTAAACCTGGTTTACTCTTGCTTTAGTCCTGGTTTAGTCTTGTGGTAGTCCTGATTTAGACCTGGTTTAGTCCTGATTTAGACCTGGTTAAATCTTGTGTTATTCCTTGTTGTGTTATTCCCAGGTTTAGTCCTGGTTTAGTCTTGTGGTAGTCCTGATTTAGACCTGGTTTAGTCCTGGTTTAGACCCGGTTAAGTCTTGTGGTAGTCCCTTTTTAGTCCTGTGGTAGCCCTGGTTTAGATCTGGTTTACTCTTGCTTTAGACCCAGTTTAGTCTTGTGGTAATCATGATTTAGTCCTATTTTAGACGTGGCTAAATATTGTGTTATTCATTAGTTAATCTTGAGGTAGCCCTAGTTTAGACCCGGTTTAGTCCTTGTTTAGACCTGTTTTAGTCTTGTGGTAGTGCTGGTTTAGATCTGGTTAAGTCTTATGGTAACCCTGGCTTAGACCTGGTTTAGTCTTGGTTTAGACCTGGTTTAGTCTTGTGGTAGCCCTGGTTTAGACCTAGTGTAATCTTGGTTTAGAGCTGGTTTAGTCTTGGTTAAGACTTGGTTTAGTCTTGTGGTAGTCCTGGTTTAGACCTGGTTTAGTCCTGGTTTAGACCTGGTTTGGCCTTGTGGTAGTCCTGGTTTAGACCTGGTTTAGTCCTGATTTAGACCTGGTTAAATCTTGTGTTATTCCTTGTTTAGACTGGGTTAAGTCTTGTGGTAGCCCTAGTTTAGTTCTAATTTGGACCTGGCTAAATATTTTGTTATTCATTATTTAATCTTGAGGTAGCCCTAGTTTAGACCTGGTTTAGTCCTTGTTTAGACCTGCTTTAGTCTTGCGTTAATCATGATTCAGTAGTGCAGCCCCATCAACAAGATTTGTACCCAGGGCCGAGAATTTGGAGCTACACCCCTGAAAGCATGTCATGAATCGGTTCTGGGGCTCACATTTGGTTCCAATGGGAAAAACAGGTCCAAACCACAAATTAGGCCTGTCCATCAGCATCATGGCTTATATAAACTGCCCAATGTCTGTAGTCTGTAATCATCCCTGAACTTGGCTGCAAAGTGCACTTCAAGTCAATAGAAATAATGAGGAAAATTAAAGGGATAGCAAGCCAGTAATGATAATTAATGTCCCGTAAACAAAGCAGGAACGTGTACTTGGAACGTCGATCATATAAGGCCGAGGGAAGGTGGTTTAACAGACAAGCTGCAGACTCTAGATAACTTTAGTTTTTTTATGAGCGTGAAGGTGAAATCAGGACAAGAGGCACACAGATAAATCTTGTTATATTACTTGTGGGTTCCAGACTACTTAGAAAGACAAAGATAGATTGATTTCTACAGATACAAATGATGTTGGTGGAATGAAAGTGTGTTGAATGACAAATATTCTTACGCAGCCTTCTGAAAAATGTGATAATGGATTACTGTGTCCAAGTGTTTGAAAGAACATGATATGAGCCAGGTAGAAGCTCTGCAATAGTATTTGGGGCTAATATTAAAGGGTCCATATTACGTTATTTTCTGATCTATGTTATAATTTTGTTTCCTCACCGAAAACATGCCCGGAGTTGGGTTTTGTTTCCGTCACACGTGTTTAACACAAATCCTATTTAGTTTTTGTTTTGTTTTGTTTTTTTAACATAATGATGTAATCTACACTTTTCCAGATATTTAAAGTCTCTTTACAATTTCCTGCATCATTAATTATTTTTTTTACTCAATGCTAAGCTACTGCTGCAGGCATAGCAGTGTCTTAAGGACACAACAATACAGCTCTGGAAAAAAATAAGAGACCACTGCATTTTTTTCTGAAATCAGCATCTCTACATGTATTACAGCCATTCCATTCCAGCATCTGTTGAATTCCAACACAAACACAAAGCTGAGCTACTTCAATTCTTGCACCAGGAGTGGAATAGTCACCCAAGAACAATGTGAAAGACTTGTGGAGAGCATGCCAAAACACATGAAAGCTGTGATTAAGAATTAGGGTTATTGCACCAAATATTGATTTCTGAACTCTTCTTATGTATAAACATTAGTATTATGCTGTTTTAAAATGAATTTGATCTTGTTTCTTTGCATTGTTTGAGGTTCTGAAAACATGTATCTTTTTTGTTATTTTGACCATTTGTCATTTTCTGCAAATAAATGCTCTAAGCTTACCTGGCCAGCCAAATGATATCTCTCTGTATTTCCTATACACCGCTGGTACAGCGATGAGTCATGGATTCTTCCAGGCAAGCTCTAAGCGATAATATATTATTTGGAGTTTGGGGGAAATGTTGTCAGTAGTTTATAGACTCAAACAAAAATGTTCCTTTTGCCCAAACACATACTTATAAGTAGTAAAATCAGAAAAACTGATAATTTTGCATTATTTTTTTCCAGGGCTAACCAGGTCCCACCCTGATTGTCTTACGCGTTCAGACAGGATCGAGTACAGGCAAGGTTGTACGGTAAAGTATAATTCACTGTGAGGATCGTATCTAGCCACATACAGTACTCAAGTAACAACTTTTCCACAAGAAACCACTAAAAATGAGTAGAAAAATGCTAAGGATGTTTGTAAACTTATGTTGATGGATTTACCTAATTCCCCAAATATATGAGTCAGCAGAAAGAAGATTAAATCAGTTTGTGGATAATTTAATATTCCTCTCAATCATCTCTGCTGCAGCTCCATCTTAAAACAACAAGAGCAAAGAACAAATTTGTTGTTATGGGAGACACAGACGCCTACCTACAGCATAATGTTTAACTTGTCAATAAAGTTGTCCAGATTTGTTTTGAAGTTCTAAACACCACTCAGTGCTCTTGAAACATGAAGGATCTGACAAGACTATTCGTGTCTTTCTGCACCAGTGAACCACATTGAAGAATGCACGGGCACTTGTTTCCTGCCGATGCAAGTTCACCCAGGGTCAATGCCAAACAAGAGGAGAATGCTGGAATGAGCAGTGGAATTTATGTTTGTGTACCAAGTTAGAAAATCATTAAAAGAATTACAGCTAATGAAAACAGGCCTGTCCCAAGAACACATTCTTAAGAGTGATATAATGGTACATAAAAATTTATTATATTATTGAAACTTTATGCCACGGACATAAAAACCCTAAAGCAGGACAATCCCAGTAAACCATTTTCGAAAGGAGTTGCAATAACTAAATAGCAGAATAATCCACTTTAGTACTTGTATGCATAATTAGCTAATGGAGCTACTTATAACACAAATTTCCCCACAAGTACAAATAAAATATGAATACGATAAATACTGACCCTTAAAAATCAAAAGGTTGATATAATAATTATTGGGATAGGCCTAACTGATAAATATAGCCATTAAATGACCAAGATTACGCAAAATTTACTCTTGCAAGCTTTAAGTCATAGTAGAATGTTGTTACCTCATCAAAAACATACCTAAAGCTGTATTTTGATTCATTCTCACATGTTTGAGTAATCTTTTATTATTAGTCTGTCTACATCTCCAAAGCTCAAAATGCTGTTCCACCTTGTGATGTCATGACGCAGTAGTTTTCAAGTTAACAGCTACATTGGTCTACAAGCAAAATGCTTCTGGAACAAAAGTAGTGAATTTTTTCTTGGTTTAGGTCACTAATAAAGATAAAGTAAGTCAGAAGTGCTGATTGGCTATAGTTTCCAAGATATAGTACTGGGTCAAAATAGGAAATTTATGCAAAATAAGGGAAAAACGGTAGTTTATCAGAAGGTACAGTATGTCTACAAGCAACCAGTTCTATCTGAAAGCCTGTCTGCACATTCCAATACATTCATTTTAATATGTCTAGAGTTTTTACATAAAATATAGCTGCAAGCAGCAATGTGGGGCCAAGTAGTGACCCAGCCTAATTTGATGATGTGCGTTGGATCAGTCTTCACCCAAGGATCCCAGAGATACCAAGTTTTTGAAAATTGGACTTACGGTTCAAAAGTTACAAGCAGAAATGTCCCTCAAATTTTGACCTGTTAGTGGCGCTAGAGGGTTTGAACTGGGGCCCAGTAATTTTTTTGTGGGGAATCCTGGGATAGACTAGAATATGTGTGAAAAGTTTGAAAATAATCCAATGAAGGGTTCCCGAGATATGAGCTCACTTCCTGTTTGGCGACTGTTAGGATGGCAGTCTATGGCAACCCCTAGAACCTAGGCAACGCAGAAATGTACCTTTGATCTGTCTTTGATGTGTCTTTGATCTAGCCGAAGTGAGCTCATATCTTGGGAACCCTTCATAGGAAGCCTGGGAGCCTGGGAAGCCTGGCTAACAGACCCTGTTAGACACTTTTAAACCATGACATGGTACTTCTTGATGCTTTTATATGGCTCCTTAATGGTTCCCTAATACTGTAAATGAATCCTTCTTCAAAATCAACACTCAGTGCATGAGAAACAGAGATAAGATGAGAAAGAGTAATTTTTCTCTCTCTGAACAGGCCATTATGGGCATTGTTGCTTGAATGCAAATGAGGAGAAAAGAGATGGCCTATAGTAGAGGGTGGGGGCGTGGCCAAACTCTCCGCTCTCCGCTCTCAGCTGTGCGCTCTCTGATCCATTCCCGCGTTTTTGCGTGGAGAAGATATTAGAAGCGTTCCATTGAAAAATAAACACATTTCCACATAAAATAAAATTAAACCACTGTTCTGCTGTTCAAAGGTCCAGAGGCTCAGATAAAGGACTTCCGAGCCTAGAAACACTCGGACGTGCCTCCAGGCAAATAAAAAAACGCATTTCGCATTGTCTAGCGCATTCGCAGTCCAAACTCTCTGGGCGTGAGACGCTGAGTACAGACAGACGGGGGTGGAACTGCATTTGCATTTCTTTTTTCGATCTGACGTCAATAAGGTGCCTTGTTCAAAATCGCCCATTTGAGCTCCGATTTTTTTCTAACGCAGAAAAGGATCGCAAATGCTCAGTTTAGACATTTCGCAACTTTTAAAGATCCCATGACATGGTACTTCTTGATGCTTTTATATGGCTCCTTAATGGTTCCCTAATACTGTAAATGAATCCTTCTTCAAAATCAACACTCAGTGCATGAGAAACAGAGATAAGATGAGAAAGAGTCATAAATATCTCTCTCAAACTCTTTATTCTGGGCATTGTTGCTTGAATGCAAAAACTGAGCAAATGCAAACAGGGTAGGGGAGCTCACATTAACGTTCAAAAACCTCAGAAAGTGAAAATTTCATGCCATGGGATCTTTAAGGTCAAGGTTGCAGGAATTTTAATAATACATGCTGAGGCCTACATGCACCTTCGGTGCTAGGCCAAAGATCAGATCAGAAAATCAGATCAAAGGTACATAAAGATCAAAGATCTTTGATCAGGGCGTTGCCTAGCAACGTGCGTGAAAGGTCAGTATCGGGTGCATCGGCTTTCGGACAGACGCGTTTGATTGGCTGTCACAACCAAACGATAAGAGATATAAAAAATACAGCGATGTTTCTGATGAGGCTCAGTCCAAAGATGCTATGTACCAAATTTGAGCAAAATTGGTTCAAAATTGAGGGAGGAGAAGCATTTTGAGTGTTTTTCATAATTGACCTGTTGGTGGCGCTAGAGGGTTTGAGCTGTGGGGCATCCTGGGAAGGATGCGAACATCTGTGAAAACTTTGAAAATAATCCTATTAAGGGTTCCCGAGATATGAGCTCACTTCCTGTTTGGCGACTTTTCGGACGCGTTTGATTGGCTGTCACGACAGCCAATCAAACGATTGGCCAATCAAAGAGATATCAAAAAATCCAGGGATATTTCTGATGAGGTTCAGTCCAAAGATGCTAATGCCAAATTGCCAAAATGCCAAATGCCAAATTTGAGCAAAATTGGTCCAAAATTGAGGGAGGAGAAGCATTTTGAGTGTTTTTCATAAAATTCAAAATGGCGGAAAATCTACCCCGGCGGAAAATGTCGTCATAGGGTGTGTTGGATTTGACTTGGCCCAAGGAGTCCAGGGATGCCAAGTTTTTGAAAATTGGACATACTGTTCAAAAGTTACATGCAGAAATTCCTGCAACTTTAACCTGCTGGTGGCGCTAGAGGGTTGGGGGTGGGGGCCTATAAATTGCTGTGGGTAATGAGGAGACTGGCTGGAATGTGCATGCCAAATTTCACAACTTTTTACCAGACGGTTCTAGGGGTTGCCATAGACTCCCAGAGGCGGAAGAATATTTTATAAGAATCAATACAAACACTATAGCCTTGCAGCTTAGCGCTGCTTGGCCCCAAATATATTTTGGTTTCACATAAGAGAGATGCCTCGCAATTGTGTGCAACTGATGTCTTAATTATTTCTTGACGGATAAAGTGCAAGTTAAATATTTTAAAAATATAAATATTATTTTTAAGCAAAAATGCCTAAATCTATTGTATAAACAGATGAGATTTTGATGTAAAACAATATCATTACATATCTTGAATACATTAGCTAACCAGCACAGTTATCAATTGATTTTCAGTTAATCTTATCAATATAAATGAGATTTAGCCACTTTTATCTCAGAAGCAGATCTTTTACCTTTAGTTCAGTAGAGATAAGCAATTCCAGAGGTGAATTTATCCAAATGATTCTAGTGAAGGTGTATGGAGTTTTAAAACACAGTGGAGCACTTACCACATGGTGGAAGTGTGTGGAGTGTTTTCTGTCTCAGAAAAGAACTCAGTCTAAATTTGTGTGTTAAACATGTGAATGAAACAAAACACAGCTCCAGATATGTTTTTGCTGAGAAAACAACATTATAAGATCAGAAAATAGCATAATACAGGCCCTTTAAGTGATCTGGTATAATCTTAGAATAAAATTAGAAACACACCATGCACCATGAAATTGTGTATATTAAAGTCTTAGGTAGGACAATTAAACACATTTTAAATAATGTTCTCCTATTTTGACTCCTGTTGTGAATGATCAGTGTTGCTGGAAATTAGAATTAGTTGCGGAAATTAGTTCAAAAGAGCATGATAAAAACAAAAAGCTGAAAATCACAGTGTGTTTTTCATTAACAGGGCCACATGCTGGAAGGCCTCAGTCTTTACAGCGACTCTCATTAAAGTCTGATTCAATAAGGGTGCATATTAACGGCTCAGTTGTCACTGCAGGGGAGGCTGTTGGATCAAGGTCGCTCTCCTGCTTCAGATCTAAAATTTAATAGCTGTGTTACTGGTGCAACTTTACACAGGACACTGAATACAGATTTATCTTAATGCCAGCCCCTCAGGTGGTAAAGCCCTAGTCAAGCTTCAGTGTGCTTAAAAATATCACAGGTACAAGAGGTGGGTAGTATTTATATTTACTGGAATAACTTTTGAGTACTTTTCTAGAAGCATACTTTTACTCCTACATTTAAACAGTTTGGGATACTCTTCCCACTGTAAGTTTATGTTGACAACATTAAATTATATGAACATTTGAGTTTCTTGCCCTGCTCCTTCATATATCGTTTCCCTCATTGTGTCTATCCTTTGGAAATGCCAAATTCTGTACATTATCTAGTTTTGTCCTTCAAATTTCATCAACTTAAAATGACAAAACAGACGCTATATCCCAACACTCTTACTTTCTTACTCTTTAAAGGGCCCGTATTATGGTATTATCTGATGTATATTATGTTATTTCATATCATATCATATGTGTGAATGAAACAAAATACAACTCTAGGTATGTTTTTGATAAGGTAAGACTATTGATCTCACACAGGAGAAATTCACTTGCCACATTAGCTCCAGGCAGTTTAGTGCAAAAGAAAGTTAGAACAAAAAAATAAGTAAATAAGAATGCACGTTTAGACTATATAGTGGAGTTATACAGTCTGATAGCGGAGGGGATGAAGGAAATGATGAGGTAACAGCAACATAATAAATTTGTGTAATATAGGACCTTTAAGTTACTCTTAATCATGAAAGGAGCTTCCCTGTACATATACACTTGGGAAGGTGAACTTAAACTAATTTAGTATACTGTACATACAAGGTCCTAAATGGAAATACCTTTAACCATCAACAGAAATGCAAAATATATCACAGAAAGATTGCTTGTATTTGCAGTAAAGATTGTTTACAGGGGCCTCGTGTCCCAAGTATAAAAACCGTTGCAGTCTGTAACTGAAGGTGCTGGGTGCAGTGGAAATATTTTAAAACAGTTATACTTATTATTTTACTCTGGAAACAAGTTAATCTCAGCATTTATAATATGTAGTAAATAACACAAGTTTAAATAGCAAAGATACTAAATTATAACCTAAATTGGTGCTTGCACACACTTTATTGAAAATGGCCCCTGGATAGGAGCCAAAATGTGTTGATCTACACCACTTCAATAAAATCATCAGTGTTCTCCTCCGACAATGAGACACATGGGAGCAGCGACAAGATCTTTTTTTCTTTTTCTTCTCCCGCGTCTTCTTCTCCTGTGTCTTCTTCTTTTTCTCCTGTGTCTTCTTCTTTTTCTCCTGTTTCTTCTCCTTTTACTCCTGCGTCTTCTCATTCTGATGCGTCTTTTTCTTCTTAATCCCCAATTTTTTCTTTGTCTTACCTATTTTGAGCCTTTCAAGCTTTAACAAGGTGAGAAATATGTCTGGAATGGATAAACAAAGAATGTGTCATATTAGCACATATTCTTGTTGTGTTTACTATATTCAGTACTATAGTCTTAGTATAACGCACGTACCTCTTGGTCCATCAGCCGAAACGAGGGACACAGTTCAGGGTTTATTTCACAAGCAACTTGCCTTGCTACTCGGGCCTGTTTCTTGGATGTGTGAAGGTGAAATCTTACCTGTTCTTGTAGCACAACAACAACAAAATTCTGAAGGTGCAGGGCAGACCTCTGCATTCCTCAATATTTGCTTTCAGTGACAAAGCAACAGTTGTTTCATACTGCGCAAAGATAAAGAAAAATGTTCTTGTAATGTTCTTGAGCACAATGCACACAGATGCATCTCTAAGCACAGGAGAAGACATGAAGCCACAAATGATCATTGACTATAACTCCACGAAAGGAGGAATTGACAATCTGGATAAAGTCACATCAACATACAACTGCCAGCACAAGACTGCCTATTGGCCCTTGGTGATTTTCTACAACTTTGTGGATGTGTCTGCTTATAATGCCTATGTCCTGTGGACTTAAATCAACCAACAATGGAATGCCAGCAAATTGTTCCAACGTTGGCTTTTCGTGGAACAACTCGGTAAAGCAATTGTCACTCCCAAGATGCAGAGTCGAGCCAGGCCACCTAAAACCCCAGCAGCTGCCGCGGTCATTGAAAAGGTCAAGCTCATGTCACCCAACCAATCTGCAATGGATCCATTGGATACAGGTGTGAAGAAACAGAAGAGATGCCAGGTCTGTCACCCCCGAGGTGACAGTAAAACAAGTACCTGTTGTGTGAAATGCAAGAATTACATCAGCAGAAACCACACAATTACATTCTGTTCATCATGTGGAGAACAATGAAAATGATGAACATTGAAAATGGGGCAATTCGAATGACAAATAAAAGTGTTCACGTAGAGAGAAAAAAATTAAATAGTTCTTAAATATAGTGTTGGAATTAAAAATGTATTGTATGTCTCTTTTCTAAATGTTCATATAATCTAAAATAAAGTTGTTATTGGTTTAACCTGTTTTTTTTTGTTTTTTTTTACTGTTTTGAGTTGATTTACACAGTACGGGTCAAAATGACCCGCAACATAATCAATGTATTTTTTTTTTCAACATAATACAAGGGTTAAAGCAGGGGTGCTCAACCTTTTTTTAACTGAGATCTACTTTTGGGGTTGAAGGTGTGCTGAGATCTACCAAAAGAGGGGGTCTGGGGGAAGGGAGGGGTTTAGATGTGATTTACTGCATTCTAGTCCATTTTAGAATGACCTGTTAGACATGGCAAATATGGGCTTTTGGAGTGAGATCATTTTTAAAGTTGGATATGGGCGAAAAAATCGGATTTGGGTCACTTCAGGCTGCAGTGTGAACGTAGCCCAAGATATGTGGTCCTAAAACCGATACATATCCGATCTTTTGACATGCGACTTCAGTCTGAACGGCCAGGTCGCATTCATCTGACCTGGGCGTGTTTCCTCCAATGAGAGTGGTACAAGTAGGTGCTCACAAATGTACGCAAACGTTCTTCTCGTCATGCGAAAATAGTACATGAACTCTGTGTCAGTGAAGCAGCGAAGCACATGCCAATCCCACCACTCCGGAACAACACGTTCATTTCTACGGACGTTGGTGCCACTGCCCCACAAACCACCGTGGCCAAAAACCTTGTCCTTCTCCTTCTCAATCTCCTCAAAACAAATAAGCTGTACATGTTTTGGCTCCGGTACGACAGCAACTTTAGGCTAACATTGAGCACGCTCACTGCACGTGACCTCGTCAAGCCCTCCAATGCGCATGTGGGACACTTTTGGGGCGTTTAAAGTTCACACTGGAGGTCACATACAAGTCGCATATAATTGGAAATGTGAACGACCTCGCAAAAAAATCGGATTTCACCAAAAAAATCTGAATTGAGCATTAAGCCCTGCAGTTTGAACGTATGCATACACACACATTTCTCGCGATCGACTGGTTGGGCGCCCCTGTGCTACACAAATCTCTGTTGGATAAAGTGCTCACCAGTTGCTCTCAGAGGTGCGCAGATGTTCTGAGCTGAAGCTTGGACTTGTTTGGAGCCAAGTCTGTGTAGAGACGTGGAGAGGTTGTGAAAAGATGCTTTTGGTTCGTTGTTTGCTGAGAAATGGTACAAGTTCTAGAGTAACATTTAACTGAGGTCATTCTTCATACTATGCCATATATTATCTCACCATGGTAACGACCACGCAGCCTCTCATTGGTGGATTTCAGATTCTAAATGTCATACTTCCATCCATGTAATATCAAAAAGGTAAAGTGTTAAATCTGTTCATTTCTACTACTGACTAGACTCAAGAACTCACTGTACAACAAAAATCTGGGTTCTCACAATAATCATTTTTGCTGTCCCCGATCTGTATTCAATAATATTGGTCTATAGAACGTTATGTCATCTGAAAGCCAGCAATGAGATAAATCCAAATAAGCACATTTAACCTACTCACTCAATAATTTAAATGAATAGAATAAAATATTTAATGAATAAATATTGTGATTGCAGCAGGAAATTATGTTGTATGTCAACCAATAAAATGGTATAAAGTAGCCGTAATGATATTTCTTTTTTTTTTCCCCCTAAGTTGTTTAGTCATTTATTGGGCTTGAGTACCACAGGCAAGTGAAAGGATATGACTTCCCTACCAAATATTCACACTTTAGGTTATTGCAGCACTAACAATTTAAAAATATGCACCACTCAAGTGCATACATTTAACAGTAGTAGTTTTTTTCTTTTTTTCCCAAATACTTTTTTACTCTTACTTGAATAATTTCTTGGACCACTACTTTGTACTTCTTGAGTAATTTCAAGTAATGTTAGTCTTACTTGACTAGTATTTTTGACTACTATACCCACCTCTGACCCAACAGTGTGTCAATGTGTGAAATTCAACAACGTACACACACGTTAAGTTGGCCTAAAGAGCCATAAATAAAACTTTATTCTCTCGATTTATTAACAAGCCACAGGATGTCCATGGCCGTCTACCACAGCACTTAAAACATCTCACTCTGGCACAGTCTAGAGACGCGAGACCCATTTGAGATACTCTGAGTCGCCAACAATCTGAGGGCTCTCTTTTCTTACTTGCTTAGAAAAATAAAGCAAAACGTGGTAATACTGTACCAAACTGGAGGCAGAGCAGAGGGGTAACTGTTCACAGGGAGAGGGACCATGAGCTGGGCTGGGGTAGAAGCTTTAACCAAACAACTACAATGAACTATGAAAAACTTAAACTGATTTTTTTTTTGCAAAGCTGTCATAATCTGCTTGGCTTTCTTTTACTGTAAAATCGCCACCGTTCTGAAATATAGTGTCCCTCGGGTCATTTTCCATTAGTCCATTTCCACCTCTTGTTTAGTTTAAAATAACAGTGAACTTATAACCATAGTGATAAAAACTATAGCAGCAAAATAGTAACAGAGGAATAGAGCTAAAAGCAGATCCTGGATACTGGAGGAAGGCGTGAGTTAAACAGGTCCATGGATTAGGGCCGTTGTCATTGGGGAAAAATTTCCTCAAAGTTCATCTGCCTTCGCTGGGCACCCTCCCCATGATGGACATTATGCGGCTGAAGCGTTCAAACAGCTCGAGGGCTGAGTAGCTGGGGACCTTCGGGGGGTCATGGAAGCTTTTGATCTCCGTGGAGCAGTCCAGTAACTTGGGGAGGAAGTCTGTGAGCTTCTCCTGGAGGTTTGCTGTAAAAATAAGGACAGACAAAGCAGTCAATGTGTGGCCATTTTGTAACAATGAACAGAACCTAATCCCCAACTAGAAAAATCAATGGGCAAATATTTTCACAATGATAGCTCAAGTTGTCTGAAAACAAGAAGTATTGTAAAACAGATTCTAAACTAAAAAATGTTGTCACAGTATTTGTCAAAGCCATGTTTTTGCAGAATTAAACTAAATTAAAAGTATCATGACTAAAAGTATTCACATTTGCGTTGAATAAAACAATGTATAGATTTTTTGTCAACTAAAAGTACTTATATTGTTGCTAACTATTCAACATAAACATAGATGAATGAAAGGAAGGAACAAGTCGAGGCCAAATCCAAGTTTCCCTTTTTGATCTGAGAGCCCCAATCCAGACCATAAACAAACTAAAGGTCCAAAGAAAGTCTTTACATGTTCCACAATGCAATCTGATACAAATTATTATAGTTAAAATAAATATATATAGATTTTCTGGTTGACAAAAACTATTACAAGTAAAACTTATAATTTTTATAACATAAAACTAGTAAAAAAATAGTCGATTGAATCAAAAAATACATACAGCTCTGGAAAAAAATAAGAGCACTGCATTTTTTTCTGAAATCAGCATCTATACATGCATTACAGCCATTCCATTCTAGCGTCTGTTGAATTCCAACACAAACACAAAGCTGAGCTATTTCAGTTCTTGCACCAGGAGTGGAATAAAGTCACCCAAGAACAATGTGAAAGACTTGTGGAGAGCATGCCAAGACGCATGAAAGCCGTGATTAAAAATAAGGGTTACTGCACCAAATATTCATTTCTGAACTCTTCTTAAGTGTAAACATTAGTATTATGCTGTTTTGAAATTAATTTGATCTTGTTTCTTTGCATTGTTTGAGGTCTGAAAACATGTATCTTTTTTATTTTTGGTAATTTTCTGCAAATAAATGCTCTAAACGATATTTTTATTTGGAATTTGGGGGAAATATGGTTAGTAGTTTATAGTGGCGGCACGGTAGCTGAGTGGTTAGCGCTCTTAAGATGCGTGAAAAGTCCCTCAGTCGTCCAGGTAGAATCCATGATAAAAGGAGAAGTTCAATTTGTCAACTGGACAAAGTATGTTTGGTTGAAAACGTTTCGCCGCTCATCCGAGAGGCTTCGTCAGCTCTGACGAGCTGAGAGC
Organism: Paratrypauchen microcephalus; assembly: GCA_036785185.1. Classification (NCBI taxonomy): domain Eukaryota; kingdom Metazoa; phylum Chordata; class Actinopteri; order Gobiiformes; family Gobiidae; genus Paratrypauchen; species Paratrypauchen microcephalus. The sequence goes on along the minus strand of JAVJIX010000007.1, from coordinate 10,916,760 downwards.
TGACGAAGCCTCTCGGATGAGCGGCGAAACGTTTTCAACCAAACATACTTTGTCCAGTTGACAAATTGAACTTCTCCTTTTATCACGTTAGCGCTCTTGCTTCACAGCAAGAAGGTTCCGGGTTCGATCCCCGGGTCGCCTGGGCCTTTCTGTGTGGAGTTTGCATGTTTCTCCCCGTGTCTGGATGGGTTTTCCGGTTTCCCCCATCAACCCAAAACATGCACCATAGGTACCTCCAGCTTAGGTCCTGACCAAACCGAAGCAAGAAGATCATGGAGATGGTCCCCGGGCGCCCTAATGTGTGTGCTGCCCACTGCTCCTAATATATGTATATATATAGGATGGGTTAAAATGCAGAGAAGAATTTCTCCAGTGTGAGATCAATAAAGTCACTTCTTCTTCTTCTTATAGACTCAAACAAAAATGTACCACAGTGGAGAAATTCCAGTTCTGCATTTAACCCATCCTGTTATTAGGAGCAGTGGGCAGCACATTACTGCGCCCGGGGACCATCTCCATGATCTTCTTGCTTCGGTCAGGACCTAAGCTGGAGGATTTTACCTATGGTGCATGTTTTGGGTTGGTGGGGGAAACCGGAGTGCCCGGAGGAAGCCCACCCAGACACAGGGAGAACATGCAAACTCCACACAGAAAGGCCTGGGCGACCCGGGGATCGAACCCAGACCATGCATGCAAACTCCACACAGAACACACAGAAAGGCCTGGGCGACCCGGGGATCGAACCCGGAACCTTCTTGCTGTGAAGCATGAGCGCTACCCACTCAGCCACCGTGCCGCCATACCAGCCGTATATACTGTATATATGCACTTGCTGCTCCTTGCACTTCTGATTAGATGCTAAACCACATTTCGTTACCTGTATTTATACATGTGTAATGACAATAAAGTTGAATCTAACTAATATCTGATTTTTGGCAAAATGAAACTTTTTGTTGAGTTGAACAGGTAACAGAAAATACCACATCCTCAAACCAAACCTGCCCACGAGGCTTCACCTTCCATCTCCTGGCCCAGGTAAGAGCACCATCGGTTGCGCATGTCCTCCACGGCAAGCAGGTCCCTCTCGGCGTCGTGCACCAGGAGCAGAGGAATACAGGGCACCACCAGCTCATTCATGACCCCCAGACCTGTGCTCACTTCAGGCTCCTCTCCAGACTCAAACATGGCCGCCGCCTGCTCGTTCAATTTCTGTGGAGAAGAATGTAAAATCATTAAAATTTTATAAGCCGCAGAAAAGCTCAAATAAATTGGACAGGAGTTTGCATATGTTCCACTGTAAATCTTCCTCCAATAGCCTTGGCTTGTCATTTTCATAATTTTATGCAATAGAATGTCTTATAAATGTGACATAAATACTTTAAGCTTTTAGTATTTACTGTATTTAATCTTTAGCCAGTGCTTTTTGGATGAGCAGAGGGAATTGTTGCATTTCAGAGGAGATCACAACATTCAATAGGCCAATCATATTTAATACAGATGGGGCGCAGGTAAAACTAATAAACTGTTTTTTTGTTGTAATGTAACCAGTGTGAGGGTTTAGTCACTTATAGAAAAGGCCAGATTTCCCCATTATATTTGCCTGGAAGAATCCATGACTCATCGCTGTACCAGCGAGTGAGTCTGGTAACGCTTGATCCACAGAATGCGCTGCGGTTGCGCGTAGACAGACAGCTAAGTGAACCAATCAGAGATTGCGCCATCTTGATTCAAAACTGAGGCGGAACTTCCGCTGCCTAAGAGTGACTTTGCGGGCAAAGGCGGGTGCACTGACGTCACCATCTTTGAACGAATCAGAATCGCGGAGTCGGTTTGGAACCGGAGGAGCGAGAGTGGATGGAGAGTGTCCAAATGGTATCGCGGTGTATAGGAAATACAGAGAGATATCATTTGGCTGGCCAGGTAACCATTATATTACACTTTGCCAATAAATATCTAAAAGGTAAATTCACAAATGTTGAAGCTGATGAGTAACTAGACCAATTAACTCCCACTATTACAACAAAAACATGCATATTAACAATATTTATTTTAGCTGCCCCCTCCCTATATCTTGCTTCATATATTTGATTTCTTCTGTATGTATATAAAATGTAGAAAGCAGTATACATAAACAAAAAAACATGAGATTTTGAATCGTGTAGTATATAATGTAGTGGTGTCATCTGAAACTCAGCAATACACACATCTATACTATACCATCTATTAGGGATGCACGAAATATCGGCATTTACATCGTATCGGCTGATATCACAAAATTTTAACATATCAGTATCGGTCCGATATGTAAATCTGGGCCGATATTAACAACCGATATTTGACAGTACTATAAATACCTTGCTTTGAAAAACAAATAAAAGTTCTATCACACTTCAGGCAGAGCACTGGGAGCTGTCCTTAATAAGGTCGAGCTGTACAGGGATCTTGGTTATAAAACGTTGTGTTTATCTTGTATCTGTCCATGTTTAAGTTTATTGTAATTTGACAAAATGTGTTGCAGTTCCTTTTCTTGGCAATAAACAAAATGGCCCCCAAACCTGAGGTATATGTGGTGATATGGGAGCCATGTGAAATGCAGATTAAGAGTGTCATAGTGATTTATCATCCTTGTGTTTTTTGTTTTGTTTTTTAATCTAAACCTTTGCACAGGGGTTTTGTGAATAAAATAAGTTAAGCTTTATGGAGTCAAAACACGTTTTGAAAATAAAAGAAGACATTCAAAAATTAATTTTGCATGATTTTCAGTCTGTATAAAATGTTATCTCAGAATAAAAAAAAAAAAAATCAACGACATCGGCTAATATTGGTTATCGGCCATAACAGCAACATTCATATCGGATAGCGGTATCGGCTAAAATTTTCACATCGGTGCATCCCTACCATCTATAACTTGCATTTAAAAAATGAGTAATAACTGAACCAGTCATGCCACCAGAGTCTAAACTTGTGGGAAACACAAACAGGATCGCAGAGACTTCTGGCAATAATTTAAGAAAATATCCAGCCATTTAACCAGCCTTTGCACGGCCTATCTTTCTTCTCTTTCAAAGTGAATGTTGTTTGTAAAGTTCTTGGCCAAATCCTTTTTAGCGTCACAGACAAACTCACTGACCTCCCCTTTCTCACCAGAGGGAACACGAAAGAAGGATAGAGCAAGTTCTGAATTAGTGGCTACAAGGCTACATTTGCAACGCATCCAAGAGCATTAGCTGTGTCAATGTTGGCAGTGTTTTCAATTAAAACAACAGTTGAGGTAAACAGCTGAGTGGACAGAGTCAAGGTTCTGGCCCATGCGTTTGGCCTGGGCTGAGGTCTGGGGTTGGATAAGGACAAGTCTCATGCTAATGTGTTTACACTCTACAGGCCTCCTGCTTCCTATTCCCACTCCAATGATTACATTATGAGCACAATGCTGGGGTAAGGTTACCGAGTGCAGCAGCAAAGAGGACAGCCCAAGACCAGTACAAACCTGATCCGACCAAAATACCCACAGCGCTAACCAAAAATACCATAGCATGGCCCGCAGTTTGGTCTTTAGTGGAATCAAAAGATCGCATCACAGTGCTCCAAAAACATCTGACAAAACTTCATAGAAATTCTCAGCGGAATGTGAAAAAGTCAGGACGAAATCTGAGCAAATCATTTGATTATTTAACACGCTCGTCAAGATGATGCAGAAAGTGCTCGTGTTCATTTTTGCTGAGTCAGTTTTGAAGTTTGAGAGGGAAGAAAAGAGATCACAGAGTTCATCATAAAAGCTTTCATTTAAGAGTCATCCTCTGCAGGGGACATACTCCGTTTCATATTCTGTAATTAAAGACTAGAGGAAAAACCCTATCTTCTATCATTTCACTCAGAAGTGAAGATGGGAGAATATTAAAAATGGATGATATTGCAACTGTTGTTGGGTTGCAACTAATGATCATTTTATTATTCAACTTTTTTTTTCATTCAGTGAGTCAACCAGTCAAATGATTATTTCTGTATTTTTAATGATGATTTGTATTATCTCAATGTGCAAATAAAAGCTGAAATAAGGTGACTGGAGTCTTCTAGATAAAAGTATTTATGAAGTGTATTACTGTGGGAAAATCAGAAATTATATATTATTTTAGGAGATTTTGATTTAAACATGCTGCTGTCTGTTATAAAAAGGTCTTTTGGCATGTGTTTTAGTCTGTAAGATCCAGAACTATAACTTCTGTCAAAGTGTGTGGCCATACCTGCTTGTCAAAGACTGATCTCGTCAGATCTCAGAAGCTAAGCAAGGCAGGGCCTGGCTAGTACTTGGATGGGAGACCAGTGGGAATTCCAGATGCCACTGTGGGGTGCCAGTTGCAAAAAAAAAAAAAGCCTGTCGTTGTGTCCTTAGGCAAGACACTTCATCCACATTGCCTAGTATGAAAGTGCTGTGTGCGTGAGTGTTGGAGATGGTCAGAGGGGCCGATAGCGCAGATTGGAAGCCTCGCTTCCGTCAGTCTGCCCCAGGGCAGCTGTGGCTACAGAAAGTAGCTTACCACCACCAAGGGTGGGGTGAATGAACAATGAACTGTAAAGCGCTTTGGGTTTCATGAAAGGTGTTATATAAATGCTATGAATTATTATTATTATTATTATTAAAGTACAATTAAGATGATTTAAAAAGTAGACTAGACAGTCACTTTTCTTCACATAGTAAGTTCAACATAAGGGCTTTCATTCAAGATTCATTCTCTGCAGGTGAGATACTGTTTGATAATCACTATAATTACTTATGGGAATAACCCCACCTTCTGTTATTTCACTCAGAATTACTAACTATGAGTTACTGGAAATGATCTCATCATTTAATCTCTCTATAAAGTGATATATCTGCACTTCTGTGGTTACATTAGATCTATTCATGTTTTGTGCGATACTTGAACCTAAACCAACACACTTACATGCACAGTTTAGCACATACCTGATGCACTTGTAAACACACACATTTTTTTCTTATACTGACCACCCCACTCACAGAACAGAACTCACCAGCAAACACTCTCGTCTGTAATGTCCCAGGAGCTCCTCATCATGCCCCCTGTAGAGTCCTTTAGTCAGAAGCTCTTTGTTGTACTGGTACGCATATATCAAATACATCAGAGACTCCACATAGCTGAAAAACAAAATACTTACATTAAAATACATAAAACAACGCTGTTTAGGGTTAATAAGAAACTATGAGTTGCCCATGACAGCTGCTTTAAAATCTCTGTGCTCGTGTTATTAGTTGCTGCCCTCTGCTGGTCACTTTGAGCTGCAGTTGGTAAAATCAACAGTATTCCACATTCCAAGGCACAACTTGTAGCAGCGGTTCTCTTGGTGGCGGTCACAAACACTGAATTAGGGTGGTATTGTTTAGAAGATATAATTTTCCTTTTTCTAAATTGAAAACTGAATAGCTGAGATAATTTGGTCAGATAACACACCAAACTTATTAAAAAATATATATTGCATGCATCATTCTCATTTTGCTCCAGGCTTGAAAGTTTGGGATCCACTCACAGGAATAAGCACTGTTTAACTTAACATACTTTGTCTTTTGAAAAAGCTCCAACCCGATCGTCATTAGGATGGTCGTCTCACGGAAATTTCTGTAGTCCTGATGCCAAATCTTCGAGAGTGAAAAGAAAATGTTACTAATACTACATTTGATGGCTGAGCACGCAACATTTCAAGTTTATGCAAAGGAAAGCAGAAATACCTCATATTCATCCATGTTGACCTCCTCAGGCTTGATGAGGTCCAGCTTGGCACGTGCCACGTTCATAATGCTCTTACATCTGCAGAGGAACAAGCAAGGATGTAGTTAAAGAAATTGGCAATAGCACTGAGGTGGTGAGTCAGAGCAGAGATTCCACCCTGGCCCTAAGCTTTAACAGGGCCTCATGAATCTGTCTAGTGATGAATGAAGACATGAACTAAGGCTGCGCTACGTATCATAAATGAATAGGAATTGCTATTTGAGTTGGCACACTTATCAAATCACACAAGCTGCAATTATTTTCATAACAGAATGTCCTCAGCAAAGAATATCAAAATCTTGTTGAACCAGTAGACCTCTGCAAACATGTTCTGAAATACATGGGATTCTTGGACTAGTTTATCAGTTCCTATTTCAGTCTTCTCTCAAACGCTCCTTGAGTTGTTTATAATATGCACTCTGAACAAAATCCTACTTTTTAAACATATAAAGCAAATGCAATCTATCTAACCTCTATCTGTCTAAATTAACTTTACTTTTATTTTTGTTTATTTCATTTATAAAGTATAAAAAGACATCAACAGTGTAATAACAATACAAAATTGAATGAAAGGGAGCAGAAAGAAGAGTAATCTTATGTTATCTGCCCCCTTCTTCCCTTTTCCAGACAATACATTAACACCATTTCATCAATACATTCCATTTCAATCACAATTATTAATCAATTGTAAACAGAAAGCTTCATTTTTATGTGCAACAACTTAGTCTTAGTCTCTTTTGCATACATACAAATTACAGTGGATTTTACTTCGTACTACTCATTTTCACTCACTATTTACTCATTCTTAAAGCTTGATTTCAAAGCCGACACATTCTACAGAAATTATGATCTATTAAACACAGAGGTTGAAAGTGAATTAAGAATTTTGTTTTTGTTTGTGTGATCAATCTGTGACACATCTTTTCACAATAACACTGATCTACAAACAAAATGCTTCCGGAACAGAAGGAGTGAAATTTTTCTTGGTTTAGGTCACTAATAAAGAAAAAGTAAGTCAGAAGTGCTGATTGGCTATAGTATTGGGATAAGATATAGTATTGGGTCAAAATAGGAAATGTATGCAAAATAAGGCAAAAACGGTAGTTTATCAGAAGGTACAGTGTGTCTACAAGCAACCAGTTCTATCTGAAAGCCTGTCTGCACATTCCAATACATTTATTTTAATATGTCTAGAGTTTTAACATATATCAATATAGTATATATTATTATATTGTTACATATCTTGAATACTTTAGCTAACCAGCACAGTTATCAATTGATTTTCAGTTCATCTTAATAAATATCATTATCATAATAAATGAGATGTAGCCACTTTTATCTCGGAAGCAGATCGTGTCCCGAACCTGTCCTGAAGGTCTCCCGAACGTGTCATGTGTCCAAGTAGAAGTTAAAAGTCCATTTTCATGTCCACTGTCTGGCAGTGCTGCTTACATATGCAGGAGCTCCTCACAGCTGATCGGCGAACAGGGGAAGCCCCCTTCTGCACTTCTCGCAACAGGATTGGCGAGCGCGTGATCTTGGGGAATTATGTTGATTTATACACGCCCCGTGTCATTCGCCAGAAACAAGCATTTTTTAAATAAAAAAATGTATGTTTTTAACGTCACTAATGCTGTTATCTGAAACAAGGAGAGGCTTTTTCATGATCTCAACTAGCACATTATGCAAAAAACCGAAAATCACAAATTTTGAAAAAAAAAACCCCAAAACACAAAAAACGCATTTCCTGAGAATCTGTAATACCGACATGCGCCCTCAGCTTCCGTGGTGGGACACAAATGTGTAGACCAGTGTAATCATAGCAATACAATTTAATACTGCAACATCCCTACAGACCATCATGTGTAGTTCAGAAGTGAGTATGTAGTTGCAAGCATTATTTACAACAACAAATGAACAATAGGGAAAAATATTAAGCTAAAATAACTGATGACAATAAAATACAGGGTGAGGGCAAAATATTATAAAACTATTCATACCACTACTTATTTTAGGTCTCTGCTGCCCCCTGCTGAACTGCACAAATCTCAAAGTTTTACCAACCTCTCATCAAAAGCCAGGTTCCTGTCTGCAAACTGTGTGAGAAGAGTTCTTTCCAGAATCTTCTTAGGAGCCTGGTTTTGAATGAAGTAGACGATGATGTGCTGTATTCGGTAGTCATTCTCTGGAGAAGTGTCCTCTTGAGCAAACCGCAGAAGTCGAGCGTATTCCAGCTTGATGGCCTATAAGCACAGAGAGACAGAAAAAATATATTTTATTACTACACAGCCATGTTAGCAAGTGCTCTCCTCTGCTGTAAGAGATAAAAATACATTGTGTTTATTTTTGAGTAAGTTTTAGTTAAAGTTAAAGGTGCACTGCACAACTTTTCTGGTGGAGGATCAGTAACCTACTTGCTTGCACTGCACATTAAAACTTATCACATTATTCATCTTGATTTTATTTTATTATCGACTTACAAGACCAGAGTCTACTTCATTCTAGTCTAGAGGTGACTGATTTTAAGATCATAACTTGACAAGTAAAAATATCTTGCTGCATGGACAGATAATTTCACTACTTTTAAGTCATTTTCTGATAGATCTAAGAGGTTATATCTTAAATTTTGGCCACGTTTTTATGCAGTGTGGAATGTTCCATATGACTTTAAACATATCCACCTAGTCTTTATTCATTATGGGTATTTCTAATGCTTAAAAATATAATAATTCCTTCTGTGAAAAGGAGTAACTCTCCACAGATCTGAATTGTAATGTAGTGCGTAGTGCTGTAACCTGCTTGTCTCCCTTGTGATAGATTGGCTTAATCCATACTGTGGAACATTCTAGACAAAGCATTTCCGTGCAGACAAGCAGGTGGCGGACCCTCCACAAAAAAAAGTCAGTGTTTTAGTTAAAAACTTGGTTCGTAGACTGCTGACATAATAACATATAAAACAGTGTGTAGGAGGGGATGAGGGTGATAGAGGTGAACAAAAGGTAGGATGTACCTTAAAAAAGGCCGCCTCTGGCCCATTCTTTTCATATACGCTGCCGGATTTGCCAATGGCCATAATTATACCCTGCATGTTCGGGGTCATCATAGCCTGCCCAAGAAGCAGGAACCATGTTAAACAGAACAACATGGGCATGGTCATCTATGGTCATCTACTGTTACGTGCACAACATGAAGCATACCACAGAAGGGGCATGCCAATCGCACAGCCGTCCATGCAGTAAGTAAGGGTGCCACAACAAGGGCAAAGCCTAAACGATGTGTTAGGACAGTATGGAAATATACCAACACCAGAGCTGGGTACCACAGACAGCAAGAAACTCAAAAATTACCATCTGACCTCCAACCCGAAAATGAAGCCACCTATATAAACCTATACCATAAACCCATTAATTTATACAGGGTTGACAAAAGTATGGATTTAGTTAATTAAAAAGACCACACAGACCGAAGCGCCCAGCTTAATGTCTACCGCATTAATGCCAAGATGCAGTCTGGCTTGAGGAGAGACGTTCCACACTAGACCCATGCATGAAGACTAGACTACAGGTCAGTCCATTGTGTGGCATTTCAGACCTCAAACCAAGCTTGGACCCAGCTGGTAAAAGATGTCACATATTTGAGGTGTGAAAGATCTGAAAGAGCCAGGTGAATGGGGCAACAGTGCTCTCATTCAGTGTGTCAAACAGGCACGGAGGCTGAGCAGAGTTTAGCTTAGACAAAAAGCTACCTCGTCATCATATCCCCCTTCCTCTGCCTGTATGACAAAGGTTCCAACATGAGGGATGGCCACCTCTACTGTGCGCTGGCCAGGGCTCTGATCCTCTTTGACCAGGTCAGGGGAGGGGGCCGAGGGGGGGCTGGCCTCAGGCTGAAGGGAGGAGGGAGAGTGAGGAGACTGCAGAGAGAATGGGACAGGTTTAAAGAATGAATGACTGATGGAAAGGGACAGCAGCATGTTTTATCTTCCTACATTCCTATACATATTGAACAGGCAGTATATTATTTTTGTTTATTTGTTTAAAATGTACTTGACAGAATGGCTTGTTGTACATACAGCATTTAGTAATGCTTCAGGACTTCTTTCTTCCTGCTCAGCCACAGCTTTGGAAATGGCCCTCTCTGTGTCCTCCTGCAGGTGCTTGGAGTCATTGGTTGGTGAAGGCTGTTCCATGTACTCAGGATCCTGTTGAGGAACTACAGGAGAGAGAAGCATCAAATGATTATAAATGTGGTATAAATTAACAATATTGTGTAATATACATGATCCAGCAAATGCTCCTCACACAACTATCAAGACAAATCCAAAACCCACCTGTGTTGTCCGGGGTGCTGGACTCGATGCTCATTGGCTGAGGGGAGGAAGAGGAGGTGGAGGTGCTGGATGCAGCTGAAGCAGCAGCAGCCGCAGCAGCTGTTGCCAGAGCCAGTTTCTCCTGCTGGGCCTTGCGGGCCTGCAGGGCATCCCACTCCATAATCTCCTTGTCAAACAACTCATTGTCCTCCTTCACGTACTGTTTCAAGTCTGGAGGGAGCTTATCCAAACCACTGAGTATCTGACCCGTTTCTTTATCAAATTCCTCTGAAATAACCAAAAAAATTAAGTTGAATGGACAGGTTAAATTGTATCATGCAAGAATAAAGCTCCAAAGTAAAATGAACCTTCTATTAGGAAGGGCTTCTTGTCATTGATGTACATGAGGCAGTAGGCACTGGCGTTTCGGTAGCCTCCAAACGAGTCTCTCACAAGCTCTTCCCAGGACGACTTGGTGACAGAAATATCATTGTACTTCATCCAGCAGCGCTGATGGGGGTCATAGATGTAAGCCCAGTAGTGGCCTGCATTGGCCTGGCCCTCATGGACAAGAACAGCATGGAGCCGGTATGGGACCTGACACAGAAGGATTACAGAGCAAGTACAAATTAACACAAATCTCATGGAGTTTCTTATGTAGCAGCCAATGACCTTACCTGCATCATAGATTTGTCAGAGTACATTAACTCAATTGTTCTGTGGATTCTGGTAATACTGCCCTGCAGATCTGAACACAAGAAAAAGAAATATAATTACCGTAGTCTGCCTTTGGCCATGAGTCATGTATATAAAAATAGGCAGTTAAAAATACCACGAGTGTCAATCTCCACTTCACTCCTCCATCGGTGTAAACAGCTTTCAAGCACCCTCAGCTCCTCCTCTGTGATGTGGCGCGGAGCCGGGTGCATTGGGAGATCTGGAGGTAACCGCGACTGAGTAAAGGGTTTATGAATGGGTACTCTTTGCTGTCCCCCTGCGGAGCCTGATGATGCAGTGGGACACATGTTTTCAAGTGGAGCCACAGAGTCCTGCTCCGTTGTGCTGTATATAAAGAAGACAGGTGAATTTTAACATTTCCATTTCATAGTTTCTTTAGATTCTTTTTAGTTGAAGATGTTTCTAATAAAAAGACAAATTGTAAATAATTGTTCAATTGACAATTTGTAACTAGCCTTGGCGGGGGCAACTGTTGACTGGTTGCACCTCCAGGGGCAGCAGAAGAGTCAATGTCGTCCACAGGGGAGGTGCACACAGGCTTACTGGACGCAAACTCCATGGCGTACTGGAGAACATCTGCCAGAGGAAACCTCTTGGGGCCAGAGCCATAACTCAGATACCTTTAAGAGGAAAAAGAAATGAAAGAGACCGGCAACTATGACAAAGGATTCTTCTACAGGATGAGATGTGGGGAATTGTGTTTATGTTTCTATACAGACCTCTCTAGTCGTTGTTGGAGTAATGTAAGGTGCTCCTTCAGCCTTCTGATCTCTTCCCTCTTGATTCTAGTTATTTCCCTGTTCCTGTCCATATATCTAAAGAAGAAAAGAAGACCTATTATTGAGCCCTCACTCAGATCAGATCAGGAGAAAGTAAAAGAACACACACCTGTCCATGTACAGCATAGAGGGAAACTCGAGTTTGTTATGAATCTTCTCTGGACGTCCCAGGGCCTGGTTGAACTCAAATCTGGAGAGTTCAAATGTCAACACTGGTGGGAGTTCTGTGAACCAGTGCTGGAAGGCAAATAGAAGGGTTAAGAAAACATAATACATATTCATAATATATAGACAACATAGAATTAGGCAAATAATATTTTTTTCAATCTTTGCCAGCAGATTATGTTGATCTTAAAAAAAATATTTCATGTGTACATTTTGCACTCCTTTTCTAGCACTTTTTCACTAACCTCTTGTCCAGACCGGGCTGAGTTCTCTGCTGAGTGGAGCGACTCAATCTCCCCCTCGATCATGGCGGCCTCCAGACACTCATGAAGATCCTTGAACCCATTCACCTGCAGAGGGTACTGGCCAAACATCTCTGTGTTCTCAAACTTTTTACCTGAGAAATCAATGCACAGATGTAGTCAAACTAGTACAACTGAACTTGAAGAAAACATGGACCCAATGTGAATGTGCAAGCTCTGCAATAATTACATTCATTTCACACTTGTTTGCTTTTGACTTGTTCAGCAGTCACTCACGCATTATGATGATTTAAACTGTGCTCAGAATCTCCCCACAGTGGAACAGGGAGATGCTAGCGGACATGCAGATGAGGCATTAAGGTCATTTTATAAGTAGCAGAGACCACTGGCCCAGCTTTGTATGGCTCTGGGCCAGTATTGTCATGCATAATAAGCACAATGTCAATCAGCCGTCAAGGTCTTCTACAATCAATGCACCCACCCTGCTCGTTTACATGGACCACATCTCATTAAGGCAAGGTCACCTTTCATTACTGGGGGCAAAGACTCACTTGTATTCCCGCTACTGCAATCAGAGCGTGCCAGCCCTCCTTCTCTTTGTTATGTCTTGTACTCTTTATGGTTTATGATTAAACATATGATCTCACCTTCGAGGACACCAACAGCAAGGAACCGTCCATAGAACAGTTCCACCATCGGGTTCTTCGGCTTCTCGCCCTCCCTGACGCAGTTATGAGTAGAATGTATTTTAATAAACATAAAACTATATGTACAAGAAAGAAGAAAATCACAGACATGCATGCCAAAGTAGACTGCTTTTGTTTACCTGTCTTCTTCAGCCTTCATCTGAAAGGCATCTTCAAGCCAGTCGAGCAGCTTGTGGGTGAACTCGCTCACATCCTGCTAATGATAAAAACAAAGTAAAGGATGTAACAAAAGTTTGATTTTTTTTAAGCTTGTTCCTGTAGAGACGCCTTGACCAATCAGATTCAAATAGTCAGCATGATATTCTGTATTTTTCCAATCACTTTCAACGAGACCCATCCCAGATAATTGATTGATAATATGTATCAATCTTTCGTGGTTGGTCTGCGTTTTATTAGGAATGGTTGGATACCATTTTCTGATGTCTTGTCTTGCTGTAGTGGCCAAATATTTCTCAACCCGATTATAAGAGCTTAGCATGATTTTTTGGGCCTCAGTTTTGTAAAAAATAATAACATATATGTTTATAAGTATTTGTTGATGTAAACATGTTTAACTATTTGTTTATATAAACATACAACTGTATTTTTAGGCTCTTTCCATTTTTAGCCTGTTCTGTTTTAGTCTGCTCAAAAACAAACAAATCTGATGCACTGAGGACAAACTAGGAATGATATATGGGGACACGCAAGGTCAGCTAAAAAATATTGGTGCCAAATATCTATATAGCTAGAGCTAAATAGCTGGATGTTTCATTGTCTGACCAATACAATATCCAGGAAAAAACCCTACCATGGATACCATCATTGCAACCAAAATATCGCCTATCCCTACTTTTTATTGCCAGGATCATCATCGGCTAAGTATGCTGATCTTTGGATATGAGGAAGCTGGTCTTGACAAAGGAATCTGCTGAACTTCAAAGGGAAACTGCAGGTCCTGGGGCGACTCTCAAGAAGACATCAATGGAGACTTGCAATTCAGTTGAATGTCTATCTGCCTGGTCTAATACACAGAGGAGTGACATGACGGATGAGAATAGAGGCCATAAGGGGTGACCTAAGATGCCCTCTGCAGACACGGGCTCAGTGCTTTTGCTTATGTAAGGACAAGCTCAGCGCACTTGACAGATGGAAGTTACATTATAGGACATATATGCACCCCAGCTAATTCCTGGTCAATATTATTTGAGCGAGTTCAAAGAGGATAAGAAGGGTCGGTGGACAGATTACTAGCAGAACATTAGAAAGGTTAAGTGTTCTTGAAAGGTTACAAATTAGTGGGATCAGAGGAGTGGCCGATAGTCTGGCCTGAAGGAACAAGAGGCAAGACCTACAAAAGAACAAACAAACTGTGGACACACATTACCCACACATACACACACCTTGGGTTTGTATTCTTTTTGGGAAATTTACATTGACTTAGATCCATATCTTGGAGACAGATTTTAACCTTAACCATAGTTACTACTTTGCCTGCACCCTTAACCCTAACCTTACCTATTTTAACTCATATCTGAATTTAAACCATATGGTTGATCTAAGTATTTTCGTCATGCAGACCAACTTTTTGTTCTCATACAGGACTTTCGCCCCAAAGATGAGAATGTGTACAGATTTCGGTCACCACAATATGATTTAATGCCCGGCCCCCCAAAAAACAAAACATACATTGAATTAAATTAACACAAAACAACAATACAAATATCGTACAATAAAATACAAAATGTTAATTGTCTTACCTGCTGCAACTCACTGGACTTAAAAGCATCTTTCAGGATTTCCACAGCCCGTGAAGGATCTACATATTTCCTCTTAGAGCCCACCATCAGCGAGAAGAGGTTTCTCAACTCTTGCATGAATGGCAGGTTTCTATGTTCCTGGGGGGGAAAAAATGAACACAAGATTAAGATTAAGCTTTGCAAGTCAGTAAAACTCAAAATGCACTGAAAATATCCATTTATAAAACATTCACAAACATTGTAGTGCTGTAACCTGCTTGTCTCCCTCGTGATAGATAGGCTTACTCTATACTGTGGAAGGTTCTAAACCAGGGGTCGGCAACCTTTACCACTCAAAGAGCCATTTGGACCCGTTTCACACAGTAACGGAAACCCTTGGAGCCACAAAACCCTTTTGAAATTTAAAATGAAATAACACTGCATATAACGGCTTTTTACCTTTGTGCCATAGAATTATATTTTGAAAATGAACGAACTAAAATAAAACACATTTTAATTAAATACAGTGGTCCCTCGCTGTTTCGCTGATTTTTTTTTATAGTGTATCAACACGCATTGTGTTCTGCATCCTGATTGGCTAAAGGACTGTAGACCTTTGTCTTTGTCAGTCATTCTCCTCCGTGTCTGCTGTACAGAATGTGTTCAGTTTGCCAAATTTATTTAAATGTTCGATTACGAGCAGTGTGACTCTGAAGACTGAGCGGTCTGGCATTTGGGCACATGCCAGAAGGACCGAGGCCGTGCTCTATTACGGATTTGACCACGTGTCCGCGCGCACACTTCTCTGGGTGGTCAAAGCGCATCGGGAAGTATAGCGGCAGTGTTTCCGCAGAACGAAGTGGTGGAACCTGGAGTCCAGACGGTGGAACCAGTCCTGAGAGCGCACAGATGCGTTCTCACTACAGTTCTGTGTTTGGTGCAAAGCTGTAGAACCCCTCCTCCCCGTTCCACAGATTACGGGACCGCTTGTAGGTGTAAATTGCCAGGGCCGATGATCCCAGTCCGTCACTGCTCTGAAGTGCTGTATGTTTGCAAGTTTTCTCCCCAACAAAACCCGCAACAGCGCAGCGGCGCCAGGCGCCTCGGTCAGGGGAACTGTGAAATACACGCATATTTATACACACAATATAAAGCTGACTACTTCACTTGCCTATCACGGGTTATTTCTACAACGTAACCCCCACGATAAACGAGGGACCGCTGTACTGAGCCGCATCAGAGGAATCAAAGAGCCGCGGGTTGCCGACCCCTGTTCTAAACAAAGCAATAACATATCCATGGAGACAAACAGGTGATGAACCCTCCACTAGAAATGTTACACAGTGCACCTTTAACATAAGGGAAGAAAGGGTCTCAAAATCACTGGTCTTGCCTAAAACTCTCACCTTCTGGTTGCGAGGCAGATCTTGGACTCTGGCTGGAGGAGAGTAGTGGAGGACCAGCCTTTGGAACTCCAATAAGTTGAACAAGGACTTGGGGGGGAAAAATAAATTACATAAAATTAAACCAATATTGTAGTTAAGACATGTCCTGCCAATTGATTAATTGAATATGGAAAAAGCTTAAATCCATTATGCATTTCTGTGTATCTGACCCCAAATGCACTCACAGGACTACATCTGCACACCAGACCATGAAAAACAAATACCTATGCAGAAGAAAAGTACTAGGCAACAATGTAATTATATAAAGACAGATTAAACTTGTGAATCATGAATTTAATCAGCCTTTTACAGAAAAATACCAAAAAACACCAAATTCAATTACTAACTTCTCCTTTCTGCTGTTGTCAAAACAAATAAACTGTTATAAATCTGAATAAAATGATTAGTCATCTAGTGACTAAAAGCCCTAGTCACAATCTATTTGTACTACAGGAAAACAGATTTTAAATTATTACATGAAAAATTGTGTATATCACTTCCAAACTGTAATGTAAGATCACTAAATCACATAAAGTAGATATCAGTTTCAAACAACAAGCACATATGCTACTCTTTGCTTGTAGAGTGAAATGTTGTTTACTTGAATCTAGCACAGCATGTTGAGTTTGAACCTATGCCTACTTCTCATGGGGTGGGGTTATATTACACACAGAAGGCAGACACCATGTGATGCTGTATTCAGAGCTCGTCTCTCATATTTGTGCAGCAGTTGATTCGTTTAAAAGGGACTCTGCCATTTTTACTATCTTAATAACATTAAAAACAGAATTAGTTAATTTTAAACAGATTGCAGTGGCCCAACCTTAATTCCCACTTACCTAACACATAGCATACCAATGATTCATATCTGCAATGACTTTATAAGCGCTTTAATGGCCAAAATAGAGTTTTGCTCTACAAGTAATACTAACAAAAACTAGCATGCTAACTGCAGTTCCTGGTCTTATACTGTAGATAACCCTATGTCCTGTCATCATTATTTCATCTTTGCACTGTTTTTCCTTAAGACCTCTTGAATTTAGCTGAGATATATTTGTATTACTATATTTTATTTTTGCTTGTACATATACATTCATATTATTATCCCTTATTTGACTCTTTTGCTACTTATTTAGACTTTAGAATTGCCATTACCAGAATTTACCATTCACATTTTTGCTCTTTGTTATTATAATATATTGTGATGTGTGACCTACTGTGTCCAAATAATTTCCCTTGTGGATCAATAAAGTTTGTCTAAGTCCAAGTAAGTCTTATCATCACCCTAAGAGCTACTTTTACAATATATAAAATATCTGTACTGGGGCAAAACTCATTTGAATTTATTACATGAAGAAAATGGAACTTAAAAGGCGAATGTAAGAAGACTCACCTGTATAACTGCACTGAACCAGCAGGTATTGCCAACATTTTTCAACCCCACAGGGCAGTTGTCGATCCTCTTCCGATCGTGCGGATTTGGAGAATCGCTCCATACCTCTGTATGGGTGCGCTTCAGACTTGCCTTGTTTTCTGCAATGCTGGCCTCTAAAACTCTGGAAAACAGACATAAGAAAGAATACATTACTATTATTTACTCTGTGTCACATGCACATAAAGTATACTCTGAAGAGATGGTTAGCCAAGTAAAACGTATTTAAGGTTGCTGGAGGGTTAGTCAAATCCTTTTCTCCATGAAGAAGTTACTTTATTTTGTCTGGAATGTTTCACAGTATGGTATTAAACCTTTCCATCTTCATGGAAACCAAACCAGGTCAACTTACAGGTCACATGAGTGGAGAGGCAAGCCCACTCACAGTAAGAATGACCTGCGCGATTAATCGATTAAATCGATTAATTCGACTTTACAGTTCAGGACGATGTGTTTTTATGAAAATCGATTTTTAAATTATTTTTACACGTGAACGGAACTAATGCGCGGCCACGTTTTACACGGGTAAGTTAGCGGGGCGTACCCAAACATTGTAAGAGCTAGCGCGGCTAGCGAGTGAGCTAAAGTCGGAGCTTGTACCAAACAAAGGTGTTGCTACATCTGTTATATGGAACTGGTTCGGTTTTCTTGCGTCGGACTTAGAACAAAAGAGTGCTCGCTGTAAAGTCTGTCCAAAAGCTGTTACACTCAGCGGAATGGGAGAAGTGCAGAAGTGCGAACGGAATGAAAATATCCACCCGTCCAGTCCAACATTTTCGAACTGTTTGCAGTATAAGCATGGGCCACGACGGAAGGCAATCACACACGCTGTTGTATGTTTTACCAAAAACATGATTTAATACTGTGGAAAAGCCCGGATTCATTAACATGGTGAAAGTTTTGGACCCGAAGTACGTGCTTTCAAGCCGCAAATATTTTTCTTGTGTTGCCACAGCTGTATATAGACTGCACAAGCTAACATACATGAACACAGTAGCTTTTCTGCATCACTCGAGGAAAAACGAAAACACAACACTACCCACTCCAGTCCACCTTTCCCATAATCAGGGAATAATTTAGCTTCATAAAATGCTTCTTTATAAAAGAAAGATATTTATATAACTATGTTATTATTGTTATATATATTTTGTTGTAATATAATTTTGAGTTGATAAGGGGCAGATATCATAAGCTTATGCTTCTTTGATAAAAGGAGAAATTCAATTTGTCAACTGGACAAAGTTTGTTTGGTCGAAAACGTTTCGCCACTCATCCGAGAGGCTTCGTCAGCTCTGGTTGCAACCAGAGCTGACAGTAGCACAGTAGCTCAATTTGTTGGCAAATTGAATTTCTCCTGTTATCATGGATTCTACCTGGACGACTGAGGGACTCTTCACGCATCTTATGCTTCTTTCTGTTCCCTTTTCATTCATATTTAAGTTATAATTGTATAGATGCAATTGTGTTGCATCTGTTATTTTTGTTTTGCTTTAACGAATGAAATAAATAAATGAAATGATATATATATATTTTTAAACAATAACAGCTTAATTGATGCTAGATGTATTTGTTTTATAAAAGAACGTTGCATTGTTTTGAGCCATTTGTCTGTCATCTGTTATTTGTTTTTGAGTAGGGCAGAGAAAAATCGATTAAAATCGGAAATCGGATTTTTTTTTTTAAAAATCTGAGATTTTATTTTTAGGCCATATTGCCCAGCTCTAGTAAGAATCCTTGTTTTTTTTAAAAGTATTTTTGAGCTAAAACAAACACCTGTAATTTAATAAATGTAAAATAGAGCTGTTTAATGTCATGCCATGGAGCATACATATTGTACCTTTAAACTCACCTGCTTATGGCCTGCTCCTCATCTGTGATGCCCGTCTCCCTGAATGCCCGATTTGACTCCTCCAGGCTGAGCGCGATGGCCCTCTGGAGGTCATCTTTGTCATCCCCAGTGAGATCAATCACATCTACACAGACATAAGATATGTGTGTCACTAAAGCTTTTCAGTCTGTAGAAGGACTATAGAAGAAGAAGAAGAAGAAGTGACTTTATTGATCTTCTTGCTTTGGTTTGGTCAGGACCTAAGCTGGAGGATTTTACCTATGGTGCATGTTTTGGGTTGATGGGGGAAACCGGAGTGCCCGGAGGAAACCCACCCAGACACGGGGAGAACATGCAAACTCCACACAGAAAGGCCCAGGCGACCCGGGGATCGAACCCAGACCATGCACGCAAACCCCACACAGAACACACACGGAAAGGCCTGGGCGACCCGGGGATCGAACCCAGAACCTTCTTGCTGTGAAGCAAGAGCGCTAGCCACTCAGCTACCGTGCCGCCAACATACCAACGGGCTATTCATTATGGATCCAACTACACGGCTTACAGGCTGTCATTTTTATTGCAGTTATCAATAAACATATTATTTCAATTATATTATTCATCTTATTTTGCATGGAGCCATCACTGACAGCAAATAACTTCCATATGGACTATAAGTTCCGTATGGACTATAAAGCCATTTTAAATTCCCCAGAGAATTGGTGCATTGTATTTGTTGGTGCACTTGTCAACATTGAACATTTTACAGAATTAACCTGCTTTGTGTCACATTTAAGTAGCAAAACTTTCCTCAGATTTGGAATCGAAATGAATGGAATCCCTGCTTAACCAGAACTGCCATGACAAGAAAGACGTTTAGGAGGATTTAAGAGGCAAAAGTGGGTGGGGTAGAATAAGGTGAATTCTAAACCAACACCATCCACATTAGTACTATACTATTTAGTTCAATTACACTACACCTTAACTGTTTAAATACAGCAGAGTTAGACCCTGTAGATCCAGCTGCATCTGAGAAACTATGCACTGAAATACACACGTGTTTTGAATTGTGAGGGTCGTATTGAATAATTTGATTAAAATGAGTACTGTAGCATCCTTAGCATTCATATTAGTTTTGTTTTGTTGCTTACTTGTATCCGCTTGGCTTCCCACGCTGATGTACCTGTCACCAGCCACCTGAGACGTCTGGTAGTAGGTCGTCTCATCTTGTTGCTGAGGAACTTTGGCGTTCTTCTCCGTTAGAAAAGCAACGGCCTCCGCAAGGTCTCCATTGCTCACCTACAACATTTTCAATGGTTAAATAATAGTACTGAAACTAGATAGGGATTTGTATGTGTCCGAAAGCCTATGCACTCGATACTGACTTTCTAAGTACACCACACATATATATATATATACCAAGCACGCACGCATTCACGCTACCAACACGACATCTGAATGGTCACCTGTAAGATGCTCAATTGAAACCAGAATAAAGCTGATTCTCTTACCGGAGTCTGTCTGTTCCCACCCAGCAAAGATCCACCCCATACTTTACATTGGTCCTTCGAGCCGGATCTGGGTTTCACCTTGACACTATGGAGTCAGCTTCAAACTACCAACCACAGGCCTCTGACCGACCCAAGAGAGACATCAGTCCACCCAGCCACCTGGCTGACTACAATGCTACTCTCCTTCCCCCTCAGCAGTGTGATCCCCAAGCCTCCTCACATCCAGTGGGACAACACGGTGAATCCAGACTCTCCAGAAGTGGAAGTGTATCGGGCTACCTGTCCATTGCGAGTTCACGGAGGTCTGTACGGAGTTCCCGAAGGAGCAAACTATTCAAGACTATGCCAGATGCCAAGACAGTCGTACTGGAACGAATACATTAAACGCATGGAACTGGCTGACCTACAAGAGGAGATTGAGGAAGAGAGGGAAGCAGATTTGGAAGCTGCCAGGTTGGATGCACAGCTCAGAGAAGGGCAGAGACAACAGGAAGAGGCACAACAAGCTCTAGAGAGGATGGCTAGAGAAGAGCAGCAAGCCAAAAAGAGGATGGCTAGAGAAGAGCAGCAAGCCAAAGAGAGGATGGCTAGAAAAGGGAGGAGACTACAGGAGGAAGCACAACAAGCGAAAGAGAGTATGGCTAGAGAAATGGGAAGACGTAGACGCCTCAAGAAATTGAAGAGAGAGATGGAAATTGCCAGAGTTGTTAGGACCTTGACCTTCTCAGAATTCAAGGATGATGCGCTGCTAAACCAGCTATCTTCTGACACTCCACTGCCCATTTCGACAACCACTCGGAGGCCCTTTCCTCCACAACTAGTCCCAACTCAACCGCCAGCACTGTCAGCCGCAACTACTGCACCCCGACCTGCACCTGCCACACCTGTCAGTCAAGACGTACCAGTCCTTCCCACACTTACCTCAACACCTGCTCCAGCCATGCCACAAGGGACGCCGGCACTGTCAACCGCAACTGCCGTTCCTGTCCCTGCACTCAGAAGGTGCTCAACGCCTGCTCCAGTCATGCCACAAGGGATGTCGGCTCTTTCAGCCGCAACTGCCGTTCCTGTCCCTGCACTCAGAAGGAGGTGCTCAATGCCTGCTCCAGTCATGCCACAAAGGACGAGCGCTATCCTACCACCTCCCCCAGAAATGAAACACGCAGTGCCCATGTCGCCGGCTATTCAAGCCCCGGTGGTACCATCCTGGTCCTCCCCTGGTATGGAGACTCTGATTGCTATGTCCTATGTTATTCTCAAGCCAGCACTTCCCATCTTTGACAGTGGTCGTGAAAGTGATTTCGCTCTGCTCAAGATGGCGCTAGATAACCTGATGAATAATCACCCCCACCTTAGCGAGCACTATAAATATCAAGTTCTCCTAAGTCAGCTTAAACTCCCGAGCGCTTTGAAGCTTGCCAAGTCATACATGTATGACCCCCGACCTTACACCGCCGCACTAGGTGCTCTTCAGGACAAGTATGGCCAACCTAGACAACTAGTACAAAGCGAACTAGGGGCCATTCTTAATTCACCAGCCATTAAGTCAGGGGATGCTGAAGCCTTTGACACCCTTGCCCTCGACCTTTGGTCCCTGGTCGGTATGCTGCGGACGCTGGAAGGACCCCTTGGATATGAGCTCAAATGTGGTTCCCATGTCGACCGTCTCTTAGGTAAGATGCCTCCTGCTCACAGAGACGGATTTGTGGAATATTGTTTTGGTTGTGGTATCCTACAGCCAGGTACTGAGCGGACCTACACCTTGGCCGACCTTGCTGTCTGGCTACAGATGAAAGCGCAATCGAAGCGCGCTGCCAGTCGAGCCGCCTCCCTCTACAACTCTGAGCCATCTCCTGTCAAGAGAGATTGTGCCTCACGTCCCAAGGATAAGCCTGCTTCAGTCTTCCTGCTCTCCGGGGAGACAGCCACTAAAAACAAGCCTGCCACTTCACCGAAATCACCGTCCTCCAAGGCTACCCGCTACTGCCCATTTTGCAATAATAAGGAACATTATCTTAACTCCTGCGAAGATTTCAAGAAACTGAGTACCGATGAGATCAAGAAGTGGATCAAGGAAGGAGACACATGCTGGAAGTGTGGTCGTAATCATAAAGCCTCGGCCTGTACACTCAAACGCCCATGCAAGACAAGGACATTGCAAGACAAGGACATTCACCTCACAGTTCTGCATGACACAGTACAGGAGTCAACCCGTAAAGTCCTCATGGTGAGCAACCCAGAACCTACTTTCTACCTGGAACAGCCCCGAAGCCCACAAAGAGTCTTATTGAAAATCGTCAAAGTGCTCTTGCGGCATGGAGAACGTGCACTGGAGACCTTTGCTGTGCTTGATGATGGCGCTGAAAGATCGATCATCCTTCCACGAGCAATAGAGCAGCTACAGCTCAATGGACAACCCGAGACACTTCATCTGAGAACTGTCCAGCAGGAAGTGAAAGAGCTCAGAGGTTCTTCAGTTAGCCTCCACATCTCACCCATCTTCAAACCAAGTAGGAAATATTGGATTAGTAATGCCTTCACCTCCCACGGTCTGAGTCTATCTGAGCACACCTACCCAGTAGCTGCTCTCCAGAAGCACTACGACCATCTCAAGGGACTTCCCCTATTGCCTATCCACCGAGCCCAACCGCTGTTGCTCATTGGCTCAGATATGCCTCACCTCCTTATTCCAACTCAGCAAGTGCGGGCAGGCCCATCCGGTGGTCCTGTAGCCATCTGCACAAGATTAGGCTGGTCCCTACAGGGACCCTCGGACGTCATGCCAGTCTCTTCAGTCTTGCCTGCACATTGCCACAGTCTCCTTATATCGAACTCCTGCAGAATGTAGAACGCTTGTGGCATATTGACACACTCCCATGTATACATACACAGAGAGAACATCGGAACCTCGCATCTTCGAGTGGCAAGTGTTACCCTTTGGTATAACTAGCAGCCCTTGTTGTGCAGTGTATGCCCTACAACAACATGTTAGAGACCACGAATCACCAGATTCTCTCCTCATGCAAGTGGTCGAGCACTCGTTCTGTGTCGACAACTGCTTTCATAGTTTGAGCGAAGCTAAAGATGCCAAGGCTCTGATCGATAACCTGCGTGCACTCCTGAGCAAAGGAGGATTTGAGATCCGGCAGTGGGCAAGCAACATGCCCGAAGTTGTTGCACACTTACCTCCCGAAGCCCAGTCAGCTAGCAGCGAGCTGTGGCTAGCAGCTGGCTTTGGATAGCCAAAGCCAGCGACAACCTCAGCAAACTAACTCTTGGACTCACCTGGGATTGCCTTAACGATACCCTCAGTTACAAGCATCGTCCTACTGAATCCTCAAGTGCCACTCTCCGACACGTCTACAGTGTTCTCGCCAAGCTCTATGATCCGTTAGGCTACATTGTACCATTCACCGCCAGATGTAAGGTGCTTATCCAAGACATGTGGAAGTCCAATATCGGTTGGGATGACCAGATCCGTCCCGCAGATCTCCTGGACAAATGGTTGGGATGGGTACAGGAAATTCCCACTCTTCAGCATCTCAAGCTGCCACGTCCTTCTCCGCCAGCCTCTGCAGATACAGCTACTGCCACCCAACACATTCACATCTTCTGTGACGCATCGGAGCGCGCCTACGGGTCAGTCGCCTTCATGCAGACGACAGTCAGCACATCCACATGTCCTTTGTGTTTGCCAGATCCCGAGTTGCACCCAGAAAGCAGCTGTCCATCCCACGTCTCGAGCTTAGT
This sequence comes from Paratrypauchen microcephalus, assembly GCA_036785185.1. Lineage (NCBI taxonomy): Eukaryota > Metazoa > Chordata > Actinopteri > Gobiiformes > Gobiidae > Paratrypauchen > Paratrypauchen microcephalus. The sequence goes on along the minus strand of JAVJIX010000007.1, from coordinate 10,892,335 downwards.
GCCGCTCTCACAGGCGCACAGCTTGCCAGAGTTATTGAGACAGAGCTTGCTATTTCACCTGAGCACATCACCCTCTTGTCAGACTCCACGACCGTGCTCTACTGGATTAAGTCAGAGTCCTGCCGGTACAAGGCCTTCGTGGGCACTCGTGTCACAGAGATCCAGAACCTGACAGAACCCTCACAGTGGCGCAACGTCGAATCCCAGCACAACCCTGCAGATCCTGCAGGAACACCTCTGGAATAAAGGCCCACATTTCCTGTACCTTCCACAAGCTGAGTGGCCTACTATGCCCTCGTCTGCTCCAGAACTGGACACCACCAAGCTGAGAAAATCCGCCTTCATTGCGACGGTGTCCAGCACAACACCTTTGCATCTTCCTGACCCCAGCCAGTGCTCCACCTGGAAGCAGCTTCTTCAGGAGATTGCTAGCTCCCTTCACGGGGCGGCCGACGGCAGTATTCCATCCACCTGCTCAGCTGCTGGCTTCCTGCAAGCAGAGAAGATTGTGTTGCAGAGAGCTCAAGTTGACCGTTTTCCTGAGGAGATCAGAGCCCTCAAAGCCGGTTGTCCTCTTCCATCCAATAGTCGAGTCTCTCTCTCACCCGAATATGAAGAAGCCACTGGACTTCTCAGAGTTGGTGGAAGATTGAGACATGCGAAAGGCCTTGATCTGGATATGATCCATCCGGGTATCTTAGACCCAAGACACCCGGTTACGAAGCTCATCGTCAAGACCACCGACTCATCCTGCTACCACGTCTGGAAGATTCGGATGAAGAAATTTCCGCATAGACTTTCTTCTGGCTTTCAACTGCCACGCGGACAGTTGGGGGCGGCTGTGTCCGAAAGCCTATGGACTCGATACTGACTTTTCACGCGCGTTGGAAATTTTAAAGAAAAAAATATTATTATGTGTTGTAAATTGCAGCCTATTGTTCACAGAAATACTGATTTGTTATCATCATTGTGGTACCAAAATGCGTAACCTGAAATCACTCATTTGGTAATCTGCAATTGTGTTACCGTTACTTTATTCCTGTATACCTGAAGGGCTTGTTGAAGCAACTGAACGTCTGTAGTGCCTGTAACTTCTCTCAACTGGTTTAGTAGTGTCTGTTGATGCTGTTGAAAGAAAAAGTAAAATTTAGCCAAACACTCATGAGGATCTTGATAAATATTTACATAGTTTAAGGGAGGATTTGAAGACTCAGCTCTGTTTGATTTGCTGTTTCCCCCAATTATAAAGTAACCATTCACATCAAAGTATTCCCTAAATGTCTAAAGGTAAATAGAAATCTAAACTTGAAACACAGCTATTACTTGTCAGTTCTTGGAAATCTCATAAACCTGTTATTGTTCAAAACATGCCAAAGCCAGATGCCCTAAAGCTGCCTTCACACCCCACTTATCCTGTAATCTATACCTTGAATAAAGTTCTATAAATAATGGCCTGGAGGAGTGCACTTAGTGTCAGTGTCCAAAGCAGACGTCTAAGACCTCAGTTCCTACAGGTGCACTGGGCAACATACAAATTCATTCAAAACAGAATTAGCTATGTTTGGTGATGTGAACAACACATCACCAAACATAGCTAATGTTTTTTTCTTTTTTCTTTTTAAATTAAGGTTTTTATTGAGAATATAGGAAGGCTTGCACAATACTTGGAGCAAAACAAGAAGTTAAAAAAAAAATGACTCAATGACTCACTTTGAATATGGTTGCTTAAGTAACTGCACATAAAGCAGTGAAAGTCACGCCTAGAGATGTGGCATGTTAAGCTGCACTCAATTAAGTATACTTTTAATGCATCTGAAGAGGAATCTTTGTAATCTATCAATTTCTAATCTGATAACTGCAAAGTGCAAACTGAAATCAATTTTGTAATCAATGTCAGATACAGGCAAAAATGTCTTACAAAATATCTGCAATTGCATTGTTAGCAGTTAATTTCTCTACATTCCCCATAGGCCTCAAATGCAAGAGTAAGTAACATTTGTAACTGAAATAGGAATTTTATTAAGAATTAATGCTGTATATACAGTAATTCTACATTTTCTCTTTATATGAAGAGAGTGTTACTAAATCAGAATAGTCATTGTAAGTCCAAATGGTAAATGTCGCATATTATTTGTTGACCCTTAAGACTGCATTATAGGAGAGAAAAACAATTCTCTGCAACAATCCACACAACTGTATGTAACCAGGATACACAGGACTTCTCATCCTCATGTGACCAGCCTGCCTTAGTGGTTTGTCATAGTGGTCATCCGTTTGTGAATAACACCGCTGCATTCTCTGCAAGGCCAGTGTGGGGCAGGTTACAAACAGGGGCATTCCCACTGCATTACAGCTATCGGGTTCTAGCACAGTTTTGGTATGCGCGTTTAAAGGAGTTGCAAAAGGAACACAGACCAACAGACAGAGGTGTGGTTTTGAATTTAACCTCATGTGACTATATTCAAGTTGTTACACGCAAACACTACACCTTGTTACCATTCTACAAACAACCAAGTCACAAAACGCCAAACCCCTATTATAGTCACACATTTTTTACCTTTGTTGAAATTAGTTCTTGTTTGTCAATGTGGTAACATATTTACCTCTACTTAAATATTATAATTTTTATGCAGTGATATTTTATGTGTTGCATTTTGTTTGTGTGGGGCAAGGGCTACCAGTTGAGTATAAGGTTATTTTTATTTTTGTATTGAGTTGGTTAATTTGTTTATTTTTGCCATAAAGTTGTTTGTCCATTTTTGTTTAACTAATATTCTTTAATAACTTCTATGTCTGTATTTTAACTAAAGCATTTATTTGGTTTGATTATTTTGTCCTAAGGTGAAATAATAATAAAAATGTCACAATGAAGGTTTGAATTTCTTTTCCTATAATACAACAGATCAATTTAAAGCTCCATAATTACACAGGCTGCACATGGCAACGCGCCGCTGCATAGTTGTGTTTTACCATCATCACTACTTATGTTACATAACTAAGCAGAGCTGTCAAAGACTAATCCCTGAGACGAAGCTTAAAAATGAGTCCATCTTGGCAGACTTTTCATACGTGATAATAACACACCTATAAACGAAACCTAAGAGGATCTGTGTGTTATGAAACGCCCTAAACTAGAACAGCGGGGTCTCCAATGTGGCTCTATGTTTCCCACTGGCCATGCGATGTAAACAAAAATATTACAGACTGAAAGCAGCTGATCACAACAACAAATTCATATATTCAAGCATAACGAGTGTACAGCATGATAACAGACTTCAGGACCAAACAGATTTAACCTATAAACCCATATATTTTAGCCATACCTTTCAAATTAAACAAAACTTGACCGATTTCTGTTGGCCTTGTATATTTCTATTGACGACACTCTGGATAGCGAACATTGGCTAACTAAAATAAAGCGTGTTTTGCACATAGGAAACAATGCAATCCATTCATAAAGATGCACATTTGCACACACTTGGGAAATGCATATGTCTAGATGAACTTCCATTCTGCGCAGAGTTGAGCTAACATTCCTGAGCATCTTGCAAAACATTGGATAACGGAGTGCTACCCGTTGGAATAACATCGAAGCTAATTTTGATAATGTGGACGTTTCCCAAGCAGTTTATGTGTTGATTTTGCATGTTTCTTTTAGTTAGTTTAATAATCTGACATACGGGTTAAGTAACGCCCAAAGGATACTGCATAACCAACTCGGTACGCAGTTTGAGCCTCAGTTAGCATCACTTTAGCTAAAGTTAGCCATAAGTTAGCCTGTGCGCTTACCTTCTGGGAATGCTGCTGGAGGACATTCTGCTCCACGGTCATGGCCGGTTCACGGAATATCTGTTTTCAATAATGAATGTAGTAAACGCACGACACAAACTTCAGAGAATCAAGAAGGTATGCGCTGCTATGATGTCCCCTCCTTCATGAGATACATTACGGACGCCATGGCAGAGAGAGTGGCGCAGGTTGAAAGCATGAAAACACTCCGCTCTGGGGCTGGGATCTGCGCTCGATCACTCAGGCCTGATTCAACTCCATTGACGTCAAGATCCACGCGTGCTTCTGCTGTGCGTTCACTTCAGGTAAAAAAAAATAAAAATAAAAATAAAAAGTAAAAAGCGTTCACTTCAGGTAAAAAAAAAGAAAGACAAAAAAAGCGTTCACTTCAGGTAAAAAAAAGAAAAAAGAAAAAAAAAAGCATTCACTTCAGGTTTACTTCTGATTGAAAATGTATTATTATTATTATTATTATTATTATTATTATTATTATTATTGTTATTATTATTATTATTATTATTATTATTATTATTGTTGTTGTTGTCAACCACGCGTTAAGGTAAAACAACTGGGGTAGGACACGATATGTTTTTTTTTTGTTTTTTTTAAACTTCAACCTACTCCTTTTGAGCACAAGAAATGGTCCCAAATATGTACATGTACCTTGCTCAAATAAATAAATGAATGAATGAGTGAGTGAATGAATCTTTTTTGAGTTAGGCCTATTTATCGTGTGTTTATTCATTTTTGCAATATATTAGCCCAGGGGTGGGCAGTTATTTTTTCCATGGGGCCACATGAGAAACAGAAATGATTAACTCAGTTCTGCATAATATTAATTGTATACAGTAAATAGCATTGTTTTGACAAGCTGGTGAGACTGGTAAGCGTTTATGTTAGGACTAAGCAATGAAAAAGTGAAGTTGCCTTACATAAAATATCATTTCAAAAACACAGCAAAATAAAAGCAATGCAGCTATAATCCATGCATTAGGTAAAATGATAAAATATGTTTATTTTGTAATTCCATATTAGCTTAAAGGGGCTGGTCAGAGTCAACTAAAGGGCTGTATGTGGCGCAAGAGCTGTACAATGCCCAGGTCTGTATTAGCCTATAGATTTTTCTGAATTCAGTTGTTTGTTTGTACGACTGTTATTTATTTCTGTTATAGCCTCTTGATTTTTCTTTTATATTTTTTCACACTTCTAGAATTTTCTGGTGGAGGGTATTTTGCCTGAAATGTTCCACAGACTTGACATTACTTGATATTATTATATCATCATGAAGATGAACAAGTGACACCACCAGCCAAAGTTACAGGTCAGATCTGTGGAGAGGCGCAGACCACTTACACTGTAACAAAGCAGGTTTTTAAGGGTATTTTTGATCAATAAAGACAGCTGAATAAATACAAGGTAAATCAGGGTGAACAGAAGAGCCTGTGACATTGTCCATTCTCACTTGTGGGTCAGTATATAATCTCACGGATGTCTGTTTGTGCATTAAAATAGGCTATATTAATCTCTTTACTGTTGGCAGGTATCAAATTGGTAAAAAAAAAAAAAATGGGGACAGCTGGGTCATTGCTTGTATAAAACTGAGACAAATCAATGGTTTAGGATAAATCTGCCAGGACAGAGGACGCAGGGCTCAAAACTGAGACTGTTCCGGGTACATAGGGACATCTGGTCACCCTAAGATAGATATTTTAATGCTGCTCTGAGAAACATATCTAGACAATGTAATAACATATCCACTGAAACAAGCACAAGGCGTACTGTCCATTAGATCCATTTGTTTTTATGAAGCTGCTTTCTAATTCTTCACTCATTTCCATTTTCATTCTTCTCTAATGCAGCCTATATGTTTTGTGTATAGGTCTATCCTATATTACTAGACTTCCAAGTAAAATCTAGAGTGACCTTCTTTTTCAGGAGCCGATTCTAAGACCTTTTTGGCTTGAGGAGGTGCTATCAGTATCCATTCCCTATAGTACTCACTTGAAGTAGCTGACAGGAAGCCGTCATTCAATACACATTTGGTTGTAGTTCATTTTCGTGTTTTTGAAAATAGGTTAGTAAACAGAGGAAAACAGGCAGATAATGAAGACCTATTTGAATCTCATCTGCAGACTGCACAACTACAACAGCGCTTTGGCAACTTTACAGAAGTTAGTAGGCTAAATGAATTATGTAGAATCCTAGATAAATTCAAAGTAGGATAGAAAAAGTGGGCACTCAAATCTGTCAGCTGTTATTAATTCAGAGCAAGATGGAAAAGAACTGGGTCAGGCGTTGGATGTTCATGAATAGCATTGTTGTCATAGTTGTAACTGAAGCCCTCATCATGCTTTGTTATCATGAACCGTGTCATCTAACTAGAGCATATAAATATTAATAGGTAGGGTAATAATTTGTTCTGATGGGGAATGCATTTTGACAAGCTCATATTGGAAGTTGTGCAGTAATCTCCCTGCAAATTTTATACCAAATATTTTAAAAGTATGAATAGAATAGAATAAATATATACAATACATTACAACTGTTTTAAATATAGTGTTATAGCTCTTTACAGCTTTTTTCCAGAGCTGTATGTTTTGCAGTATTGTATTGTAATTCAGCTACTCTCCAGCAGATGGCAACATGTCATTTCCATAGGACAAGCCTTGAATAATTAAGACCCACAGATCTGTCAGCATCTGCATGAACGTAGAAAAATGATTAATGTAAATCAGTCATAACTGCGAGCCAAACAGAATGATAAATCAGGGCTAGATGTTAATCAATATTTTACTTTGCACACGTAGCTGGCTGCAGTGGCTGAAATTAGTAGAGTAAAGTTTACCTTACATACACAGAAGGGGAAGTCTGCTCCTCACCCACAGTTTGACCTCGAGGCAAGAGGTAGAGCTATCAATCAGGAAATAAGTTAATGAATCAATTGGCAAAGTCATAGAGAGAGGTGTAGATTGGGCCAGGCTGACAGGCTCATATAAAGGGCTCTGACTTGTTTGTTGAAGATCAAAAAGGATCCTGAAATGAAGCCTGAGGGCTGTGTGATAATAGCTTCACTCACACCAGGACACAGAAAATCCCCTCTCTGTCTGTCTAATTCAGTAATCCACCATGAACAGGACACGCCGGATGACATCATAACTTAAAATTGTTGAGTTACACAAATGTCAGTGAATGGAGCTCCGTGGGGTGCCCGTACGTGGTCTAATCTTACCTGCGTGGGCTACTAATTCTAAAGGGAAAAATAGATGTAGCCTATAAAGTGGTGTGAATAGTGGAGTAGGCTATAGCTTTGAGGGCCCTTGATGAAGAGCCCGAGGACCTGCTCTGTGGGGGAAGCTGCCTCATCTCCTGTCTTAACATTCTGGACATGCACAAAACTTAACTTACTTTATCTGCTGCATTAGACTATTTGGTTTGGAAGTCATCCAATTTTTCAAGGGTTCAATTCAAGCATTTTAAGGACATTCACTTGAAAGGCGCACCCACCCACTAGGCATAGGGCATGTACAAAAATTGTCAATTGAGTGCAATAATGAAAGGCTAACTAAATTAGTAATTAGCCTATTTAAAGGTGCACTATGTAACTTTTCAGTTGGGGGTTTGTCATCTTCTTATTTCTATGGATATGATGTTATTGCTCTGCTTTGAATGTTCCACAGTTTGACATGAAACAGATCTACATTACATGTGTTCAATTACACTGGTCTACACATTTTTGGACTCGATCTAGTCTGGTTAACACCTGACCATATCACAAGTGAGATATGGGTCTGGAAACTCGCTTCGAAAAATCCCGTAGCGGAGGTGTGGTTAGCGATTGCCAACGGCCGTTTATTGGGCGTTATGAATGTCTATCATTGAGCGTATACGTAAGTCCATAGCCAATCATGTCAGTTGTCAGTTCAAACTACAAGCTTCCGTTTGTCATGTAGTATGCGTCACCGTCTTGCCCACCTCCCCCGCTCTCTGATTGGGGCCCTAAATCTGGGACTCTCGCTTGGACGAGTTTCCAGGCCGCCTTCCAGTTCGAAACGAACGGAAGCGGCCTGGGAATTCCCAGGCTAGACTCGATCTGCTTCCGAGATAAAAGTGGCTAAATCTCATTTATATTGATGAGATGAACTGAAAATCAATTGATAACTGTGCTGGTTAGCTAATGAATTCAAGATATGTAATGATATAATAATATATATTATATATATTGATATATGTTTAAACTGTAGACATATTGAAATGAATGTATTTGAATGTGCAGACAGGCTTTCAGATAGAACTGGTTGCTTGTAGACACACTTTCTGATAAACTACCGTTTTTACCTTATTTTGTATAAATTTCCTATTTTGACCCAATACTATATCTTGAAACTATAGCCAATCAGCACTTCTTACTTACTTACTTTTTCTTTATTAGTGACCTAAACCAAGAAAAATTTCACTACCGGTACTTTTGTTCCGGAAGCATTTTGCTTGTGGGACCATTGTTACAGATGTGTTTTTTTCTCAAAAATACCTTGAAAAACAGACATTTTGACTGCGAGCGGGGGTTGCCTCTAAACAGATCTGACCAGTATGTTGGGCTAGTTTGGTTTCCATGATGACAAATGATAAAAGATATTTTATAAGCCTAAATGAGTAGTAGAAAATAATACAGTAGCATTTAACCCGTTCTTGAACATATCCATATCTTGAGTACTTTGACTTAGACAAACATTATTGATCGACAAGGGAAATTATTTGGGCACAGTAGCTCACACATCACAACATCACACATCACTGCTCCTGAAAAGGATGGGTCAAATGCAGAAGTCAAATTTCTCCCGTGTGTCATTGTGTGTGAGACCAATAAAGGCTTAAGCCTAAACTTAATGTACTATAGTGGAGGATCCGACGGGCCAAGAGGGACTATGGGAGGAGGATGGAGGAGCAGCTGGCCCAAAACAACGCACGGGGCGTGTGGAGAGGACTGAGGAGCATGTCTGGTTTTGGACAGAGTGGCAGAGGGACAGCTGATGGTGATCAGCGCTGGGCGGACGAATTAAACTGTTATTTCAACAGGTTTAATGCGCCCCCCACCCCCTCTGCCCCTCTGCCGACTCCCCCCTCCTCCTCTTCACACCTCCCCGGGCCAGTAGCCATACCCCCCTTCCCCCTCACACGGACTCAACCCAGCACCAGCCCCCCTCCACCCCCCACCACCACCACCCCTCGCAGTCCACCCCAGTCCCCCCCCTCTCCCCCCTCTCCATCACACCGGACGAGGTGAGGAGGGAGCTCAGGCGACTCAGGCAGAGGAAAGCCGCAGGACCCGATGGTATCTGCCCCAGGCTGCTGAGAACCTGTGCAGACCAGCTCTGTGAGGTTCTCTGCTACATGTTCAATCTGAGCCTCAGCCTGGAGAAGGTCCCCGTCCTGTGGAAGACCTCCTGCGTGGTCCCGGTTCCCAAAACAACAAACGCCAGGGAACCGGCCCACTACAGACCAGTCGCCTTGACCTCCCACCTCATGAAGACCATGGAGAGGGTGATCCTCAGCCAGCTCCGCTCTGTGGTGAGCCCCACCCTGGACCCGCTGCAGTTTGCCTACAAGCCAAACGTAGGAGTAGAGGACGCCGTCATCTACTTTCTGCAGCGGGCGCTCACCCACCTTGAGACCGCCGGGAGTGCTGTGAGAGTCATGTTCTTTGACTTCTCCAGCGCCTTCAACACCATCAGGCCGGCGCTGCTGCGGGGGAAGCTGGAGGACGCGGGAGTGGATGGACATCTCGCTGCCTGGACCATCGACTACCTCACTGACCGTCCACAGTACGTGCGGCTGCGCGGCTGTGAGTCAGAGGTGGTAGTATGCAGCACGGGGGCCCCCCAGGGTACTGTCCTCTCACCCTTCCTCTTCACCATATACACCTCGGACTTCACATACAACACGGACAGCTGCCATCTCCAGAAGTTCTCCGACGACTCGGCCATTGTGGGCTGTGTGTCAGAGGGGAATGAGCTGGAGTACCGCTCGGTCATCAGTGACTTTGTAGACTGGTGTGGGAGCAACCACCTGTGCCTTAACACTAGTAAGACAAAGGAGCTGGTGATCGACTTCAGGAGGAGACCACTACCTCACTCACCGGTGAACATCCAGGGGCAGGACATAGAGACTGTGGACAGTTTCAAGTACCTGGGTGTTCACCTCAACAATAAACTGGACTGGTCCCACAACACTGACGCCCTGTACAAGAAGGGCCAAAGTCGCCTCCACCTCCTGAGGAGACTGAGTTCCTTTGGAGTGAGCAGGCCTCTGCTCAAGACTTTTTATGACTCTGTGGTGGCCTCTGCTCTCCTCTACGCTGTCGTCTGCTGGGCCCCGAGCAGCACAGAACGGGACAGAAAAAGACTGAATAAGCTGGTTAAGAGGGCCAGCTCTGTCCTGGGCTGTCCTCTGGACCGTGTAGAGGAGGTGGCTGAGAGGAGGGTACTGGCCAAATTCATGTCCATTAAGGACGACACCTCTCACCCTCTGCACCGGACTGTAGAGGAGCTGAGCAGCTCCTTTAGCAGCCGACTGAGGCACCCCCAGTGCAAGAAGGAGCGCTACCGCAGATCCTTCATCCCCACTGCAATCAGACTGTATAATTCTAACATATAGGCCAGACGTGCAATATCCTCCTTTTCATGTTGATGCTTGTTGTTACTATTATCATTATTACTATTTTCCATTATTATTATTATTATTACATATTACTATTTGCACTATTTATTACTTACTTTATCCCCTCCCTGCCTGCATGCACTTTTTCCCTCCTGTCCAATTGTCCTGGAGCTACTGTGGCGAGTAAATTTCTCCTGTGTGAGATCAATAAAGTCTTATCTTATCTTATCTTATCTTATCTTATAATAACAAAGAGCAAAATATAAATGATAATAATAAATTCAATAGATAGATAGATAGATAGATAGATACTTTACTGACCATGAAGGAAATTCAAACCTAAACATATTTATGCATGTTTTTAGGTTTAAGGGAAAACTGAAGTAAGACAATGTAAGGCGAGAGAGCTCCACACACAGCCACCATCCTGCAAGCAGAAGATGCATCCAACAAACAACAGCTACTGTAATTTTTAATGCAATAGTAGACGAAAGCTTATAGCGTAACAATATTAATTAGTCAATTTAGGCAAATGACTTCTGTCTCATTCTGGGATTTCAAAGACAGCCAGTGCCTGGGCTCCAAAGCTTCAACATTGTAGAATCATCATGCATTAAGTGATATATATTTTTCTTATTAACCAAGGGCTTCCGGCAATTATATGTCTCTGGATCTGGCTGACAAAGCTTCTTACAGTATTATCTGCAGCGGAGAATGGGCCACTGTGCCGCTCCCTGTATGAAATTGAGTTGCGTTCATTTATATGAGTGTCGTCTATCACATAATGGTTTTAAATCTAAATGATTTGGCAGTGACTGTGAAGTTTGATATATTTGGGCCAATTTGTTCTTGAAGCTCTGAGTGTATGATTTCAGGCGTAAGACAAAGTAAAGCTGTTTCAATCCAAATCAAAGTCTGTTTAGCTGTTAAATAACTGAAAGTAGTTACTTCCTGAAAATGAAATCCTGTTTCTAAAGTAAATACTTGAAGTACTGCATCGAAATGAAGCCACGGTTTATCTATGGGTGCAGTTAGGGTGACCACATGTTCGTCTTTGGTTGTCATTTAGGCACCTGTCCCTCGTCTCACTTTACATTTTTCAGGAAAACGTGACTTGGGTGCAAGCTCAGGTCTACAGGGGTACTTTTAAAAGTGTTTGCACCCTCATATTAGGTCACTTAATAGTTAAGTTAGTCTTTGCACTCCTTTGAAACCCTGATGCACCCTCAGTCAGTTTGGTCTGCACCCGAGTCTGCTTGGGTGCACTGGCATTCAGGGTTGTAATATGTTAATACCCTTTGCTGTTCCAATCTTGCAATCAATTGATAAAAACTAAAAACAATATGGCGTTATTGAGGTCTGACCCCTTTTTTTTTTGCATTTTAAATTTTGAATTGGTCACCCATATAGACCCCTTTACTGTTAGTAAACAAACGTGACGTCAGTGGCATGAGCGCGCATGCCCGACTCAGAAAAACCATCGCGGACCATAGCGGAGTATAGGGTAAGCTACATTCAAGAGCTCACGTTGAACAATGGGGTTCGACTACCAGATCCTTATGCAATCACGGAGTGGCAGTACGACTGCAGAAAGTGGCCAGATTTACAGTGGCCACATATCCACTGTTATTTAGTCGAGAAGCCCAAGTTCGCGCATACAAATCCATGGATTCCTACCAGTTTGCCGTATGTGGCCATGTACAGGAGGTAAAATACCACGATATCGATGGGCAGTTTTGCGTATTGGCATCTGATGTTCTCCCCAGTCAAAGACAAGGCCACAAGACGACCATGTACAATGCGTGGGCTATCATCAACAAGCACGAGGACTACGTTCTGACCGCCAACTGCACTTGCGTTGCGGGGTAAGTAACATACTACGACTTAATTCACAAGTCACAGATGTGATCTCAGTCATGTCAAATGCCATTTATGATGGTCATGAGAAAACTTATCATGCATTTTAACAAAGTTATTCGTGTTCGTTTACATGTGTCTGTCGTAGAGGTTACCTGGTTAATATGTCTGTGAGCTTTGCAGTGTCCTGTGCTTGCTAGTTAATCAGCATGATTAAACACCATTGAACACCTGGGCAAATTACCCTAAACAAGCAGCAGGTGTTCACTTGTGTGTATGTCAGTTGAATGGTATGAACTATCATTTATTCCATCTGTTTCTCTTTATTTGAGTTCTTCTCTTAGTTATCTTCGCTGGGGTTTTATGGCAGCGGTGGCTTTGTTTTGAGTCGGAACTGCGCGCGCATTCAGTGATGACGTAGCTTTGAAACTGGTTTATAGATTACAGCTCTAGAACAAAATAAGAGCCCACTGCAAAATTATCAGTTTTTCTGATTTTACTACTTATAGGCATGTGTTTGGGCGAAAGGAACATTTTTGTTTGAGTCTATAAACTACTGACAACATTTTCCCCAAATTCCAAATAAAAATATTATCGTTTAGAGCATTTATTTGCAGAAAATGACAAATGGTCAAAATAACAAAAACGATACATGTTTTCAGACCTCAAACAATGCAAAGAAACAAGATCAAATTCATTTTAAAACAACATTATACTAATGTTTACACTTAAGAAGAGTTCAGAAATCAATATTTGGTGCAATAACCCTTATTTTTAATCACAGCTTTCATGCGTCTTGGCATGCTCTCCACAAGTCTTTCACATTGTTCTTGGGTGACTTTATTCCACTCCTGGTGCAAGAACTGAAGTAGCTCAGCTTTGTGTTTGTGTTGGAATTCAACAGACGCTGGAATGGAATGGCTGTAATACATGTAGAGATGCTGATTTCAGAAATGAAATGCAGTGGTCTCTTATTTTTTCCAGAGCTGTATATACAGGCTATATGCATCTTCACTGACCCCTTGTGGCTGGCAGTTAGTATTAGTTGTCTATCTTGTAGTAATACAGTCTTTTGCATATTGCTCCTGATATTATTATTATAATTAACCAACTCACCTTTTTTTTCCTAGACTTTATTGTTCCTTTGGGAAAATTTGTCCTCTGCATTTGACCCATTCGTCAACCTTTAGGACAACTTGACAAGAGTAGTGGGCAACCGCCGTGCAGTCCCCAGGGACCCATCTCCAGATCCTGAAACAGTATCCTTAACAAGAGAACCAGGCTGGAAAATTGGCCTAAAGCTGGTTGAAATCTAGAATGCAAGTAACAATTTCACACACTGACGAAATCTTTAATCTTATGTAGGGCAAGTTGTAAATTAGACAATGAGTGTTGCATGCTGGGAGTTGTGTTGCTAACTCACATTTGATATTAGCACATCTATCACTAATGTTATTATGTTATCCACCTGAGAAACACGAAAAGTGCCTGGCAAACACATACTAATGTATTTTGCTGCAAACAGGCAAGACAGCAACAATACCCAGTTCATTTAATTATAAACAACAGTGATTGTGTCCTTTCCTTTCCCCGGGTTTTTCCCCTCAGAGTGCAATATGAGCATTGATTTTATGACACGGTGAAGAATGAAGTAGTTAAAGGCTGTCGTAGCTGGATGTAGTGCATCCTGACAAGATCTGTGTTTGTGAGCAGTCTGGCCATTTTGCAGGTTTGTAATTCTTATTATGGAAGACATTTACTCTCGCTGCTCAGGGCTCCAGCAATTACCGCCTGTTCATATTTATCACACACATACTGACGCTTCTTTAATTACTACCCAGTTACAAGCACACTGTCAATTTGGATTCTTCAAAACCCACAGGAGAAAATTACCAAGTCAAGTTCAGTTTGGTGCACTGTTGTTATTGCAGATGAGGTAAAACTTAGAGAAATAAAAATATTCACAGGTATTAATTACAATGTACTAATTCTGTACCTTTTTATTGACATATATGACTTAAATAGATGTTCCAGATATAGGCCTGTCACAATAACAACTGTTGAAACACGATGTACTGCTACAGAGAAATATTGTGATAAACGATAATATTAAAACTACTTTTTGCCTCTGACACAAAGCAACTGAATGAACTAATGATTAGCCATAAGTTATTTATTCACCCCTCTACAGCTCTAAACATGGATCTCCCCATTAGAGTGAACCCTCGCTGTATCGCGGTTCACTGTTCGCGGCCTCGCTGTTTCGCGGATTTTTTTTTCCAATTTTTTTTATAGTGTAACTTTTTTTTACAGTGTAACATTCTGTCCTGCGCCCTGATTAGCTAAGAGACTAGACCAGGACTAAACCAGGTCTAAAGCAGGTCTAAACCAGGACTAAACCAGGTCTAAACCAGGACTAAACCAGGTCTAGACCAGGGATGGTCACGCAGGGTGGTAGGGTCAGAGTCTCAGATGTCCTTCACGAGAGCGCCTGGGTGACAGGAGGTGTGGCCTTTGTTTACTTGCACGAGCCATGGAAGAGACTGAGTGCGAGCCGGACCATGGAAGAGCCAAGAATCAACATGGACGGGCCTGGCGCCTGGCCGCGCGGCGTCCGGAGGAGCCGCAGCGGGGAGAGCCGCATTCGAGGGAGCCCGCAGCGGGGGGAGGACACTCGCGCGCACAGAGGAGACAGTGGCTCTTCCCCGTCACGCCGAGAGGACGAACCCGACCCCGTCCTAGAGAGCTGTGGAGTATTGGCGACGCATTGATAGCGGTCTGATTTTGGAGCCGGGGTGAAATGCAACCAACTCTTGTGAGCGCAGGTTAGTCTTACCTGGTCTTGTGGTGAGGACTGGTGCTCAGAGGCGTCTGTTAGCGGTTCGGCACTGTTAGCATTGGCTTGAGTCTTGCCCAAAATGATATCCAGGTCGCTTTCCACTCGACTTTCGCACATGGCATGGATATGTGGTACCAAAACAAACACACGTGTCCGCGTGTCACGTGCCCCCCCCACTATTAATATATTTTAATGAAAATCTACAAAAGTTTGAGTGTTTAAACAAGAGAAAAATGTTAATACCAGTCTCAGAAAGGTGTATAATGTGTCTGGTGAAGTGTTTTCACCTTAAAACATGTAGAATAATTGTAAAATATAAAATTGTCCTACTTCGCGGATTTCACTGATTGCGGGCTATTTCTGGAACCTAACCCCCGCGATAAACGAGGGTTCACTGTATAGCAAAGAAATTATACACACAATAAATATTCACCTCCAAAATACATTGTTCCAGCTTTCATATGCTGAACCATAAGATGATATAATAATTATAGTCATAGGCCTATCCAGATTGCATTTATTTACATACACGTTCTAAAAATGCATGTAAAGGTATTATTATTAAATTATTATTAAAAGTTTGATCTGATAAGTTAGTCATTAATAAAGCTATGGGTCATTCCAGAATTGGAGGACATTTTACGTCCCACCCATCAAGTAGGGTCCCACCCATCAAATCCACACACAAAATACTAAAACATACAGTTTCTGAGGGAATTTACTTGTCCTGAGACCAAATCTAAAAAAAAACTGAGAAAAGAATGCTTGAAAATAGTTTTAAAAATACCAAATAAGTCTGGAGTAAGATCAAGATCAAAAGATCGATCAAAGTCAGCTTTATTGTCAATTCTGCCATTTGTGTTCAACATACAGTTAATCGAAATTTCGTTTCTCTCTGGCCAGGTAGTGCAGAGTACCCCCCCCCCAGTGGACATTTTCCACTTGTCCCACCCCTCTAATGACCAAACTGAATTGTTTTTATTATTATTTGTTTCATCACCATCTCTTGTAAATGTGGGAACATTTGTTTTAATAGACATAATATTTCAAATAATAATAATTATTCATGGAACAAGTGTCCCAGAACATGCACACAACCATCCATCCATCCATTTTCTTCCGCTTATCCGGGGCCGGGTCGCGGGGGCAACAGTCTAAGCAGGGACTCCCAGACTTCCTTCACCCCGGACTCACAACCCTGTTACCATAACATTTTTAGCCTGGTAGAAGAAGAAGAAAGCAGAACCACATGATCCCCTGGACTTGACATCATCAGTTTTCCAAAAGAATGGGTAGATCAAAGGTTTGTCTTCTCTTCTATTTTTCATATTTTTATAACATAGTTAGCCTTGATTGAATGTGTCACTCTACCTCATGCAACCCTGTTATGCACATGATCAGAATAAGACAATTATTCTTTTTTCCCCCCTTTACTTATTTGCATAAATAAGTTTTTCCGCTTGATTAGCAGTAACAGCTAGCTAAACAGCTAGCTTCTACTCCTGAGAGACTCCACATTAGTGCGGATTTGCAACCCTGTTACCTGCAACCCTGTTACTGTGATTAGAGTAACAGGGTTACTCCACCAAATAAATCATGTAATAAAAATTGAACCATTGATCCGTAAGCTGAGCTAATCAAGCATTTTGACAGTTTATTGCATCCCACAAGGGTCAAATGCAGAAGTGAATTTCTCCTGTGTGTCACTGTGTGTGAGATCAATAAAGTCTTAATTTTAATCTTATTATCTATTATTGATGAATATGTAGCAGAAAATCAGAAAAGTTAAGGTTTATTTTTCAAGAATTTTAAAGCCCAAATGTCCTCCAATTCTGGAATGACCCCTACGTTTTGAAGGTGGAGAGAGGAGTGGGGTGTGGGAGTTTTTTGCTTTGTTTTTGTTATGTTAAATTTCAAAAACTATATTTATACTAATTATACTTTAATTTATATTATTTTGGTAATCATCTTAGGCCCTGTCCCCACGACAACGTTTTTTGGAGGAAAGGGAGAAGTTTGTGTGCGTTTGGGCCTGCCGTCCAGACGGCGCCGGCGTTTTTGGGGGCGAGAACGGAGTTTTTCAAAAACGGGTTCCAGAGTGGAGAAGTCGGAGAACGCCCCCCGTCGCGTTGGCATGTGGGCGGCAAAAAAGCGCGGCAGGTGAGAAAATGATGACGTCGCGCTGCCGTAATCAGTGACCAGAAGGTGCGCAGTACGCACGATACACGAGTGTTTGCCAATTCAAAGCTAAACACGTATTTTAAAACTGGAAAAATCCCGTCAATGAAAAGGCAGATAGTGGACAATAAGGAGCCCATACCAATTTGAGTGTGTTGTGTGCTGTAAATAAAGAAAAAGAGCAACAATTTTTTTTGTCTTTTTTTATTGAATGAAACTGTATCTTTTACAAACAGTGCGACGCCCAGAGTCAAAGGCATGTTTGTATTTGTTCCTTACTGCCTACAGTTTTGTTGTTAGCTGCACTTTGGTGTTGGTATGGGGATCGTGAGAAAAATCTTTCCCTTTGGCCGTGTCCCCGGTAGTATATTCACGCCGAAAAGCCAACATAATGTTGCATAACTCCCAGTCGACGTTCTGCTGATACTGTTGTGTTTTGTAATCCAGCGTAACGAGCAAGGTTAACGAGAGTTCTACTTGTTAATGTCTATCTAATAAAACGATAGCAAGTAATACAAACTATCGATTTATAGGCAAAAACTCTGCTCACTCAGCGCAAATCTTCGTTCTGTGGCGTCTGTCTATGTTAGGGACGGTCAGCATTTTCACATTACTGGAGTGAGTCACTGCAATGTTGGTGGAGCAGGGGGACAAAATAAATTCGCTTTTGTTGACGGTCCCTAAAGTACACGTGTTTGCTTGTTTATGAAAGAGAAAGGACTTTCTGCGCATGTGCTCTTTGTAGTCTTGCGTTTCCGGCAGCTCTGGCTCTTTCCGGTTTACAGCCCCACTTATCGGTGTGACATATGTATTACATCGTTTTCACTCAGCGCTCCGTGCTCATCTTGACACGAATGTTTTCTGATCCAACACGTGTGTGGACGACACTTTTTTTCACCCCGGGTAAAAAAAAAAAACAGGAACGTTGTCGTGGGGACTAGGCCTTAGTCCACTAGTCTTGAGCTAGATGTTTTTTATTCATACTTTTAAACAGTTGTGTTCTCAGTGAACACTGTTTAAATGCCACATGGTTAACCTTTTGTTCCTATCCCTTTTTTTCTAAGGTTAAGGTCATCTGATTACCCAAGAAGACCAAAGCTTCTGTAACTGCTCCACCCTTTCCTCTGGTGAGTATAGCAGGGGCATGTTGCTCTTTGCTGGCCTCACGCTGGGTGGAACATCAGAGCACAAACTCAGTGTTAAATCTGGCGTGCTCTTTCGTAAATGACCCTTAGCCCCCAGCCCAAAGTTCACGTCCCAGGCCGGTCCGAGCGAGACGACACTGAACTGGCCTTTCTCATTCTACCGGGGATTTCAAGAAATATTTACTTGGTAAGTTCATGACCTGCAGATCAAAAACATTGTCGCTGTTTGTGATGAAACTTAGGGGAAATTAGTGGCTCTGATTTATTCTTCCTCTAAAGCGGCAGCAGTAGCAAAATGATGGATGGGAACAAAGTGAAAGAGAATTAGAGAATTATTGACCAGCTTTATAAATTATTAGAGGGCGCCAATGTTGTTATATGGCGTAGTGTACAGTTATGAAAATTCTATCAATACAGCCATTTCCCCAACTGAACTCTGAATCAGAAACATGTGTGCCTTCATCATTTATATAACCAACAATGTCAGAATTTTGATATTTCACACAACCTGGAAGTGAATTTGACAGGTCTTCACGTTTTGTAGTTATCCCTTGGTTTGGTGGGATAGTACTTGTGGTAAATATTTATCATAGTTTAACATCAGTCAAGTAGTAGTGTGAAGAAAATGTGAAGAGAAACTTGAAAAAGACAGGAAGTAGTGTAGAGTTCTTAAAAGATATCCTATTTATTTCATTAATACACACAATCCCATCTCAAATTCAGGGACAATTTTCATACAAAGAAAACATTTTTCTGACATTCTGAATTTAATAATAATATAAGTCATGTAATAACTATTACTACTGTAAATTTGATTATTTTAGGTTTAAGCAGGGGTGTCTAAACTTTTTTCAAGGGCCACATATCTAAACACAGGCAAAACAGAGGGCTGATTGAGGGCCAGAGACTGGTGCTCTGTACAGTGAATAATTGGCAGAGGGGTGGAGAGGGTCGTTAGACGTTGAATAGGGGGTCGAAACCAGTCGCCAGAGTAATTTGAAAAACAAAGAGACGGATTAGGGGGGATCGTTTTCAGAGCTTTTTCAGTGTCGGGAGCGCCTCCCGGCAGCTAGATATAAGCAGTGTCTAACCAGTACAATAACCAGAGCTGACGAAGCCTCTCGGATGAGCGGCGAAACGTTTTCAACCAAACAAACTTTGTCCAGTTGACAAATTGAACTTCTCCTTTTATCAGTGAATAATTGAAATATATACAGGGGGTCCTCGGGTTACGACGTTGATCCGTTCTTAAGACGCGTCGTAACCCGAATTTCGTCGTAAACCGGATTTTGCATTTGATCTTCCAACCAAAGCACCAATAACCTTTCCATCTCAATAATTAGACCACTACGCTGCTTGGTTATCACTGCCGCTTTCATAGGAGCAGATCAGAGCCCACATCAGGTACTTCCGCCCACATTGGGCACGCACATGAGGCCGTCTTCTTCTCCCTACAACCACAACAAAGCGTATTCTTCCGCCGTGCTCCGCGCGCCGTTCGCGTTTGTTTACATCTCTTACCACGCTAAACCGCGTAAGACGGAATGACGCGTAATATATATATATATTTTTTTAATGGGGGCGCGTTCGTAACCACGAAACGTCGTAACCCGAGACCGTCGTAACCCGAGGACCCCCTGTACATGTTTAACACGTTAAAATGAGCTATCAGTCCTTTATTTATTCAAAATACTCAAAACCACACAATAAATATTAAATATTGTCTTATCAAGGTAGATTTTCAAAAAGTTCTGCTCAAGGTAATTTGGGCCAATTCACCTGGAAGCCTGGGGGCCAAGAAAAACTTGTCTGAGGGCCGCATTTGGCCGACGGGCCATAGTTTGGTCATGCCTGGATTTAGGCTTATACAATGTAGTTGCCAGTAATATTTATGGAATCTTTGTATATATATATGCTACTCTTGAAGGTAATGATGTTGACTACACTTTAGTGGAATAACTAGTCTAACCTGTCGTATGTACTTTACTTTATGTAGCCCTATACCACAGATGCCTGTACTGCTGATGTGGAGGGGCTGTACAGACAGCCGATTGACATGGCTAGTTGTCCCCAGCCAGTTTGTAAAACATTTACCCTTGTTCTTATCTGACATAGCAAATATCATCCATGTTCTTTCAGTGTCAGGATCAGGATCTCTCAAACTGACAGGCTCTTCTGGACTTCAGGGACACACCAACCGCCATCATGAATATTACATTACATACATCCATTACACAGACTTTTAAATAACCATAATATTCCTGTACAAATATTAACTACATGTTATAAACAGTGTTGGGAAGTAACTAAATCCATGGGCCAAAAATACAAACTCAGAATAGTTTATTTGGGTAACTGTATTCCAGTACTTTTACTCTTTCATTTGGTTTTACTCAGAAAAAGTGATTTTTATTAGTGATAAATATATGCATAAAATGCGGCGATACAAACATTAAGCTGTTTTTACACTATAATATAATCCAACTCAGTGTGAAACAATTAAGTATTCAGAATACATAACCCACATAAAACCCTAAAAATATAAAAGCATGCTAAATATATATTTGAATGTAGGTATTCAATATTCTATAACTAAATACATTTCCAAAGATTCTGAACTCTTTTTAAATACAAAAAAGTATGAGATGTATTTACATTGTTCTTCTTCTTGATGGTGACTCCTACTGCCTTTAAAAAGAACTCAGGAAGTGTAAAAAAGAAGACAAAATGAATGTTTTTGGATTACATTTTCAAAGTATTCTTCCCAACAGTTGTTTATATACTGTATGTCTTCCAAAGATTATCAGCAGCTCTACTGTATAATGCTTGCATCCAGCTGATGAAGCTTTTCTATTTGAGTAATTATGCTTTCATGCTCTCACTGGGAGACTGTGGAGAGTAACAAGGGCCAGGAGACCTAATTGAAAAGAGGCACGTGCGATATTTACTCCAAATATTAGAAAAATAGTCTTAAAATTGTCACGCTGGGGGAGGGGAGGAGAGGAGGAGCTGGAGGAGGAGGACCACAGCTGCAAGACAACAGTTGATCCCATCCCAGGAAACAGGATCAGCAAGGTCACCGCGAGAAGGGGCGGGCCAAAAGGTCACGACCCGAGGAGAGGGGAGGGGTTAAGGAACAGACTTCACATGAGACAGATCTTCAAAAGGAAAGGGCCCAGTGGGGGGAGCAGCGAGGTTGAGAAAATAAACGGTTTTGACCTGGTTTGTCAAAGCACAGTTTCCCCAGGTGTTTGGCCCTAACCTCTTTATTGTGTGATGGGAGCTGTTCTCGTGAGCTGTGAGGGCGGTTGAATGAACTAGATTTGTAGAGCTTCTCAAAGCAGCAGCAGAACATCTTGGTATCTTAAAGGTCAAGTGTTCTAAATGTTATTTTTATCTCGTCCTTGTGACCTGTGCACGAGGTGAACTGATTTAATCATGGTTTAGTCATGGTTTTATACTGTTATCTTTTCAATGTTTAATTAGGTAAATATTCTGAATAGTTAGACTTTTTTTTACAGTTTTTATTTTATTATATCTGAGAACAGGAAATGTGTTGACACCATGTTTGTTGTTACAAGTATTTTTAGCTAGCTCAAAAACCTATGCATTTTTAGTGCAAACCAACTGTTTTTTACATAGAAAACACTATATGTTACTTTTATTATTAATTCCATTTTAATTTTTAGTTTTTTATTCAAGCCTCCACTTCCTTTGTTTTATATGACAGTAGATTCAAGATTCAAGATTGTTTATTTGTCATATGCAGGATCAACAAAAGGTCAACAATGCACTGAAATGCTTAGGATCAGAAGAACCGTTACTCGCTACGATATTCAAGAAGTACTAATAGCATGCAATAATAGCACATGGTAAAAAAGTGTTGCAAAAAGTGCAGGGGAAAAGGTAAACAATATAATAAAGAATATGTAATAAAATATAATAAAACACAAAGGTACCGGTAGGATTAAATAAGGTGTAAGTAGAGTATTTCACAGATTGCACATAATATAGTATAGTAGAAGTAATAGTATATACAGTAATCCCTATTTTTGCCATTGTGAAGCACCATTTTCTGAACAAAAGGTAAAAGATAGCTAACTTGAATAAGAATACTATGACACCACAAGGTGAAACAGAGCATTTTGAGCTTTGGAGATGTAAACAGACTAATAATAAAGGGTTACTCAAACATGCGTGAATGAAACCAAACACAACTTTGGGTGTGTTTTTGATGAGGTAACAACATTATTATATATTACAAGAGTCAATTTTGCATAATATAGGACCTTTAACTTGACAAATACATCTAACACATCTAAATCTGAGTCCAACCTCGTAGTCCAAAGTCACTTCATACACATTGACAGGACAGTTTTGAGGGCATGCCACGCTTCTGTGAAAGTTTCCCAAATGCCCTGAAAAACTCAAGTGCGTATTTGTTTGCATAACATGTGAGGTCAAAGGTCAGATGGTGTCAGGGGGGAGGGTGATCGAACATCTGTGGGTATTTCTATCACATGTGCTACAATGACCATTGATTATATGTTGTATTGACTCTTATTTGACCTTGATAGGAAACAACAGTAACATATAGATGCAATAAAGTAAAGGTTTTGTAACATAAAAAACAGATACAATTATGATTACCCTTTAGAAAACAATATAGTATTTTTAAATATGTAATTCCCACTGTAAAAGTCTCCATTAGTTCTAGACTAATGGTTGAATAAAAATTTAAAAGTTGAAATAAAAGTAACATTAAATATAGTACAGATTCTGTATAGGCCTGTCGCGATAACACATTTTGACGCATGACTTATTGCTACAAAATGAAACTGCTTTGTGCCACTGACACAATAACAATAATGCAAGATAATCCCAGTAAACATTTTTAAATACAGTATCATTAAAAAGCTTGAGCAACAACAAATAAATAGCAGAATGAAGCAATAATTTTATACTCCTATAGCTCAAATCTTTTATTATAATGAAAATCCCCCAAATCTCCATACTTTTACAATGGAATTGTACACATGATACATTTTCAGCCCTAAAATATATTGTTCCAGCTTTCATATATTGAACGATAAGTCAATATAGTAATTATCACGACAGGCCCATCTGTAATGAACAGTTCACATCTGGATGTAAGGTGTCATTCATTCATTCATTTTCATCCGCTTGTCCGAGTCTTCAGGTCGCGGGGGCAGCAGTCCAGACAGATCTGCCGCCCAGATCTCAGTGCACCAGCCCCCATGGATACTCCTGCGAATGGTGGGTTCACAGGAGGACCCACCATCCGGCCACACATCGCTTGATGTATCTTCTGTCATGGGGGCTGCCAGTGTATGCAGACACTGGGGGTGATGTGGGTGTCTTGCCTGTCTGGTGTTGGACACAACGGGGGACTCATCTGTGGGAGCTGGAATTGTATCACCAACCTGTGGGTCAGTGGATCTGACTGCTCAAGCAATGATGTTATGTCGAGAGCAGGATTCCTCCCTGATGTAAGGTGTAATATGTAAAAATGCCCATCCATCCACCCATTTTCTTCCGCTTATCCGGGGGGGCAACAGTCTAAGCAGGGACTCCCAGACTAAGTAAAAAATGTTCAAATAATGTAATACTGCCAACAAAAAACTATCCCATAGACTTACAGTGGAAAGAGTAATCAAACTTTTAACACAAGTAAGAGTACTGTTACTTCAGCAAAATATCAAGAAGAAGAAGTAAAAGTATAGCATCAGAAAACTACTGTAACTGAGCGCTACCCAGTTCTGTTAACAACTTTCAATTTCTGATCTCAATAAAGCTTCTACTTTGTCCTATATCACAAGTACATCCTTTGTCATTGTGTTGTTTGCTTAAGCACTGATACTTTTCACTGACATCATGCTGGGGGTGTTCTGCATGCATCTCTATTGGCAAAATGTTTAGGAGTTACCATGGTGACTGAATGCACAAATTAGCAATCAGAGACTTTTAAGAAAACAGCACATTTTCAGGAGCCTGTGATCAATAAGGGTATAAGTGTTCATGGTTCTGTTTAGGGGTTTGATTTTCAACAAAAAGGTGAGAGTGACTGCTACCTGGATTTATTTATGATCTATGATGTTTAACAGCACAAATCCTCTCACCTGTTGTAATTTCAACCAAGTCAACTCAACTCTTTCTCTTGTTAAAATAAAGCTCTCATTAAATAGAACTTGAGTAATGGCAGTGCTTTCAGTTTGCGTCACACCCCCAGGGAATATTGATGACATCAGCTGCAAAGTATTAATAAGAAAGTGCAAAACCGTGACTTGTACTATAGTGTACTTCTGAGACCTTGCCCTTTCGACTCATAGTTGGGAGACCTCATGTGCTCTACCTCTGCGCTCACATCCTCTCTGCCCTGTACACCAGCGGGTCAGAAAATCAAAGAGAAACCACAGACAAACAGCCGATTGTCAAATTCTTACACCTTGACCCCAGTTTAAACTTGTGACTTTTGCTTTATATTTACCACCGCTTTGGCAATCGCAGGAAATCAAGGGGTTAGCGCTGGTTCAGGCCTTGATAAGAATCTTGAAATGGAGAAGTTCATGGAGGGTAAAGGTTAGCAGGAGTTTAAAGAGTGTGTAGTCAGTCATGGGGAGGATTAAATAAAAGGGAAGTGGAGGGGGCATGGTTTCAAAAGTGCACTGCAGACAAAAAGCTGTCTGTTCACTGGACTTCATATGCAGACCAAGTGCAAGGGAAGTTTAGCTTGAACTTGTCTTCACCTTTTGGGCAGCACAATATATAGAGGTGTATAATCCTTGGTTACAAAACAGATACATTTTTGAATAAATTGTACTTTTGTAGTGTACTTTTTGGACTGCATACTTTTATTCCTTCCTTGACATTGTAATACTCAAATTGAGTAACATTTTGGCTACTTTTCCCACACTTTGAGTAAATAAGTGACAAATGCTTTATGTTGACAATATCACATTATGTGAATATTTGTGTTCCTTGCACCACTTCTTCATATGACTCTCAAATTTTTTACTCTGCCCTCTGAAAATGCCAGAGTTTGTGCGTTATTTAAAGTTTTGTTCTTCCATTTCCAATCAGATGTTAAATCCAGACTATAGCAGTTTCCTACCAGGACCACTACTTGTACTTATACTTGAGTAACATTTTATAGTAACAT
The DNA here is from genome assembly GCA_036785185.1 of Paratrypauchen microcephalus. NCBI lineage: Eukaryota > Metazoa > Chordata > Actinopteri > Gobiiformes > Gobiidae > Paratrypauchen > Paratrypauchen microcephalus. Next base: position 10,866,693 of record JAVJIX010000007.1, on the reverse strand, counting down.
TTTATATATTTATAAGTATTTTAACATTTATTAAGCAATGTTATTCTTACTTAAGTACAGTTTTTGGCCACTCTACCCACCTCTAACAACAGGATAAAATATATATTAAAAAACTATGCTGGTTTAATGCTTGTGTTATTCTTATCTGGGGTGTTTTTAAAATGATGCACATCTGGAGTTCGGTCTCCCAGTGTCTTTCCTGCCTTTGTGAAGGGAGCAGAACCAGCCCAAGAGGTGCAGGTTTAAAGGGGAATACAGGACATCCTCCAACTGCACTTTAATAAGACAAGTCTCTTTGAAGTTCTCTTCAATACGAACCATCAGCTCTATTGTATAAGTCAGGTCATTAGACTCTTATCACCCATCTAACAATAACAAGAAAAATGCAAACACCGTCCTGCATTTTAGTACTTTATTTTGGAGATATCAGTGCAAATGAACACCAAAAAGAAACATAAAAAATGACATTTCAGGGCTTCACATGAGAAAATGAAACGTCTTTTGTTTGTTGCTACAAATGTATTTGTCAGATGCACAATGCAAATCTATGATTGTACGTCAATCCCCCACTAGAGCCCCTAGCTCCTTCACAGAGCTGTTAACCAGTAACAGAAAGGAAAATCACAAAAATATTTAATGCACGTTTTTTCACATATTTGTCTTTTTGCTTAACAGTCTGTGGTTATTTGTAGACTGTTCATACTCTAACAAACGCTCTCTGTGATAGAAAAGACCTATATTAAGACTTGACATTGTCCCCAGTCACCAGGAGGGTACACAGGTAGTTCCCATGCGTCTGCATGCAACAGGCAGCAGTGAGGAGTCAGACATTGTTACACAACACAGCGCAGGATAGATTATCATTTACCACATAGACACATGCAAAAAACAAACCAACCAAAAGATGGGCATAACATCCTCTGCCTTTATATGTACACTTGTATGCATATAATTCCTATTTACAGGGCATTAAAAACTAGGATTATATCTTTTTCTTAAACATTACAAAATAGTCATCTTCCATACTGAAAGTACTATATACACAAATACAGAATATTTAACCATAGTGAAAATGTATTCATCCAAGAGACATAGTCCATATATGTAAATATTAAAAAGATGACAAGAATTTATGGATAAAGTGGTGTGAAATGAACCCATACTAAAAAATACAGTACAATCAAAATGATGAGCCAGATACCCTCAGCACACCTAAACCGGTGATTTTTTTCAGAGGCAGAACTATCCAGCTGGGCCTGTGGTCATCTCTTTGTATCATGCAATTATTTTGACATTTCTGAAGATTAGAGAGCCACAAAAGATAAATCACAATAGAACTGAGTAAGAAGTAATCACAATAGCCAGACCCTCAACAGATAACAATAATGAGAATGTAATAACATGCTATTAAATAATTCTCCAAACGCATGATTTCTAGTGCAAACTCAGGATGCATCATAACAGTGAGGGGGAATGAACTAAATGAAGCCACATGCGTGAGAGGTGCTAGTTTAACCAGTATAGAAAGAACCTGTCACATGTAGCAGCCTTTAACTGTTGCTCTAGAAACCTGCTTACACAGTTGCACCACACTGTTGACCCATCTGCTCAAAACTGCTCAGTCTGAAAACACAATTCCCTGAATTTGCACTGTTGAATATTACCCTTTAAAATAAGTTTCAAATAAAGCGCATGACAAGTTGTGACCATGCAAACCTTGATGTGCCCCATGAAGCTACTGCAGCCAATCAAACGTCCCCCTCTGAAACAGTCTTGTGATGATTCAGATCATTGTAATCCGATGACAGTTAGAATAAGAGAAAGTATGATTTGGACACTAATGTGATATAAAAATGTGTAATTAGTAAAGAGACGTATTTTAAAGGAGGACTTTTGATACTGACGAAGCATGTTTAACTCACAAGGGTGTTAAAAGAGCTTTCAATTAATTTAACAATTGTGGAGGCTTTACTGCATTTTCATGCCCACAATGTATAGAACATAAGAGGCAATGCAAATATGCAATTGCATAAACAAAAACAATTACTGTTGTTTGTCTCATCAAACCAATTTGGCAAGTCTTTATAAAAAGAGAAGTACTGTATAGTCATGTTTGAACAGTTTATAAAACTTCTATTCAGATGATTGGCTCAGCCCTCGGCTCTTATGGCTGTGCTTGTCGCTGTGGGGGGGTGATTGGGGGCGGGAGCTGTGTTCATAAGCATGCAGGTCACTGATTGGCTCCTCTTTGACTCGGACCACAGACTGAGTGCCCTCCGCCTGGTCCTTCATGTCCTTTCGGAGCTGGAGGCTGCCCTTCTGAAGCATGTAATAGAGGATGGGGTTGGAGCGAGACAGTCGGGGAGAGTCAGGGTTAGAGTCACAGTCCTCCTCCTCCTTCTCTGGACCACTCCAGCGGCTCGGGCTCTCAGGCTCCTTTTTAACCAGAGTGGGCGTGTCCCGTTTTTGAGAGATAGGCCATGGGGCAGGCTGGCGCCCCCACTGGGTATGACTGGGTCCATCAGCCACGGGTGGGGTGGACAGTGCTCTGAGATGTCCTGGTGGCCCAGAGCTGAGGGGTCCATGTGGGTGCCAGCTGGGCAGGCTCAGGAAGTTGTGATTGTGAGCAGGCTGACTGTGAATGCTGCCATTAGCTTTACCATTGGCCTGCAGCACAGAAGGGCTGGGAGCTCCTCTGGACTGTTGGGACAACTCTTTCAGGCAGTTGTCCGATAAGAGCAGCTGCTTGAGCACATTGAAGCCCCGGCTCTCTTTGCTCAGAGTCTCATTAGGAGTTCTTCTTTGTGGAACTTCGTCCACTTTCGGACTCCTCTGCTGGTCCAACTCTTCCTGAACACCAGGAGAAGCAAAACCCAGGCTGCAGTGTTCCACTGCACTGGGAGAGTTGCCATTGTTTAAAGTGTCTGTCAGTTCGGAGCAAAGACGCCTCTTTTTGGGACTGGGGCTCTGATAGTCCCTCTGCTCCTCTTTCACCTGTCTGAGCTGAGGCTCCACCTGCACAGCAGCACTAGTGTAGTAAGTAGCAGTCTGTTGTTTCAGCAGCTGGCTGAGAAGGCCATATTTTGCTATGACCTCTGCAGGCCGGGGCTCTGTTTTTAGGTCTGGCTGATAGTCAGACAGAGAGCTATTCTTCTCATAACTTAGTCTTTTCCTGCTACTCAGTTCATCAGATGTGCCAGACAGCTGCCCCTTCTCCTCCAAGTTCTCCGTTTTGACCTTTACATCTAAAGCAGGTCCATTGGAGCTGTCACAGATGATGGAGGCACTAGGACTCTTGTCATTATAGCCCCCTGACACCTCGACACTCCTACGACCACTCATAGAAGGCCTGTCTTTGCGACTGGGTGTGGAGGCAGCAGAACTGTTCCCAAGGAGCAGCTGCAGTACTGTGCGCCGCTCCAAAAGGTTTTCAATCTGGGAAGAAGGAGGAGTGGCCTCTTTGCGGCTAAAAGGGGTGGAGCTGCCAGAGGGTCCTTCTGACAAAGGTGTAGTGGTTGTCCGGTGCACTGGGGCATTGAGCCTTTCTAAAAGTGCAAGGGGTCTGTTATCGAGCTCTGGACCAAGTGGTTTAGCAGGAGGGATGGGGGGAGAAGAAGTGCCACACTGAGCCAGATTCTGCAAGAGTTTACTGGCACTAAAGCCGGGCTCAGAGGACTTCTCTACAGGAAATGTTTTGGATTTGCAAAGATCTAATGGACTGGACTGCACATGAGGTGAAGGGTAGGAATAAGGGGAGAGGGCACCGCTTTGTTCTCGACTCAGTGGGTAAAGGGGATGAGCTGAAGGGACTGGCCGATTGGGCGGACTATTTGTACCATTTTCATCCCAGGAAACCAGACCTTTTGACTGACTACGAGACATTGTGGCCATAGAAATGTCAAGAGGGAAATCCTCATTACTAACCCCTTTGTTTACTATCTCATTATTTCTGCGCTCAAGAAGGAGCTGCATAAGGGTGAGTTTAGGGTGGGATTTGAGGTCAGGGCTCATTTCAGGCTCTTTATTTTTAGTGAGCACTGAACTGGAGGGTTCTGGTTTCCACTTGTTTATTAAGGACTCAGTGAGTTTGTCAAGGGAGGAGGTAGAGAAAGACAAGGATGAAGAAGTATTAACAGTGGCAATAGCAGCGGACGTTGGAGAAAGAGCTGTGGAGGACTGAGCAGAGGGTTGAGGTGAGAAAGCAGCCGGAGCAGAGGGGAGCACAGAGGAGGGAGGCGTGTGGGAGCTGGACAGAGTGTTAGTTTTGGGGCTCGTGTCACGGACACTTATGCGACTTCTCATTGAGAGGTCAATCGGAGAGCAGCTTGAGTAGGAGCTCTCAGCATCACTGCTATCTTTAGCCAGGCTACGCTCCTGTGTGGAACACTCACTGTCAGATGTCACAGAGGAAGGGCCACTGGGGGGTAAAACACCACAGGGGTCCTCCAGGTGCCCATTTTTAGTCAGGTGCTTCTGATTGTTGTGATTATTCAGAAGCAGCAGTAGTAAGCTGCTACATGTCTGTGGAGGGCGGGTGGGGCGGGAGTCAAAGCCCCTCTTCTCCCTTGGTGTATGGCTGTAACTTTGAGAATGTGTGGGCGGGGAGCTTTGGCTATGACTACGGAGCAGAGAGGGGCTCTGTGGACTCGACAGGCCTGATCGAGGGAGTGTTGTTGATGTCGACACACTGTTTAATGTTGTTAAGGAGCTTAATGTGTCTGAGGCTCCAGGCAGAGTGCCCCCCACACTAGGTGGTCTTTTGTCCGGACCATGCTGCTGGTTTGCCATAGCTGCCAGGCGTTCACTGGCAGACCTTCCAGAGAGTTGGGCTTTGAGGGCATGCTCTCTGGAGTACTGCTGGAGATGGGCCTCACTGGATAATAAAAGAGCCAGCTGACTACAGGCCACACTGGGCTTTGGGGAAGGTGCAGGACTGGAGCGGATTTTCACCATGTTGGCCACAGCCTTGAGTCGCTCGGCACAAGAGTCTGTGGGGGGTGTGGCACTGTGCGCAGAGCGTGGGGACTCTGGGGGGCGGTCTTGACTGTGCCCTCTGCGACTGTAAGGCGTGTTGCTATGATTTTGCAGTTTGTTTTTTCTCATAAGACCTTTCAAGCGGCTTGAAGCTGTACCATACACAGGGAGTGGCTCCTTTTCTGCAGGGGCCTTAGGGGAAGGAGAGTTTTCCCCTGGGGGTTTAGTAGAGTTCTGGGACATGGCTACACTCTGTAGACGTGAGCTGAAGGACTGTAGCAAGGAGGCTAACAGGGTGCTTTCACCGGCATGAGGAGACCCCTCCAGACCTCCATTTTGTATGGCTCCTCCTTGACCGTTCATTTCAACTGAGGGCGAGCTTATCCGCTGGCTTGCTGAGTCATTCCAGGCCCCAGAGCGCAGTAGGCGGGCCTTCTTTAGGTGTTGTGAAGCACCCAGGGAGGGCCCATTGGTTCCAGCGGCTGGAGCAGTGGGTCCATGAGTAGGCGGTCTGCCCCCTTTGTCCACCTGCTGCTGGTTGCTATGGGCAGCCTCAGACCTCCCGCCTACCATGGCCCCAGGCCCGGCCACCACTGGATGCATCAGTAAACCTTCCAGATAAGTTAGAACAGCTGAATCCTTGTGTGTCTCAGGGCCAGGCTCCTCCCCATGAGTCATGTTCAATACTAGGATCCCCTCGTATAGTTCAGTACTGTGAGCGGAAAACAATGTCCACTAGGTCATTTGGGTGACAGAGGTACGTCCCAAATATATATATATAAAAAAATAAAATAAAACAGCTCAGATTAGATCCTGTGAAGTGGGCCAGTCAGCTCTATGTTGAAAGAGCCTCTGTAGGTGAAGGCAGTCTGCTGCAGGTGGGCCTCCCAGGCATTGTTGCATGTTCTTAAACACAGCACGCTCCCAGAATGCCCAGCCCCAGGCCTAAGAGAGGAGCTGGAACGGAGAAACCAAGATGTAGACGTTTGGGATGTCTGTCCAAGGCTCGGCTGTGGTTCTGCCAGTGGTGCCTTTCAGCTTTGCAGACCTCTCATTGGGGACCTGTGGGAGTGAGCGATAGGCAGAGAAGAGGCAGGGAGGGGTGGAGGGAATGGAGAGAGAAGAGAAAGTGTGTGAGAAGCTGGGATTTGCACAGCACTATATCACATTCATTTCAGCACCTTGTCTGCCATCTCTGTTACTTAGCAACATTTCAGATTGACTGCACACGGCTCCTTCTCCTCAGTACTCTCCGCTCTCAGCCACCCAGCAGACGACAAATGTAGATTAGAACTGATTGGATCCAAATTGAAAATTCAAGCCCACTACCTTGAAAACATTCAGGTCTTGAGCTATAAGCCCCTCACAGCGATGTCTTTCAAAAGTGAAGGGTCTTATGAGAGCTGTGAATAATTTCTTATGCAGCTTGTCATTTCAGTGGATTATCCCCCCTACCAACACCACCCCCTACTCCTTATGCACTTGAGATGCAACCTTCAGTATGTATGAAGACGAAGCCTCCCACCCAGTCCCCCACATGCATCTGAACAGGCATTGAAGCATGGCTGTAATAACTAGTGGCTTTTGTTACACGGCTTGTATAATATAAATGTATTCTGAATTTTTTTTGATATGAACATACACATTCTTTTTAGAAAAAACCTGAAACTATTTGCTGCCTTTGCTTGTTGAACACACTTCCAGCTGAACATTTCCCAGCAGGTTTAAATGAATAATTTCAAACCTGTTGTATGTAAAAGAACAATGTGTTTTAATAGACAGCTTTTAAAAGCCAGAGGAATGAAAGCAAAAACATAAAAAGACTGATATCTGATCTGCATTTTGAAGATGGGGGAGGACAGAGGAATAATCTGTTGCACCTGTCACAGCCCACCCCTGTCAGGGCAGAGTCCCTGACACTGGGGTGACCATGGTGCCAGTTGCCATGACAGTGTCAGTGGTGCTGCCCTGAGAGACCTCTGCTGTGAACCCTGTCAGCGTGGTTTCTGTGGATACAGGACACCGCAGACAGCCCTGGCCGTCTCATAAAGGTTAATTAATACAGAGTTTCCACCTCGCTTCAGCTGCTGTATGTGTCCTTTCCTGGTGCTGCTCTCACCTTCGGTGTCCACTGAGTGGACCAACATCGCAGGTCACACAACAGGACACTGGACAGCAGTCCTTGATAATGATGAAAGGCTAGGGCAACCCACGCAGTTGCAAGTTTAAATACCTTGAGAGAGCTGCAGTGAAGCCAGAAAAAGCTGCCTCCTAATCAGGCAGAAATCCAACCTTGTGGTCCAAGACCACGGGCTGGTCTGACAGTAAAGGCGGTGAGGTGCCCCTTTAATGCCGCCAGGAAAAAGAACAGGGATTAGAACTCGTCTCAACCTTATCTGAGCACAATTATGTCTACTGGGCTGCAGGAAAACAATCAGGTCTTCTTTGTTGGCGCCTCTTCAAAGCCAGCTCCAGAGAGCAAATGTTTTCAAATGTGAAACATGGCATCGCACACAAAAACTTCACTTAGATTGGCTCATCAGTGTCAATTACCTATTGAAGGCCACCTCAAGCTGTTGACCTAAATCTGACAACAACAAAAGCCAACCTGGACACACTGGGCCATCTGACGTCTGCTGTCATGCTAATCTTAGATGCTCAGGATTAGGGCTATTTTCCTGGTAGTAAGCTTACTGCAATTATAATAGAAGACCCTGTAACACGGTGTTTGATCAGCATGGGAAACATGCTCATATGTTTACCTTAAACACAGCCTGGAAACCGTAACTAATGTGGCTTGATACAGCCCCCAAGATAGAGCCAGAAAATATAAATGGAAAAAGAAAGACTGACACGGTTTCAACATGGAAAATGCTGTTAATCTCTTTACTGCTGGCAGTGAACCTTTGGAATTACAGTTGACCTTGTCTGTGTTTTTGCCCAAAGAAACTTCAATAGAGCAGACAAGGCTGCACAGGGACACTGCACTGAATTCATTTATATACAGCACAGCTACTGCATACTCCATCTCACATAAACTACAAATAACTCTTTCAACAAAGTGGGGACCTTCAGGCTCTTGAGAGACATGTAACAACACAGCATGTATCTCAAAGCCCTGGCACAGTGCAAGGGCAAGAAGAAATCTGTTCTTTTCTGCGACAGTGCTCTGTTAACAAATAAATGACCTTAATATAGGAAAAGCTGTCCTCTATAGCGAGCCCCTAAAGCACTGGGCCCTCCTCCCTTCCCTTCTCACTATGTGTGATCTGTGCATTACTATTACATTATCTTCCCTGGTGTATACATTGAAAATGACCTTACACATCTGTTAACATGTCATCTCATTGGTGGTGGCACCCAAAAAGCCTGACCTCGACCCCATCCCCCACTGTGGGACACCAGAAGGGCCAATGAGCAGCTCCACACTTTCTGTGGTGATTATCCATTATCCTTGACAATGTCAGCCAATGACAGAGCAAGCACAATCCTAACGTGATTTTTACCTCTACAGTGGGCCGTACACATGTGAGGATGTGAGAGGGAGGCCAAGTGACAGGAGAAGAGGAGAGCTTCATCATCCCCTGGTCGCTCCACTCTTCATTTATTACTGTCTGTCTTGCTCTTCTTGTGCTTAAAGACGGGAACAGGAAAGGTCACTGCTCTCTCAGCCACTTTCTGAGATATGAGGCATTACCACCGAGTGACATACAACTGTGCCAATGCAGATGTCATGGATTAGATTTGGACAAGTGACCTTCTCTGGCTCACCAACCTTCAGATTACACACACTATCACCCGCACAGACATTCTCACCAAGCACAGCACTGCTCCCGCTTTATCTATTGAGTTCATAATGACCTTCATTTTCAGGCATTTAAGCCATTTAAAATGTATGAGACCAAACAAAAGAATTAAGAGGGGCAGAGCCATAGGAGTGCCAGTTAAAGTCAAGGTCATTTATGCCGCCAAGGCTTTTCCAGTTGATGCAACAGCTGGTGTCCATGCAAAGCTCTGGGCGTTAATAAAAAGTGACAATGCTGCCCAAGTGGTGTGTATTACTAATGTCTGACACCAGCCTGGCAGATGCGTTCTCCATGCATTTAAGAGGAGTCAAGGTTAAAGGAATTTAAAGGAGAGGCGATGCCTAAACACTATTATATCATGTAATCTGCAGCACACACAATGGGGGAGCTCACTTACACATGCGCCATGACCGCTATTTGTAAATTCAATATGGCCTGACATGATTAAATAAGACAAAACATAAGCTACCTGACCAAAAGCACTTGTTCCAACTCCTCCACCAATGCCTGAGTGCACCTGAGGAAAGGTGTATTAAAGCTCTCGTTCACCTTGAAAGTGGTAAACAACACGAACAACATGCTATTGAACAGCGGGAGAGCTCCAACAAGAAATTGTTTTTGTAGATAAGTCAATCAGGACAAACTAACAGTGAAATGCAAGCCACAGACACAAGCAGATCCACACAAAGAGAACTAGGGCACTCTGACCCACTTCTTAGGATGCACTGACCAAACAAGTCATGCACAGAGTGCACGCCCCCATGTGCTCTAACACAGAGCTGTGCATGGAGCTCACATAAAGGAAATGCGATCCACCTCTGCTATAGTCAGGCCTCTAGTGCTAATCCACTGGGACAAACCACTCTGCTCAGAGCACTTGAATACAACGAATAATGTGCATCAAATGAGATGGGACCGGAGCTATAAAGTCCTTGGCCTGCATCTGCCATGAGATGGCCAACATGGGGGCAGATTTTAACAGGCTTCATCAGTACAGAGAGTTCTCAGGGCGGAGAGAGAGAGAGAGAGAAAGAGCATACTCTGATGACTCATCGGAGCAGTCCAGGCGCAGCTGACTGGTGAAGAGTATGTGAGTTGATAATACTGCCTCCAAACTGTAACTTACATACTTAGAATGCATGGATGTGCTTACGAAAAACGCGTGTGGCCATAGTAAATATTTGTGTGCCTTTTCAAAGACCCACCCAAGGGCCATTTCCTGAGCGACTGAGAATTAGTGCTCCAATTAAACACACACATTCCTTCTTAATGAGCCGTGGCCACTATCAATCTATACCTGATTCATTTCTATTGGGCTCTGAGGTAATCTTCTAACATCGCCTGCCCAAAATGGTGCTCATTTCCCCTGCCGAAACAACACACAGTTTCCATTTGTAAACACAGAGATGAAAATAGGAACAGCTGATTGCCCACGGTAAGAGCCAAAAGGCAGAGCAAACCTTTTGAAGCAGACTGCAGCGGCAAAGTCTGAGGGGAACGGGCTGCTATGCAATCGAGATCAAATGTCCCACTGTCAGGCTGCCCCAAAAACCGGATAAAACCAGCTAAAAACCTTGGCCTTTAATGAATCATTTCCATAATATCCTTGGCATCGGTCCCAAGAAGGCCATTGCAATGAGTCAGCAAGCTGTCTGACTTTATTGGGTTAAAAAAGTACACTTTTTTTTTTTTACTGTGAGTAATTTAAAATGGTTTGGAATAAAATTGTAAGTGACGGAGAGTATAGAAGACAGACATATCAGGCATCCAGTATTGCCCATATGCATATTTACTTTGCCATGGATTTGAAAGAGTCTTACAATTGTCTTGAGCATCACGTGCTCAAGAAGAAACAAATTATGGCCTACACAGATTTAAACTGGATTTTAAAAATGCATGCAAGCACAGGAACATGCATAAGGACAACTCTGCATTCACTAAGAGAACCAGCGCATGTCAATGGCACACTCCGACATAGCTAAAAGAGGCATTCAACTGGACCTGGCAAAATACATTTTACAACTTTCCCATTTCACAATCTTTCTAAACTTTAATGACTAATCACTTAACTATAGGAATTACAGGAACAAAGTTTTAGCACTAATGTAAACATAGTGAAAGTACCTTTTGTGCTGGCCCTCAGCCTGAAGAATTGTATTGATTCTGCCAGGGCAGATAATAAATGTAACGGCATTATGATTGCCAATGTTTCTCCATCCATCTCTGTTCACCTGAGTCGAAACACTATTTAAAGTTGCCCCATTAAAAGGTACCTGCTACATCTCTTAGATAAATTTAACCCAATAAAGTATAAAACAATTATGTGTAACCTTTTCTGGGAAAATCTCCTGAGCCACACCAATTCTGTTGGCACAGCAGCCGAGCTGAACGCATGCCAGCGAACAGGAGACTTCAATAAGATTAGCCGTACACCTGATGTCCAGCCCCGCACTTGTGGAGCAAAAGGTGGTCCAACCTACAATCACAGCGCCAGCAGAGTTCTCACAGTCAAACTGGTTAGGTGTTAGAATGCTATTAATACACAATTGTGACCTACTTATGGGGTAAGGCAGACACCTGTAAAACAGGAAGTCACTCACTGAGTCAACAAGCCAAACTAAACACAGATTCTAAAGATGCAACAAAGGATTATTCTCATAAAAAAGTGTCAAACACCCATGTCTGTAAAACAAGTCACTTTTGTCTAGTACGGCGTCTGTTGTCATCGCACAACTGAAAAGAGTCCCTTGAAGCAAAGCTGCACAGAAAGTAACCAATTATTATTAGACTGGAATACTCAGGACAATTACACAAGAGATTATCAGGAAATATTCACCATTGTGCCCACTGGGCAAAGTGTTTCATGCTACAGTCGATATCCAAAATCTCAGATTTCATTTTTTTTTATCAGATGTGTCCTAAAAAGAACATTAACAAATGGGGCTCAGTCAATATGGCATAAAAAGAGAAAGGAGGCAGCATGTAATTATTAGTGTAGTATCTATTGTAAAATGTAAATGGAAAAGAGTAGCTAATGGGCAAACATGCAGTTATACGTATTTTAGTGAGGACTTCGTACAACACCTGCAAGACAGGCCCATTGTCTGGGGTTGTTTAATGTTTTTTTGTGGTCACTGGATACATTTTTCAATCTATTATTTTACTATTCATACCAGAAGCCCGGCTATTGATAATGGCCTATTACACTTGATGTACAGTTTGACCTGGCCTTAATGGCTGAATAATATTCTAGCAATATTAGTAGTATTATGTCTAAGTCATTGTGGTTGTTAATCCTGGTTGTCATCAGTCAAAGTGCTGCTCTTTATTCCCACACAGAGGTTAATTGCCGTAATTGCCTTCACTTGTCAGCTCAGGTACACAGCCCCTTAATCAGTGCTGAAGGACAATATGAGGAATTTGATAATCACGCATAACGGTCCATAATTGCAAACTAGGTAACAAAAACGATACCGGTAGTTTTCCTTTTTGGCTGCGGATTGATCTTAATCGCGGCCGACTGTAACCACACTAATTGTCATCCCACTTGCAGACGAGCATAGGGCCAAGGCTCCCAGGAAATGAGTCTGTCTTCCCCAGCCAGGCATTGACCATTAAATCAGTCGAAAAGCGATAGACAAGGCCAACGCCCAATTGCAACAGCCTATTACTTCTCTGTAATGAAGGTGATCGTGGGGAGTGAGGAAAGCGTCCAGAAGTAAACACTAGGCCTGTCACGATAACAGATTTTGATATATTACTGAAGTAAATATAGACGATAAAACTGAAACTAATTTATGCCACTAACACAAAAACTCAAGAGCAGTTAAACCACAAAAATATTAATAAATCTACAATATTGTTCAAAAATCATGAGCTGCAGCAAATAAATAGCTCAAAAAACACTAAAGACTTCAATACTTAGTTTGCATCTGTAATTAGTCATAGGAGTTATTAATTCAACATTCTATAGCTCATATCTTCCAAAAAATAACCACAAATTTCCCAGTAGTGCAAAGGCAAAGTATACACGATAAATATTGACTCCAAAACTATATTGAACGGTAAGTCAATATAGTATTTATAGCAACAGGCAAAGTAAACACATTCAAAAAGTTAAAGTTGGAAATGTTGCTGTAGCACTAGCATGGGGAGAGACAGAGTAGACACACACCGCACTTTGGTCCCTTGTCATCCTTGGCTATGGAGGCTGATACAGGTAAAGTGCAGTAATCAATTTGCTCTACTGGCAGGAGCACTCCCTTAGAATACTAATAAGCCCCCACCTCCATCCACTATACACTTCCTGGCCAGGTCTCCCTCTCCTCTCCTCCTCTTCCTCCTCCCCTTCTGCTTTTCTCCTTTGGCGTTCACCTTTCTCATGACTTGACACCCCCCAGTGCCCCAGACCTGACCAAATGCTAAAGGAGGGCGGGCTGTCTTCTGCACAGATAACTGCTGCCACTAATCAAGCCTACGTGCACCGGGCCGTGGGATTAAAAGAGCTTGCACAGCTTGACTCAGGCACTGAATGGTTGTTGACACAGACACACACACACACGAGGTCAAAATATAAAAAATAAATAAATAAATAAATAAAACCTATAGGGTAGCCTGCTGTGTCTCATTCCAGAAAGGTAGACACGCATAAAAACTCTGAAGTCATATACAAGCAAACACAACAAGGTCAACTTAAAAGCTAATGTTGGGTGAACATTCTCAGGCTATAAAAGAACACACACGCAAGAAGATTACATCTAAATTTACTCCGTCAGTCAGAACAGCGCAGAGCTACCTTCACTTCTGTCTCTCAGAACAAATGTCACGCAGGAGCCAAGCGTTCGGCAGCATCCAGAGCGAAAAAAAGGAATCAACAGTGAATTGACAAGACCTTAATTCTTGTTCGTTTTTCATTTGCGGAGACGGCTTAAAGGGGGTCTGTGCGGCGTATCAAACACAGTGGAGTTGCCTGGGGGCTGCACTGACGCTTCCTACTCACTGTAATGCTGCATGTTATATACAGCAGAGCGCCGGGGAGACCACACCACCCTATGCATCAGTAGGGATATTTCATTATGTACATAACGAGTGCCATTAATCGCTCTTAACAAGGGGACAGAGCCTCACCTTGGCAGTCTCACATGCACAGCGGGAAGGTTGAGGGGGCGGGGGCGTGGAAATATCTATAGTGAACACCAGAAATTAAAATTCAACACACTCAAGGATCCGACACCGCTGTCGCCTCCCGCCTCCTCTTCCTTTTTGACCGACCACATCGAGGAGGCCTAGGGGTATGTGTGCAGATGGAGGCGAGCCAGCAGTCATATAGAGAAGATAGACACATAAAAAGTAAGGGGAGAGAGGGCAGAGAGGGGTAAATATATAAATAAATAAGGGAAAATGCCGCAGTGGTGGCAGCCAGCGGGGGTTTGTGCCCTTGACATACTGACACGGGCTATAGAGGGAAGAGAGGGGAGGGGGCGCTGTCATGTGGCACTTGTCATTCGCCTGATCACCCGCTTGTCCACCCGGTCACTGGTCCGCCTGGCCACCTGCCGCCCCCGCAACGCCCTCCTTTTATTTACCACCGCACCTCGGCACCACCTCAGCACCACCCCATGACCTCATCCTCCCGTGACCTGCGCCGTTCCGCCCCTCCTCTGGCACAGATGCCCGACTATGCCCTGCCTCTATCTCTCTCCGCATTCCCGCCCCACCCCTCAGCGTCTCCCCTCCCCCTCCCACCGCGGTGCAGCAAGGTCAGGCGGGTCACCGTGTCCTCATCTGTAATCCGCTGCCATTCGTCAGCAGCAGCAGCGAGCCCCGGTCCGGGCTGGAGGAGAGGAGAGACGGGGAGGAGAGGGAGGCAGGCGTGCGGACGAGGGGAGAATGCCCAATTAGGCAGCTGTCACACACACACACACTCAGAGAAACACACACAGAGACACACACTGAGACACGCGCACACACAAGCACGAAGACACACACACACAGATACATACACACACACACACGCAGAGTAGAGCGGGCTGGAGGAAGACGGAGGGAGGATGAGAGGATGCAGAATCAGCCTACTGTCCACTGACTGTATAGAGGGGGTGGGACGTGCATGAAGGGGCATATGAACCCTTTCAGCTGGAAGTGTTTTCATGTTGGGGGAAATGGGAGAAAAATAAAACTTTCTATGACAGCATAACTCAGGTTGCAATACAAGGGAATAAATACACCTACAACAATAATTATGGGTAACCAAATTCAACCACAACTGACACGTTATTAACTGACAGAAAGCACATTTTGACGCAACTAAACCCCTTTGTTCAAGTAATTATTTGGATTTTGTTTCATCAGTGACAGATCGTACTGTATTAGACAAGGAAAGCGGCAAAGTTAAACGTGCACGTGTAGCATTTCTAGTAGATGGTCTGCCACCTGCTCGTCTCCAATGGAAATGCTTTGTCTTGAATGTTCTACAGTTCAGTCGCCCCTCTTCACAGACGGTAATATTGTATTTTTGAGCAATAGAAACACCTCTAATGAATAAATGCTATATGGGTATTTTTCATGTCATATCGTGGAACATTCTAGGCAAAGCAATAACTTTCAAAAAAAAAAAAAAAAAAAAAAAAAGGAGCCAAACCCCAAACTGTCTTCAAGTTTTTTACAGACACGAGCGGCGGTTCACAGACTGGACACATTCTTTATTGCCCCGGGCGAGCAGAAGATATCAAATGGGTGACAAATATCCTATAATCGGATCATTCATCACCAGCAAACACATCTGTTTTGAGTAATGAGAAAACTAATCAGCAAAAATGATACAGAGAAGACTCCACTCCAGGCACTGCGAAGATTTATGCTAGGACGATCCAAGACTCCAGCCTGTATGTATTGATTGTTTAGTCTAAATGCTCCGCCGTTTAATCAAAAAGGAAGAGTTCAAAATGGTGTTCATACCGGGCTAGCAGGATCCTAGAGTGATACAAAATGACACAATTTTTCCTTCCTGAAGTCTTTTCCAAAAATGTCAAAGGTTATTGGGGTTTAGTGGGGTTTCAAATCCAGCTTTGAGTGGTTGGGTGTTCGGAAGGATTGCGTCAGTGGTGCGAGGGACACTTATCCGGTAAATCCTGTCTGAGAAGAGAGTGCAGTTCATACTGGGCTACATGTCATACGCTATGGATACATATGTTCTTGTACGGCCCAAGGGAGGCTCTCACGTAACTGCAGGTGTCTGGGTTAAATTACGATATTCTCCCCACCATGTGCACAGAATACAGGGTAAAAGACAAGCCCGAGCACATATAGTGTCCACTGTAACACTTCTATTGTTGCACACTGGAATCCCTTTAAGCAACACTAAGCCAGGTGGATGGATTACTGTACATTACTGTATGAGCCGTGTTGTAAAATGTGCTGTCTGAGAGATGAGACCAGAAAAGATTAAGACTCAACCCTTTTCATTGCAACAAGTCACAGTTAAGGTGGATTTTTGTCACACTGGAGCAACATGATAGCCTGAACTATTAACCGTGCACAACCCATGTTTATATAATATTACATCAAGTGTGTATGTGTAAAATGTTCAATGTGGCACCAACAAATGAACAATACCCCCTTTCTTTGGGTGGCTGTGAGTCTGTATGTAACTTCCTGTGAAGATCGGCAGCTCTATGCAAAATCATACAACCAGAAGGGCGGGGCAATTAAGTTTCACTTTGCTAGAACTGGTTTATTATGAATTAAATAGTTTATTCTAATATGTGTAGCCTTTTCCTATAGCATAAAATACACCATCTGTTGATTATTGTATCCTCCAAATACAAGCTTAAACTTGAATGCCAACATAATGAGTCACATTAAAAGTTACAACAATGCTATGGTATGGTAATATCTGTCACTTCTCCTTATACATCTGTATCCATGTGGCCCCACCCTTCTAAAAGATTGTTATTCTAATGAGTCAGTGGTTTTTGGCTCAAGCTTGCCTTCTTGCCGTGCTGAAAGTACCTAAAGTGCACCCAAAGTCTGCTGATTGTAATCTGTGATGTCATATTGATGCATAGCCTGAAGCTACTCCATTAGCGGCCCACGAGACTGACTTTGGACTCAAACAATGTCTGCTTGTACTTTTATATCTATGAGGAAATTTAGATGATAGGAGAGCTATTAGTTCTGTTCCAGAAAATACAGCCTTATCGGCGTCCAAAATCCCGGGTACGTTCACCTTGTAGCGCTTTTACAATTCACTGTAAGGAGTCAATGATGTAAAATGGTGTAAAAAGCACAGACAAGGACTATTTCAGCACTCAAGAGAGGGATCATAAAACTTTCTTGCTAGCCCTAAAACAAAAACGCATAAAATATTCATCTCACCATAATAATAAATGCACCACTTGGTAAGAAGGTCAAAGTTGAGGGTTACGGAACAGAGCAGGTGTTTCTTCTTCTTCAAGTCCATTCCCAGTAGGGCTGCACGATATACTGCAGTCTGAGTTAGAACCATTTCAAATCGCAAAGGCTGCAATTATTAAGATAACAGAAAAAATTGTATTTTAGTTTAGAACTCTACAAACCTGTTCTGAAATGCATAACATTCTTGTATTTATTGTATTTACCAGTTCACATTTCCTTCTTAAACATGAGATCTCTACCAACTAGTTCTGAAAGGTGTATTAGTTCTGAAAGGTGTATTAGTTTAATTTTCAGTTCATGGTCAATTCTCCTTGGCAAATGTGAACTTGAACAGAATGGTATTAATAAAACATAAATAAAACATAAATAACTCATTCTAAAATCACAGTTTTAATGCTAGAATTTAATATTTTCATCAAATCATTCCACCCTAATCGCAATACTTATCAGAAGAAATCACAATTGCTGGCCTATATTATTGAATACAGATGAAGGTCGGCTAAAATTGATTTAGTTGGAATGCAAATTTTTATTGTAATGCATTCTTGGATCTAGTCACTAATAGAAATGATCAACATTTGTATATTTCATGACAAAGTACAATGTAATCAACAAAGGAAACTCTCTTGCCCCATCTGAGAGTGTGACGTAATCACATTGTAGCATCTAAAAACCACCAATATTCTTTTTTCTAACCTTGTCCAGCGAAGTCTCTCAGTGAATCTTGACGAGCATTACTGCGTGTGAAAAGACATTTGTCCTCAATATGCAACCACGATGAAACAGTGAGTGCAAGATGACACCCGATTGACCAATGGACATAACATGAGTACAGCGTCAACAAAAGTGAAACGGACAAGTGGGCCCGTGTCTAGTGTACACACAACTCCAGCGCGCGCTCTGAGGGAAGCAGGCTGACATTTACAGGCGCCACTTTAGCTCATGTATTTATTATATCACTTGACCTTTCGGTTTGATGAAACGGGCGGTCGTCACATCACTGCAAGGTAGTTAAAGCACAAGATAGTAAAGAACATTCAATTTATAGTCCCTTGTCTTACAGAGCCAGTGTACTGCTCATTAATGGTGAACTTTTAACAAGTCATTTCAGGTCCTGACTGTGCAGTACTTGTGTCTTTAAAGGTACACTCACTGTGTAACTTTTTCAAATGGAGGCTGCAACTGTTTTCTCCATGGAGATTTAATTACATTGCCGCATGTTATATTACATGTTCCACAGTATGGCATTACACTACATGGAGACAAGCAGATGATCCCACCAGTTACAGGTCTGATCTGTGGAGAGTCGACACAGTTCACAGTGTGTTTTTAAAGATATTCTACGGTATTAGAAATTAATAATTGAATAAATGTGTGTTAGATTTGTTTAATACAATACAGTGGAACATTCCAGATAAGGCGATAATCTCCATGGTGGTGGACCCCCTACTGGAAAGTTGTGTTTTATAATAGGATTTCTATGGACGTTGCTTTAGATTTCACATAGAACAAATGAAGCAAATTATCGGAAAAAGAAAAATATCTTTGTGCCAATGTGTCACTTAAGTGTGACTATAGTTCAAGTTGACTCAGCAGTAAAGTCGGTACACTGGATATCATAAGCTTGACAAGTCTCATCTTCTTACTGTAATGTATGGACATGAATAAATGCATGTATCCATTTAGTAAGTGGAGAATAAAATGTGAACGAATGCAGAACTGTCTATTACAGCTGGCAGGAGCTACCTGCCGCCCCCGCCCTCCACACTCTATTTCTCTAAACTACACTGGTACAGTCTAGTGAAGACTGATTGGTGAAAAAGGTGACATTCACTGGAGCTGAAACCCCTTCAGCCCCAGCCCTCAACTCAAGCACATTTGGAGGCAGCCATCGGTTCACTGTCCCTTTAAATAACTTTAAGACCTTTTTTCTCCTCTCTACCTCCCTCCCCAGAGCTTTATCACAGTGACTCCTCTCCTCTCTTCCATCGCTCCCTCTTTCACACACACAGTACAGCCTGTAGTGTATGTGTGGTTGGCAACTACAAAGCAGTTAGCCAAGCATCTCTTGGCTCTGTGTGTAGAGAATAAGACACTCTCATTACTGCCCTTATACAGCTCCCGCCCTCACAAAATCCACTACACGAGCAGAATGTCACACAAGAAGTAGTGCGGTTACTCTTCACTAGTGCAACCAAACTCCACGTGTTTGTATGTACATGTGTGCGACAGGCTGCCCTGCCCTCACCCCACCCCACCCCCCTTCCTCTTCCTCTTTAATGTCACAGGACTAGCTCATATGACCTTGAGCACCAGCGTTGGCACGGCAATAGCGAGAGCTGCCTTGCCTGCGGGCGCCCTTGAACTGGATCTGCAAGACAAAAAAAAGCCTTCACGCAGCCTGATAGACATCTCAGCCCCCCACCGCCCCCGCATATCCTCTGCAACCCTCCCTCTCCTCCTCAGCTCTTTTATTCAATCGACGCCACTCCTTATCTGTTACCCTGGTGGGAAGAGATTTATCAGGATGCTGTATCTTTAACCTCTCTATCAGACTTGAGATACAAACAGAATTTCAAAATGTCTGACCGCGCTTGTGCCCATTTATTTTTAAACCTCCAGCACCACCACTTCCTCCTCCCCCCTGTGCCATTTCAGGAAAGAGCTTCTTGGTAGGAGCACTACAGTCATGAGGAAGTGGAGTCCTCAGTAGAATACACCTGTGTGGAGATGGATCCACTGACAGTACAGAGGTGGTGTTTATGAGCGAGGAAATACCAGACTGTTTTTCCTCCCTGATCTGCCCCGAGCCGCTGGCACACACTGACCTGTAGCTTCAAAACAAACACTAACAAAACCGCTTTCCAAGGATGAACGCAGCCGCAGCAGCCAATCAGAGTCCGGGGCTGAGTGAGTGGGCAGGGCTTGAATGAGAAGTGTTTTGACAGGCTGATGGTGACCTGCCATGTCCCTGTTCAGACCTCTGTTTCTCCACAGTAAACACAGTCCACAGAGCAAAGTCTGCAGGCCGGTCCACTGTCCATGTGTGCATGTGTGTTAGCGCACAGTAACAGCACAGGGAGCGGTTATCTTAATACAAATATTATGCAGCACCCTCCCTTCTGCTAAACCAGGCCACTGAGGTTCAAGTAATACAGTCAATATTTGCATTTCTCCCTTAAAAGTGGTGTGCTCTGATATTGGTGAATAATGACGAAAGGGCCTTTCTTTTAATCGTAAATCTTACTTACTAGACTAAGCAGTGCTGAAGAACAAGAAGAACAGAGTTCACATTTCCCCAACTATCAAATCAAATGACCTATTACCGTTAAATATTGTGACATGTCCAGATTAAGGCATTACTACTGACAACAAACTAGGAATGTGCAATGAATCAACTTTTCACCAAGATCGAGTCATTTGTTTTAATTGTCAATTATTAGCTTGGGTTTTTAAGAGGTCAACAGCCAGTTTTCTGTAGAAGCATGTGGAAATACTGAACGATCAATAGAAGGAAAAAAATCTAACCTTCCATACTTGTTGCACAGCTAAATAAACACTAACACTACAATGTGTGGTCGTACACTGCATCCTGTGGTGCATAAGGGACAAGGACACAGGTCCCATTTAAGGGCTTGTCTGAGCTAAGAGCTCCATAACTGCTCATGGAGGTGCTCTGCCTGCAGCAGACAGTTTGGACGCAGAGTGGCCCAGCCCTCCCACGGCTTCCCTTCATGCCTGACCTTTCCAAACTGTAATGTTATCACATGTCATACGCCGGCCTGCTGGAAACCATCTGCTAAAGGCAGCGCTGTGGTGGCTCCCTGTCTCCGCATGAAGAAATAAAGGAAAAGGAAAACATGCTGTTGGCTGGAGTGGTGCGGTACTGGTCTGGACTGGTCTGTGCCCAGCATGGATCAGCTCCACACACAGACAAGCAAAGACAGAGACACATAAAACCAGACAGAGACAGAGCGACAGGCACAGGGACCGATATTCAATACAGATTTTGATACCACAACTATCATTTCAAATTGACTGTAATTACTACCTGGTAGAGCTAATCATTGTAAAACTGTTCAGGAAAGGTCAAACTTTGTGTTTATGTGATTGTTTTTATTATTGATAGCTGTTCAATTGAGCATCTAGTTTCAATACAAATTTTAGTATCTGATTTACAATCTGAGACACACAAAGGCAGGCAGAAAAAGTGAAAGTTACACATCCATCAAAACCTGCACTACCGAGGGACACCAGCCACGAGCTGCTCCTCAATTAGCCGTGAGGGGCGTTGGCTACGAGACATCTAATTCTGGGACTAAGAATAACACGAGCAGGTCTGCAGAGCGCCCCGTCCACGCAGTACTGCCCGTGTGTGTGTGTGTGTGTTTGTGTGCCTGTGTGTGTATCTGTGTGTGTGTGTCTGTATGTGTATGCGTGTGTGTGTGTCTGTATGTGTGTGTGTCTGTATGTGTGTGTGTCTGTATGTGTATGCGTGTGTGTGTGTCTGTATGTGTATGTGTCTGTATGTGTATGTGTGTGTGTGTGTGTCTGTATGTGTGTGTGTCTGTATGTGTGTGTGTCTGTATGTCTACATGTGTGTGTCTGTATGTGTATGTGTGTCTGTATGTGTGTCTGTATGTCTGTGTGTGTGTCTGTATGTATGTATGTATGTGTATGCGTGTGTGTGTCTGTGTCTGTCTGTGTGTGTCTGTATGTGTGTGTGTCTGTATGTGTATGCGTGTGTGTCTGTATGTGTGTGTGTCTGTATGTGTGTGTGTCTGTATGTGTGTGTGTCTGTATGTCTACATGTGTGTGTCTGTATGTGTATGTGTGTCTGTATGTGTCTGTCTGTATGTCTGTGTGTCTGTATGTCTGTGTGTGTGTCTGTATGTATGTATGTATGTGTATGCGTGTGTGTGTCTGTGTCTGTCTGTGTGTGTCTGTATGTGTGTGTGTCTGTATGTGTATGCGTGTGTGTGTCTGTATGTGTATGCGTGTGTGTCTGTATGTCTACATGTGTGTGTCTGTATGTGTCTGTCTGTATGTCTGTGTCTGTCTGTATGTCTGTGTGTCTGTATGTCTGTGTGTGTGTCTGTATGTATGTATGTATGTGTATGCATGTGTGTGTGTGTGTGTGTGTCTGTATGTGTGTGTGTCTGTGTATATGTGTGTGTGTCTATATGTGTCTGTGTATGTCTGTATGTGCATCTGTGTGTGTATGCGTGTGTGTGTCTATGTCTGTGTGTCTGTATGTGTCTGTGTGTCTGTATGTGTCTGTGTGTGTCTGTATGTGTGTGTGTGTCTGTCTGTATGTCTGTGTGTGTGTGTCTGTCTGTCTGTGTGTGTGTCTGTATGTGTGTATGCGTGTGTGTGTATGCGTGTGTGTCTGTATGTCTGTGTGTGTATGCGTGTGTATACGCGTGTTTGTGTGTGTGTGTGTGTATGCGTGTGTATGCGTGTGTTTGTGTGTGTGTGTGTGTGTGTGTATGCGTGTGTGTCTGTGTGTGTGTCTGTATGTGTGTATGCGTGTGTGTGTATGCGTGTGTGTCTGTATGTCTGTGTGTGTATGCGTGTGTGTGTGTGTGTGTGTATGCGTGTCTGTGTGTGTATGTCTGTGTGTGTGTGCTAACTAGAGCTAATCCAATCCCCCAACATGCTTAGCCCCACCTCAGGGTATTGTGCTATGTTTTGTGTTATGTTTGTTAGTCTGACACCTTGGTTAATAAGGCTGATTCAACACTGAAACCAATATGATTATCATTAGCCTTTTCACTCCCGTTATGAACGCTCAGTTTTTCCACAGAAGAGATCTTTCACATCAAAAAGTCTGGTCTGAGTGAAAGTATTAAACAGCAAGACCCTTCCCCCTATTTCATCCATTCAAAACTATGTAGTAGTGGAGAAGAAATGGGAAAAAAGGTGTCCTCACTGGAGGGTAAAAAAAAAAATCACTAAAATCAGTATACCAATAACAATATTCAGATTATGATATTTCAAACCAGCAGGTGTGTTCCAACTTGTCTTTATTGAGGCAGAAATATCAGACAAATGTAAAATCACTTGAGGATAATTTCACAAATCACATCACATTTTTAATTTTTATCTGTTCTTTTTGCAGCATTTTTATTATAAAACAAGAACCCCGCAGTTCTTCGTGGTTCACCACAGTTATTCATGAAGGAAATCCAAAACAAGTGTCTATTCTGATTTTTCTACAGGCAAGTCAACAACAACAAAGTCAATACAAAACACTGGATTCCTATGATTTACTACATGTACAGGTGGAAGAAACAAAAAAAAAAACGCAAGACAGTGGATGATGGGGGACGTGACCGGGGTTAACACAGTATACTATTAAAGGTCCCATGACATGGTACTTCTTGATGCTTTTATATGGCTCCTTAATGGTTCCCTAATACTGTAAATGAATCCTTCTTCAAAATCAACACTCAGTGCATGAGAAACAGAGATAAGATGAGAAAGAGTAATTTTTCTCTCTCTGAACAGTCCATTATGGGAGTTGTTGCTTGAATGCAAATGAGGAGGACAGAGATGGCCTATAGTAGAGGGTGGGGGCGTGGCCAAACTCTCCGCTCTCAGCTCTCAGCTGTCCGCTCTGATCCATTTCTGCGTTTTTGTGCGGAGAAGAGATGAGAAGCGTTCCATTGAAAAATAAACACATTTCCACAGAAAATAAAATTAAACCACTGCTGTTCAAAGGTCCAGAGGCTCAGATAAAGGACTTCCGAGCCTAGAAACACTCGGACGTGCCTCCAGGCAAATAAAAAAATGCATTTCGCATTGCCTAGCGCATTCGCGGTCCAAACTCTCTGGGCGTGATTTACAGAGACGCTGAGTAGACACAGACGGGGGGTGGAGCTGCATTTTTCGAGCTGACGTCAATAAGGTGCCTTGTTGAGAATCGCCCGTTTGAGCTGTGTTTTTTTCTAACGCAGAAAAGGACCGCAAATGCTCAGTTTAGACATTTCGTAATTTTGAGCCATGGGGAAGGGGGGGGGCTAAACAGGGTAGGGGAGCTCACATTAACGTTCAAAAACCTCAGAAAGTGAAAATTTCATGCCATGGGACCTTTAATATAAATAATTCAAATGAATCGAAGTTAAGTGAACAGACACATCAGAGCACCACAACTGGACAGAGCAGGGCTGTAGAGGTAGCGGAAAGTCAATTGTATTATTTTCAATGTATTAACAATTTGGACTTCATCATGTTATATTTGGCATAATCATTCTGCTTTTGTCAAACCGGCTCCAAAGTCACTCGCTTTAGTAAAAATAACCTTAAGGACATTCAGTTCTGATACTGCAGAGCGCATGGACAGAAAGGGATAACTTCACATGTCTGGTTTTGGCACAGATGATATGCAAAGAGGTCATGCAGCTGAATAAGCATCTGTATTGCTCATTTCTAAACCACAGTTGAACTTGGTACAGTAAATAACCTGACCTGAATAAAGTCGAGCAAATCTGGGAGAAAGCGCTCTATATTTAGAAAACAGCTTGGTGTGTCAGAAAGAGAAATGTGAAAGGATCCTTTACTTAAAAGAGTGCACGGCTCAGGCTTTGAGCTTGTCAGGTCTGACTGCAGTAATCAAACGCTATTACCACAGACTGCGAGGGGAGAGCGGGACTTAAGGGAGGTGGTTGTGCGGTGACGGCTCAGTGCTGCTGCAGCCTTATATGTTCGCACAGGCTGGTGTTTTTGAAGTGTGGCACTGGGGAGTGAGGAGGGACCTCGCTGCTCAGCTTGGGGCGTATAATCTATGGTTCATTTGCAGCTTTTCTCTCCACTATGACAAGCCGTTTACAAGACGTAGCCTCTGCTGCTGACCCAGTTCTGAGTGGCTGCGTTTGGCGACAGGGCCCTGCCTCCCCATCAGGCCCTGCTCCACTCTAACTGACGATAACACCGCCACCCTCTGCTGCCGTGAACTGTGGGAAAAAAATAGGTCACCCTGACCCACTTTTTATTTTTTTCTCTTCCTCTCCCTAAGATCGTGTGAGGAGTTCTGCAGAGCGTGATGAAGGGAGACAGTACAAGAAACAAAGGAAGAAAAAATCTCCACAGGCACACAATTTACTTGTAGTACTAAAGTATTGTATTTGAAACTTGTCTCCACTAGTACTCCACCGTACTCATCATTACAAGCTAACACAGACTTGTGGTTTTCTACAATAGACTTCAGACAGGTCATAGAAAAAATGTTTAGATTGAATTGAACACTGACATTGAATATGTCCAAACTGCAACAAAGTTTATAGAAATGTATTTGCCAAAATGATAGAGGAAAGTAACAAGGGCGCTGCGCATCTCTGCCACTATAGCTATGGCGCTACATGGTGAGTGAATGCCAATTTGAGTAGTTTGCATATAAAATTTTTTATGGCGTGTACCATTATAGAACAGTGAAACCTGAGGGCCTGGTCTCATGGAACTGGGAGAACTGAAGAAATACAGTTCCAGATATTAGCACCTAGCACAAATGTGTGAAAGACGTAGTAAAGCCTATTAGGTATGAGTTTTTTATTTTTATTTTATTTTATTTTTTTTAAGTCTTTCAGTTACACCAAGCGTTAGGATCATTGCAATAATATTGGAGTGTATATGACTTCAGCTCCCTTCTCAGTATATCTTTGCATGTTTGTTGCTGGGGTTGTGATCTTGACATGGACTCATTTAGTCTCAGCCATTACTTAGCACGATCTTGACTCCAGAGCTCCCTCTTAACACTGCAGCCCTGTTTTCTTCAGTGCTTTTATCAGCTGTACGTTTGGCATAAATCCTCCCACGCCTTGATACAACAACTGCTCCCGAGGATACACATACACACACACACACACACACACATACACAGACACATACATACACACACACACACACACACACACACACACACACACACACACACACACACACACACACACACACACACACACACACACACACACACACACACACACACACACACACACACACACACACACACACACACACACACACATACACACACACACACACACACACACATATATACACAGTAGCCCTCACCATTTCACCGTTTCATATCGGTGGCTTCAGCCCTGAATACTAAAAAGAGACCTCTAGCATTATTCAAACAGACTCCTGCTTTTTGTGGCCATTTAACACCGTCAGGAGGTATGACATGTCAAGCAGTGGGGGAAATGGGAGCGTGTGTAGGCTTGGAGAGATACTGGAGTATGAGCTGCCCTAATGCCTGCTAGCATGACACGAGGGGCGCTCTGTGTGTGGGTTAGCCTATGATGTATCAGATCACGCAGGGGAGGCTGGCATGCAAACCCTTCCTTCAATTAAGCTGGTTCATACATCCTCACAGTAATCCTGTCTATGCATTAACCACAAGCCCTATCCGCCGACGCAATTCCCCAAAGAGCACAATTTTCACAAAACACTTGGAAATGTTTAACCGACATACACCTAGGCCTGTCACAATAATTACAATATTGACTTCAATGTATGACAGCCGCAACAATATACTTTGGGGCTCAATATTTATAGTGCATACTTTTTTTTGCAATAGTGGGGTGATTTTAGTTATTTGTATGCAATACCATAAGATTTGAGCTTCATTCTGCCATGTATTTATTGTAGCTCAGTCCTTTAATGATACTGTCCATTCAAAAATAATTTTACTGGGATTCTCCTGCTTTAATCAGTCACTCAGTGGCATAAAATAGTCTCAATATGGCTCATTCACCGCAGTATTTCTCTGTAGCAATATATTGTGCTTCAAAATGTGTCATCTTAACAGGCCTACACCTCAGACTACTGCTTTAAATATTATTAAATATTCATGCTTTTGCCAAAAATCATCATTCTTCCCCCTCTCATGCCACAGCGTTGCTTAGCAACCTCTGTTTAGCGTAGACTCACATTTAGGTTAATTATTACCTT
Organism: Paratrypauchen microcephalus; assembly: GCA_036785185.1. Lineage (NCBI taxonomy): Eukaryota > Metazoa > Chordata > Actinopteri > Gobiiformes > Gobiidae > Paratrypauchen > Paratrypauchen microcephalus. The sequence continues at coordinate 10,839,541 of JAVJIX010000007.1, read as the reverse complement.
TTAAAAACACGTTTTGCTCTAGTGTTCTAGCGTTTTAAATATAGAGGTGGTAAGCTACTCAACATTTGCACTGGCACTTAGGTCAATGCTCCTCGTCTGAAGTGGGCCTACTCTGTGACCATTAAGCTACTGAAAGTTTTAAAAACTACACTTGAATTTCTAATTCACTTAAATTGTGCGATTAAATCATAATGGAGGTTCCTGCTTAAATATTGGTGCACAAAGTAAACACATACATATGTATACAAGAAATACTTGGGCTTCTGCACTGTCATTGAAAATAACCATACAATATTTATTTCCACAATATTTCATAATTACTTCCAATATTAAAAGCCAACATCTGTTTACCGTCAGCGTATGACCAATAACAGCATCCCCAATACATGTTTTAAGTTAGATGCCCTTCCTAATAGCTTTTTTCAGCGTTTCAGATTTCAAGGCAAGATAAGTTTGTGTATAGCACAATTTGCAGACCAAGTAATTAAAAGGGCTTTACAGAATAAGAAAGACATTAAAATCAGAATACAAACAAATCAAAAGATAAACAATTATCATAAAAGAGATGAGAGAAGAGTTCGGAATAAAAGCCTTTGAGTCATTTGCACAGCTAAGCAGAACTGTTTAGAGCCTAGACTTAAACATTGTCAAAGTATATTAGTATACAAGAATATTTCACTTTACAATGTTAAACCTATAATCGCACCCACCTAAAAACTAGTCCTCCCTCAGAACAAGTTGGTGGTACATAGCGACCCCATGTTGCACACCGCTGGCAGATACTCCTGACTAACATGTGTTTGCGTGTGGACTCATTTGCATCAGCCCGTTTGACACGGTGTTCTGGAAAAACCTGAGGAGGCCTGACCTGCTGCTAAACTCCAACCAGCCCGGTGCTAAGCCACGCTACACTAACGGTGACCCAGTGCACACAAACATGCTGCTCGCTCGCTCCCCCTCTGCTCCACTTTCTACCTGTGAATAGAGTAGTAAATATGACAGAAAACAGGCTTGTATAAAATAAGGAGGTGGTGTAAGATGGAGGCAGCATAAGAGGTCCATATTTGAATCATTTCTTTAATACAATATTTTGAATGTCACTTATATATTAAAATGGTTACTTCTATATGTTAACGATAACATTACAAGAACAAACTTTTTTTTTGTAATTTTTAGACTATGTGGGTGAAAACTAGACCATATTCTCCCCTAATAATAAATTGAAGCACTGGTGGAGGGGTGGCAAGATTACCTTCAATCGAACTGAAATAATAATTTGAATGGTCACAATTAGCAAATGGTAAGAGGTGCCATTTTTTAAGTACCATAATATCCTCCACGAACAACAAAATATCTGTTTTATTCTGGATAAAAACCGCTAACCATGTAGTTCAAATCTGTACAAACGTCCTGAAAGACGATTCCTTTATTATTAGGTTGTCAGTTCATATTTCCGTTTTTTACTCAATTCTGGATGTGTTTAACACGCAAACATTGAACAGAATCCCGTTTAAAAATCACAAATCAAATTAAAGATGCACTGCTCAAGTTTACTGGTAAAAGGTCCGCTACCTGCTTGTCTCCATGACATAACATTAAACATATCCATATAGCATTAAATCATTACAGAGGTTTTTATTGCTCAAAAATACAATAACTCCTTCTGTGACTCTCCAAAGATTAGAATTGTAACGTAGCATAGTGCTGTAACCTGCTTGTCTGCCTTGTGATAGATGGTTTAACCCTAGAACACTTTTGCTATAAAAAGTAACAACATCACTTTTGCCGGGTAATTTTTACCCAATATAATATACCCAACAAAAAGTACTTGTCATGAAAAATAGATCAAAATATGACAAATGATATGTTTGTATGGTATGGTTTTCTTTTATTTTCAACTGTGGTATGTGTAACAAAATGGAAAACAAACACATAGGAAGACCCTAAAAACATGCTCCAAAATGACTGAAAAATTAGCAATTTGAGAACAAAAAATTCCCAAAAATAAGTAAATAAATAAATAAATAATGATACTGGAAACTTGGTCTTTGGTCCACCCATTCCTGGGACATGTGAGACTTCCCTGGTGAAACACAGACTCCTTGACACACGAACAGTTGCAGGAGAGGAACCAAAAAAATTGTACTTTTTCAGTGGGTAAAAATGACCAGTTGACTAAAATATTGTTTTCACCATAAGAATTCCCTTTGAAATCACCACTTTGTGATATTTATTCATAACCACTGCACTAAATAAGGATAGATACACATTCCAGAACCACTCTTACTTACCTATTTTTACATCCTCTTACATTAAATTCATTACATTTTTGTAGGAAAAAGTGGGCTTTGGGGTAGGGAAACACCTACACCTTCAAAGATGTCAAAAACAATGGTGAAGCTCCTCAGGGACCCATGACACTCAGAAAAATGCAACATATTGAAAATCATGTAAATACTTTTGCTCGGGTGAAAATCACTCGGCAATAGTGCTCTAGGGTTAATCTGTACTATGGAACATTCTAGACAAAGCAATAACAGTTCAAGCAGATGACCAACCCTCCACTAAAAATGTTACGCAGTGCACCGTGCCTGCCCTCTGCTCCACTTTCTACCTGTGTAAAGAGCAATAATAAATATGATAGGATAGAAAATAGGCCTGTATAAAATAAGGAGGTGTTATAGGGTGTCAGGTCTCAGTGTGTGACTAGCGGGGGCTGGATTTAGGTCAGAAGCAACAAGGTCAGGGCAGCATGGAAAGGGAAGGTGGCTTAGAGCGAGAGAGGCCCTGGATAACGCACTGGTCTGGTGGAGCCTGTGCCAGCGCCAGTCACGTAAACACAGTTACACAAGGCTGCTAACCCAAGGAGCAGTGTGGGTAAAACGACAAAAACAAGATCACAAATGTTATACAAGGCATTTTTGTTGTTGTGACCTTTGAATACATGTGCTAAAAACAAACAGCAACAAGTAAGATGGAAACTAGGATTATTTTTCAGTATGTCAACTGGTCAAAATGTTCACATTTGTACTTATTTAGGCAAATGTTACTGATCCACAAAGGGCAACAATATAAATAGCAAGAGACTGGTGTCAAATAAGGCATAACTATACAAATAAAATATAATATAGAAATGCAAAATAAAAACATATAAAAGGTTTAAATAATTCTCAATTCTATTTTGCCATTTTGATTCAATAATGCCTTTGTAAATTTACAATAATCACATTATTTTAAAAGTAGACTAGTCACGATTATTCAGAATATTTGTTGCAGCCCAAGCAACAAGTGCCATTTTATTTTTTATCTAGGGATGAAATCACATCGGAAATTATTTAGTATGTTTTTTCCAGTAAATTCATGTTGGTTTTGACCTTTCAGTATCTAAAATATCATGAAGCTAGCAACAGGTTCTGATCTGTATCTAACTGTTCCATCTGATTGTAAATGCCAAATCTTCACAGGTGATCACTTTTAGCTTTATCCAGTCAGACATTTTGTATCACATCTCCAGCCGCAGGAGAACAACCTAAAAATACCAAACTTTGATTCCCACAAGGCCCTGTCCATTTAAAAGTACATTTATGAGAAACTTTCTAAGTCTCAAACCTGTAAACACTCCTTAAATCTAAATGGGAGTATGTCAAGCTAAATCTCAAAGAATTACATGGCTTCTTTTATGTGACAGATGCATTAAAAGAATAAATATGTTTATGGGCCCAGCTAATCTCCCTTTCAAAAGCTCTTTTGTTAACAGTCCATCACGCTCACATGCGCTGGGCAGATCAGATTTCAGGTTAAAAACAGTCTGCTGTCACACAATGATCACAGCAGATATAAATATTTTATAATTTATGTTGGTGCATTAACCTGTCTGCCCCAGTTCTCCAGAATCAAAATGTCACTCAGACAATAAATGATAATTAAATCTGACGTAAATAATAGAGGAAGATGATTAATGGCAAATAATATTATAATAATAATACTTAATATTAAAAACAAACAAATAAAACAGCTACTATATATAGATTTTTAGGTCAATTCCACATTGGCTTAAAGAGTGATGGTTGGAAGGAGTCGCTATCCTGATTTCCTGGGCCATATGATAACCACATCCGGGGGGCACGAACATTAGTAGGGCTGATAAGGGTTAATAATAATAATATAAAAGTATTATTATTATTATTATTAATATTAATAATATTAATAATAATAATAATAATAATAATAATAATAATAATAATAATAATAATATTATTATTATTATTATTATTATTATTAATCACAATTTTATCAGTTAAATTTTTTTATACATTTCCTGAATATGAATAATACAGACCTCATTTAAGTCAAATTTCTTCCTGCAAAGTCTGAACTCCAAACCGGATGCTTTTACAGAATTAAAAAGAACCAAACATTACCGACGATGACACCAAACTGAATCTTGATCTCACAAATACGATTAACTGCACAAACCTAAACATTAGGGATGTAAAAATAACCGAAATGTTGTGATATTATATCGTCAAAAGTCTCACAAGAAGATCGTGGGGTGTCACAATACATCGAATTCTTATATTCATTTATATGGTGCAGCATGAAAAAAAAAAACAGAGGGAACTACACAGACCATGATCCTTTGCTCTATTTCAGTGCTGATACATGAAGAGGTGACTGTTATTAAGCACTTATTATAAATACACTTAAAAACACTTAATTCTTTGTATTATGACAGAACCAAAGGCTTGTCAAGGCATTTTAAAAGAAACAACATATTCATAATTTTGTTTGCCTCCTCAAAATATTGCATATCGTGAAAATATCATACCGAGAGATGTGAATAATGTTGCATGGACACCAGCGTGTAAAGCAGTGCTGAAGTGAGTCGCTAAGTAAAGGGCAGCTGCAACAACACAAATCCTCCATGAATCAGTGCAGACTCCAGCACCCAACCTCCCCATGACACACGCTGGTATCACAGGCCCAGAACTCAGCGGATGACTAAACCTGCTCCATTCGTCACGGCCCCCCCTCTCCCCAATTTGAGATAAGGTCCCGGGACAAGGATCTATCTGTGTGACTCGCCCCCGACCCCGTTTGACCTTGGGGGCGATTAGCCAACTGAATGACTGGCCCCTAAAGCCTTGACGTGCTTGACTGCTGCCCGCTACTCTGGCAGACATACAAGGTCAGAGGAGAGAGGACAGAGGAAGAGGGAGAGAAAGAGAGAGGAAGAGGGAGGGGGAAGAAGGGAGGGAGAGAGAGGAATGGGGTGAGGCCAAAGAGGGAGGGAGAGAGCAAACGGGGGGCGAGAGAGAAAGAAATAGGGAGGAGGTCAAAGAGGGAGGGAAGGAAAAAGGGGATTGGAGGGGGTGAAGGGTGTCACATGATTGGATCTGCTTCTGGAGAGTTACTTAAAAAGCCTCCTCAGCAATCAGGTCAAGGTCAGGCCCCAGCGCCCTAATGCCAGAGGAAAGACGAGTCGAAGGGAGGCCGCCAGGATAAGTCAACAATACTGTCACAGTCACTTTACATGCTGATCAATGGGACCACTATTGTTATGAGCGCAGTGTTAAGTATAGCCTCAAAACCAAGTATGTTCAACACTATTATAGATTCATACAAGGACTGTTTGTGGTTTCTTAATATAGGCGACATTATTGCCAAACTGGGCTGTTCTTTGTCACGGAACAAAATAAAAGTGCATCCAGATTTTGATTCAGTGATAGCAAAAGTTACAAATTATAACTTAACTTGTGTTCTTCACATCTGACAATCAGTGAATCACCCAAAACTTCAATCACTTCAGTCAGTCAGTTTTAACGTGATGTGAAGACCATGGTCACATCAGAGGGAGGAGAGAGAAGTCCTGTCTGGGCATGTTCAGCCATCCTCAAGTCCTTGATAAGTTGAAAACATAAGCCATGTTTCTATTAGCTGTATTAGTCTTGCTGCTTAGTGGACACTTTTATTCAAAGTCACTTACACCATTATCGCTCTTGCACATCTCTCCCCATTTCTGCAGCTGGATATTTACTGGAGAAATCCAGGTTAATTGCCTTTGCTGAAGGGCAGTGGGTGAGTGGAGTATGAGCCAGCAATCTTCTGGTCACCAGTCCATTCTCCCTAAGTAATAGGTCATATGGGTGCCTCTAGTCATCAGGCCTGCTCCCCTCCCTCCTCCTCTTCCTCTCAAATGGCCTCTCCAATACCCAGAGCCTTCGAACACAGTTAGTAGAGAGCTGCACTTCCGCCACACTCTTTCAGCCTATTTACCAGGCTTTGGTGAGGATGCAATGAATAACGGCACCTCGCTAATGGATTTACAAGTGGGCTGGAGGTTCAAAAAAGGACAGCAGATTTCAGACATTTGCAGAGCACTTTGAGAGAAAGGCAGTCTGAGGTTATGCCAAACGTCCTCGCTCTCTCTGCTCTGATGTGGCTCGCCTTTCATATCATCATTTAGCGACAAGCCACTAATTTGAGTGAAAGTATTCTCTGAAGGTTCACTGATTCACTCGTTTATTCAATTACAGATAAAGCAGGAAGTAGCTGACAGGTCACAGACATGACAAGTTTCACAGAAAATGTGGTAGTATACAACATTCATTCATTCATTCGTTCATTCATGAATGGTAGTATACAACAAACTACTTTAAAACACCCTCACAGCAGTACCATAGAGATGAGACTGGGTGACATTCCTCAGAGCATCAGAGCTCACCGCTTTGACTCAAGGCCACCAGCACAGGTCCCTTGTTGCCCGGCAACAGTTCAGCTCACCACCAGGAACCAAAAAGTTACACAATAACAGCAGAAACCATAAGAGGATTTGCGCTGTGCAGACAACATAATTCACAGTCACTTCCAACTTGACTTAGAAGTGATTGAAAAACATGGGAAATCCCAACTTGCATGTTTTTCGGGTTTGAAATTTAATTTCAGAATTGTGGAACTATTTAAGTAGACTACACTCCAGATTACACTGAAAGAAATTCATACTGACCAGCTGGTAAACTCTGAACACTGCTGATGTTTATATAGCAGGTGCAAAGTTTAAAAATGCCAGGTTTATTCCGCTGCACTTCACCCTAGTCTAAAATGCGCCCTCTGGGACCTATAGAAGCATACAGTAGCGCATATGCATCACCCGAGCTCCCCTCAAGTACCCTCCCTCTCTGCTCCTTCCTCTCGCTGTCATCCTGCGCAATATATCCATCATTCATTCATAAATTCTGAAAACTCCTCTTTAGTTAATTGCCTGGGAAAATTTAATTTCAAACGAAAGCTTTTAAAACAGAAAGATATAATTAAGTTGCAGGGATGGTATGGTGCGGGCGTGTGTGGAGGTGGGAGGGGTGGGGAAGTAGGGGATTGGAGGGAGGCATGTGTGTAGCTCTGCAGCACACTTCTGTGTCAGAGAGTCATACAACCATGTGGGAGTGGGCGATATGCCAAACAATTAATATCTCAATTTTCTTGGAGCCACGATCAGGATTTAGACTTTACTACGATTCAAATAAACTTAAAAATGTAAAAAATGTTATATTGCGTTGAAAAGGTAACTAAAGCTATCTATTATCTTCACTGCAATTGGTTAGATCCACCTGTCACTCACACAGAGCCGACTGATTAAAGGTATTTGTAAGAAAAAGTGTCTTTGGATGAAGACAGAGCTGCCTTCAAGGGATGGTTTTTGTAATAATACTAAAATTTCAAACTCAATTTCAATACTAAGGAATAGACTTGATAACAATTTGTTATCCAAATGATATTTTTTAGACAATATTGTAATTTTCAACCCAGGTCAAATGTGACGTGTGAAAAAAAATATGTGACAGTTACGCGATTGTTTTTCAGTATCGATACTTGCTTAAATGTGTATCCAGTTCCGATACTAGTTTTAGTATCGATTAGTATCTGATTTTTTTATACTTTTGGCAAACCTAATGAGATCACTATTCCATTTTCATCACCATATTCATCACCTATAGCCCTGCGTTAAATAAAACACCCCCCTTTCCATACTGCATCAGACGCTGTGTCCTTGCCTGGTGCTGCCCAAGGTCCTAAAAGGACACTCTGCTAAGAAGTTGGGAAGGACAGAACCCAAAGAGGGAGGGTGGGGGGGTGCTGCTGCAGCTTGTGACAGCCTTGGACTTTGAATTCAGCGCCAGACAGGCTCATGCATCAATCCCTCAACTTCCAAAGACAAGCAGCTAACCTTGACGAGACGAGACCAGGGACTCTTCAGGAATGACTGGCATTTTCACTTAGGGCCCCTGCTTCTCTCCTCCCAGCACCTTGCTCGCCCCGCCACATAACCTGGTTAAAATAGGACGCAATAACAAGCTACCTCACTCTCCTTTTGACTTTGTGACTCAATGTTCTGGCCAACAACCCCAGGGCACTTTTACACCTTTGCTGTACACGCGCAACTAGAACTGAAGAGTTTTGGGCAAACTGTAAATTTGTTCATTATTTCAATTAGGGGGAGCGCAATATCTAGCCAAGAAAATATAACAGCTATGGTATAAAGTTAGCAAAGTTATAATTTCATATGTCACACATCAATAAACTACAGCCGTCAGGTTTTTGGCATTTACATTTAATTGAATGGGTGTACCTAATAAGATAAGTGAAGAAATAAAGTGAAAAACCTGCCATATTTATACTTCAAACTCACACAAACTCTGCATATTTAGGCCGAGTTGTTCTCTCAAACTGAAAACATGCTGTTCCACCTTGTGATGTCACGTACTAATACAGGAAGTGCTCCAATGTATTTTTAAACTCCCTACACCTTCATCACACTCATTTGAGTAATTTATCCCTGGAACTACCCATCTCTACTGTACTAAAAGTAAAATGTAGCTGTTATCTTGAAAACTACCGCTTCATGACATCACAAGGTGGAACAGAGCATTTTGAGCTTTGGAAATGTAGTGAATGAAACAAAACACAACTCCAGGTATGTTTTTGAGGAGGTAACAGCATTATAACATGGCTTAAACCTCACATGAGTATTATGACCTTTAACTTTAGAACTTTACTTTACACCACACAGAAGACTAAAGTAATTCAAGTAAAGTGATCAACAGTAAGCCTAATAAAAATAATTTCAAATACCACTTTTTATTTTTTATCATCCCAATAACGATAGATTCAGATCACATAATGGCACCTCATTAAAAACCATGTAAACACATTTTACTTTTTGTAGCTATATACTTTACAATGCGTTTCATATAGCTCAAAACACTTGCTTATCTAATGTCAAGTTTGCCTACTCTGACGTTATGACTCTTAAGTATATATACACACACACACTAGTTTAATTATATAGTATATAATAATACAATAATACAACTTAAGTAAATAGAAATGAAGCAGTCTAGCCTTGTCAGGAGCCTGTCTGTGGGACATTATAAGCTCCTACAAAACCCTGATCCTTGGATTGAAGGTCTGCATTATCATAAACCTAATTATATTCCACCTCCGTATCTGCTAAACAATTCCCCGAAAAGCTATCAGCATTGTTGCACTTAAAACAAGGTTGTCTACAAAAAGGCTACGCACTGAACTCCAGTCACACCCCTGACATTGGCCTGTTTGTGGCACAGAGGAGGAAACCTGGACCTGGGTACAGATGCAGCGTCCTGGCATGGCTCTAACCACATCGGTGTCAGCTGAACCTCAGAGGCCCCAGGGCAGGGAAGAATGGATAGAGAAGAGGAAAGGAAAGAAAAGATAGAAAGGAGAGAGTGCCACAGTGGACCGGCCATGGGAGTAGTCAGTTTCAGTCATATCAGCAAGTCAGGGTTACATGGGTACAGTTTTTTTGTGCAATTTTGTGCAGCATAAATACAAATATCTGGTTTAGTTGATTTTCACACATAATCACATAGTTTTTCACCATTTTAATGTATACATGATAAACGATCTTAAAATAGTAAGTAGCTTTGACCATAAGGCTAGATTGGGTTAAACAAATCAACTCTTTTTAAGTTTTAGTAATTCAACTATAGAAAAATAGCATGTATGGATTAACTACACTGGTCTACAAGCAAAATGCTTCCGGAACAAAAGTAGTGAAATTTTCCTTGGTTTAGGTCACTAATAAAGAAAAAGTAAGTCAGAAGTGCTGATTGGCTATAGTTTCCAAGATATAGTATTGGGTCAAAATAGGAAATTTATGCAAAATAAGGCAAAAACAGTAGATTATCAGAGGGTACAGTGTGTCTACAAGCAACCAGTTCTATCTGAAAGCCTGTCTACACATTCCATACATTATTTTTTTATTTCACATAAATCATAAATATAAATATTTTTAAGCAAAAATGCCTAAATCTATTGTATAAACAGATGCGATTTTGATGTAAAACAATATCATTAAATATCTTGAACACATTAACCAGCACAGTTATCAATTGATTTTCAGTTCATATTATCAATATAAATGAGATTTAGCCACTTTTATCTCAGAAGCAGATCAAGTCCAAACATTTGTAGACCAGTGCTATAGACTAGCATGCAAAATGGGTCACAAAAAGAACCACATCAAAAGTAAACATAAAAGTTGGAGTGTACGTGGTATTCTCTATTAACTTAGTCACCTTGTTTGCAGTAACAGTAATGCAAATTCAACACTGTGACTGAATACCGTAATGTTAATAATATGACTCATTTAATCTTATGTAAGCAAAAAGCTAACCCTTCTAGGCACAGCTTTCATACGCTCACATTCATTTGTGGTTTCCAAGCAGCCCTTCAATCCACATGAGTTATTTATTTGTCCCACAATATCTTTTCTGTTTCCCTCCCGTTTCGCAGTTCAATTTTCAGCAAAGTCTAAATAATTCACAGCCATTGCAATCAGCAGCAATCAATTGGCGGTGGATAATTGAGGGCCCGTCATTGTGGCCAAGGCCAAGGTGAAGCGAGCAGGCGTGTACAGGGGGCGGAGGGCTGGAGGTGAGGGTGAGATGGGAGGACCGCTCATTCCATTCAACAGATGAGCTCTGACCAGTATCTGTCTCTGGGGTTTGGTAGCGTTTCGTCATTCCCCCCGCCGCCCCCAGAAGCGATGGCTGTAAAGACGCATTTAGCGGTTCCTGCTTTGTCATCAGAATGAGCCCCATTGACTTTGGTTGCCTTCTGTTAGCAACGGCGGCACCAACAGGAGCCCGAGTGATTGTCTCTGAGCGAGATAGTGCACAGCTATTACAGAGCAGCACTTACCAGAGCCCATCTCCAGAACAGCGCACATGGGGAATACTCCCAAACTGCACACACCATCATCGGCCTTCAGAAAGCTACCATTTGTCTCCAGTAATTACCAAAGCGTGATTTAACACTTACAGTCAGAGTTCAGTTGATTCTAGGTGAAAATCTACTACTCAATTTGTACTTGAATCAAAATTGTGCCAACTCAAATCGTAATTATCAAGTAATAAAATAAATAGGCCTTTCATGATAATTACTATACTGACTTGAATACTGTATATAAAAGATGGAACTATATAATTTGGGCTCAGTATTTATTGTGTGTACATTTTCTTCATAAAAGTGGGGAGATTTTGGAGGTATTTTTATGTAATAAGGTAAGATTTGAATTAATAACAATCGCGAATTCTTGGTTCACTCTGTTATTTATCTGTTGGAGCTTTTAATGATACCGTCTATTTAAAAATGCTGGGATTATCCTGCTTTATTGTGATTGCATTAGTGGCACAAAGTCATTTCAATATTATTCTTTATCGCAGTATACATCTGTAGCAATATATCGTGCTTGTAAATCTTAATAGTTTACCCATTGTACCTGAAACACATGGGATTCTTGTATTTGTTTATTAGTTCATATTTCAGTTTTCCATCAAATGTTAATACTCCTGGATTCTCTGAAACGAATCATACATTTTAAAACATAAATTACACGTCAAATATAATTTTTTCTCAGAAATTGCGCAACCCGATTTTGCACCAATAAAACCTATTTCCCTTTTATTAAATGATGAAAGCAGGCATTTGGTTTTGGTACCGACTTTTATGCTTGATAATGATCCGTCTGTGGTATATTATTACGAAACAGACTGGTGGGATGTGGATCAGCAGGAGTAAGCCAGTGTCAAGGTACAGACAATACTAGTTAAAAATGAGCCCAAATGTATATTTTTAGATGGTTGATTGTTACATTTATTGATATCAGTGTGAAGCAAATGCATTGTTAAGTGGTTCTGGTCAATGTGCACAGTTCCCTGGCTTTGTAGTATATATTACAGACAAAGGTATGAATACAAAGTTCAACTAAGCTCCATTTATGACTTGAGCTAGGCCTGTCATGACAAATACTACTAAATAGACTTATTGTTCAATACATGCTAGCGGGAACAATTATTTTTGGAGTTCAATATTTACCATGGGTACCTTTTCTTAGTAAAAATTTTAAAAAACTGTAATGTAATTTGATTAGATTTGAGCTGTCAAGGGTGGAATAAATAATCATTATACATACAAACTAATTACCAGTGTTTCTGACATTTATTCACTGCAGTTTGTGTTTTTAACTATACTGTAGATTTAGAAAAGTTTTTTGGGGATAATACTGCTTTAGGGTTTTTGTGTCAGTGTCATAAATTAGTTTTCATGTTATCGTTCATCTTTATTATCTTCATGAATATATCGTACTTTAAATTTGTTATTCTGACAGGCCTAGACTTGACATACTGATAAATGCACAGCCATCTCAGACCATATACGAGCACACAGAGTTATATAGAGAGGAAATAGTTACCTCTGCCAAGATTGTATTTGTTTTCTCTTGCCTGTGTCATGTGTTTCCATTAATATTATCATTTTAGAGGCCAACAGATTAGGGTGTGGATCTAGCACACAGTGTCAAGTAAGGATAGTTTAAATGTTTTTAAGATTGTGCCTTTACGGCCACAAGGGGGCATTAACAAAAAAAAAAAAAAGCTATTGTGATATATTTGTTGGAGCAAGTCTAAGGGCACAAAAAGTCCAAGCTCAGGCATTTTTTCTTTATCACGACTCCCCCTTTAGTGGAGGTCTTCTTGTCTGATTGCCACTAAATCTTTCAATGTAGTATCTCAAAGTAATTACTACAAAGTAACTACTTACTATTTAAACCCTGTACAGTAGTTTATAATATTCAGTTCTTCTTTCATGGCCAGATGTTGTTTTGACTTATTAGAAAGTGTATTTAGAATCAACACACAATAAAAAATAAGCCATAAAATGATTTGGCTTCATGCTCCACACAGAGATTATATACAGCCTGGGACAATTAGAGAAATGTGCTGGTGGCAAAGGTCTCTGGTTTGAATCCCGAACAGGCCTGACAGAGTGCAAGCGTCTAAGTAGATGAGAAATGCACTTCTATTCCTCCATCTACTGTCAAAGTGCCCTTGAACAATGTTCGGCAGCCAACAACACAAGTTCTGGGCAGCACCCAGGTCTATAATAAATCAAAAACTCTGCAGTAAATGCATGACACTTGTTCTGGTAGATTGCACATTAGTTTGTTTTTTTGCCAACTATCTGAGGCGATCAGAAAGCCCAGTGCCACCCTCAATTTTGTCTGTAGCTACACTGAGTGACAGATTGACAAACAGTAGGTTTTGAGGCTGGCTCAGTGGAAGTAGTCAGTGAGGCTGTTAGTTGAGATAAGTGGGTGGCTGTGTGCTGTGGAGCTATAGGGACAAAAACAGGCAACAGAGGGCATTTCCAAAAAAAAAAAAAAAAAAAAAAAAAAAAAAAAAGAGAGAGAGACCAGTGCATACTTTGGGTAAATAAAGTGAATAGAATAACTCTCCACAGAAGGTGTATAATTGAATAAAACAGGATCAAATGACTGAGGTGCTTTGCCTGATTACATTTAGAAATCATCAAAACAGAATAAAAAAATGGTTGTTTGTTCTCATTATTAAACGGGATGTCAAGATTCTGTAGTGAAAGTTAAAGCTACCCCTTTCAAACAGTAATCCTGGAGAGAACATTGTGTGATCATTTGGTTATATTTAGCCCAATTTGCTTTCTATTACTTTGGTGGTTAATATCAAGTCACAGAATATATCCCACATAGGCATACAGACCCTAAATTTCTCATGTTAACCATATTGAAGAAGAAGAAGAAGTGAACTTTATTGATCTCACACTGGAGAAATTCTTCTCTGCATTTTAACCCATCCTATATATACATATACACATATATTAGGAGCAGTGGGCAGCACACACATTAGGGCGCCCGGGGACCATCTCCATGATCTTCTTGCTTCGGCTTGGTCAGGACCTAAGCTGGAGGTACCTATGGTGCATGTTTTGGGTTGGTGGGGGAAACCGGAGTGCCCGGAGGAAACCCACCCAGACACGGGGAGAAACATGCAAACTCCACACAGAAAGGCTCGGGCGACCCGGGGATCGAACCCAGACCATGCATGCAAACTCCACACAGAACACACACGGAAAGGTCTGGGCGACCCGGGGATCGAACCCGGAACCTTCTTGCTGTGAAGCAAGAGCGCTAACCACTCTGCTACCGTGCCGCCAATATTGTAATAAGACCGCAAGGGAATCCACGAGCATTCGACTAAACAGACCACACGGGACAGCAGTTGTTATGAAAGACAAGCCAGAGTGGACCATGGAGTCAAGTGCAGAGTCCAACCTTGTGACTGTATAGGCCAGCCTTGACATCATTTGCATGGGGTTATTTGAATGCCCCCCCCCCTCCTCCTTCCTGTCGCAGCCTAGTGCACTTCACTCAACAGTACAGCAGCTCCCCAGACAGAGGCCCTATACCAGAATGCTTTGACTTACTGTACGGAGACCCCTGCATCTAGAATTAACAGGAAAAATAGGATAAAATTAGGAGTGTTTTTGTTATCTATGGCAACAGAGGACACTGGGTGAACTACCTTGAACATCCCGTGCAAGTTCAGGTCAAATAATTAAGCAGCTTAAATACTCAATAAAGACAAGGCTAAAGAGACAGCCCCCCAGACACTGACAATGCAAGAAGCAGAATTTGGGAAACTTTAAGTACAATAGAAAAGGCAAACTGCTTTTATCTGTCCTTAAAAGCTCTGGATTTGACCCCATTAAAAGGTTGACTGCTGCTTGTCAGTAACTTCCAGCCAACTCTCTCTACTCTTGTGACCTTTGGATCTAAACTGATCCAAAGTCCAGTGAACTATAGTGAGTAAGACAGTGGAGGAATCGGAGAGGGGAAAGCACAAAAGGCTACTCAAAAAGGCTTATGGAGAAATGTCAGCAAGTTTCATTGGGAACATATTTGACTCGACTGGACAAGCGAAGTGATAGACAACAAGAAGGCAACTGTACTGGTGTACTGGTGACACATCTGATACACTACAGTGAGGAAAAATGTTTTAAAATACAATTAAAGTGAATAGACAGCATACCATCTACTCCATTTCTGTCAGTTATGGCACAAGTAAGTAGATTTTGGGTAGATTTTTAAGCTGTTGGTTGAATCAGTTCCCTGTGTTTTGCTATTCCAGGGTTTTCCATGTTGCATTGTGAAGCAAATTGAAGCATACTGTGCCAGGCCTCGCTAATACTGCTTTACATAACACTACAACTGTGAAGTGGTAGTCTTTAGTGGTGCTAAAAGTGCTTGGTACCAAAATATCACACCGTGTGCAGTTTGACCCAGTATTAAGTGTATGCGTAAAAGCCATTCTATTGAAAGTCTCATAACGGCGCAGCTGCTGGTTGAGGTAAAGACGAGGGGACGTGTCATGGGGATGGGGTGATCTGGTGAGGCTATGAATGAACCAAAAGGAGCACCCATTCACACCATACAGTCAGTGTGACAGTGGCGCTACAGTAAGCTGAAGCCAACAGCAGAATTTCGCGTCTAAATAACACCCGTCTATGATGTTGACTTTGGACTCCGTGTTCTACTTTACTGTGCGTAAAGTGTTCGTCAAAAGGAAGCCGTGGGGATGGGTAAATGCCAGTAAGCACTCGCTGATCTCATACAGAAGCCTGTGTCACCGCACGCACGCAGCCAGGTCCATTCTCCACTTCTTTATGCAGCGTTTTCAGCGCTATCCATATGCGCCTCGGCTCGCCTCGCGTCACACATACAACCCTCCCTATAGCCTGCTGCTTCCCAACTTAAGCCTCGACACCGCGACCCGAAATACAATGTTTTACAATGTTAATCCTCGGGTGTTGAAGTGTGCGGCTGTGACAGTGCGTTTCCTTACCTGCGTTTGTCCACCGCACAGTCAGCCGGAGAGGCGCATCGTTAGTATTCGGCACAGGCAAATCCCAAAGACAAGCGTCGCATCTGCCTTGACACTTTTACGGAGGGGAAAATGGCGGGTCAGTGAATAAAACACAAAACGTTTAGTCCTAAAAACGTGTCGTCGTTTCAAAAAAAAAAAAGAAGGGCTCTGCCGTGTGCGAGCAGCCGGGAGAGCGCGTAGCGTGTAGTCAGAGGGGATTGTTTATTGTCGGCGTCCCCCGCTGTAGAGGAGTGAGTGGAGACAGCCACACTCCTCCTCCTCTGCCTGCGCTGACACCACCCTTAAAGACGCAGGCTCACCCACGGCACAGGCACGCCGAGCGCACCGCACGACATATGTCATCATCATATAGCACTACTGGTAAGTGGTAATATTAGTCAAGTCTATTTTTTATATTTGTCAACACATCAAGCTGGAGACTGGTAGTTAGTGATGTTATTCGGAGCTGCGGGTTGCGCATCTAGGTCAGACTGCATCACCAGTAGGCCTATGGGCTCACAGAAGGGTTAAAGGGCCAATGGGAAATGTAGGCTACATCCCCACCCCACTCAGTACCCTACATTTTTAATTCATTCACTTGTTTTGCTTATGTCTAGGCCATCCTTTTACAATATCAACACTGAAGCCTACATACTGAAATACATAGGCTTATTTATAAATACTATAAGCTACCTCTTTGACCTTTTCCACGGTCCTAAACCTCACTTAAAAATGTACATCAAGATTCAAGATTGTTTATTTGTCATATGCAGGATCAACACCAGGTCAACAGTGCAATGAAATGCTTAAAGGAAAAGTAACGTTTTTTTTTACAATATGAGCCTTATTTCGGTAATAAAACAAGTTGTTTTACTCACCCATAGCACTTTGGTGTCACATGGAGCATTTTCGGAGATGTTTTAGATTAGCATTAGGCTAACGCCGTTAGCCTAGCGTGACTTATAGCCATAGCTCGGGGCATTCCCCGAGCATGTAATATGCCCCGTGCGGGCTCCAAATAACACAAACTTTAGCACTTTTCAAATCATAGAAGCTCGATGTCTTTAGTCTACGATTTCGTTTGGTCAAAAGTGGCCTGTAATCCGAGATTTAGCCATAGTTTCGAGTAGATGAGGATGCCAGTGCGCATGCACGGACTGTGCTCTCAGCTCCCGGGACCCAAACATGGAACGCAAAGCTGTAAACTATGGATAAATCTCGGATTACAGGCCACTTTTGATTCAAACGAAATCGTAGAGTAAGACATCAAGCTTCTATGATTTGAAAAGTGCTAAAGTTTGTGTTATTTGGAGCCCGCACGGGGCATATTACATGCTCGAGGAATGCCCCGAGCTATGGCTATAAGTCGCGCTAGGCTAACGTTAGCCTAGCGCTAATCTAAAACATCTCCGGAAATGCTCCATGTGACACCAAAGTGATATGGGTGAGTAAAACAACTTGTTTTATTACCGAAATAAGGCTCAAATTGTAAAAAACGTTACTTTCTCTTTAAGATCAGAAGAACCGTTGACTCACTAAGATAGTCGAGAAGTACTAATAGCATGCAATAATAGTACTTGGTAAAAAAGTGTTGCTAAAAGGGCAGGGGAAAAGGTAAACAATATAATAAAAATAAGCAATAAAATATAATAAAATACAAAGGTACAGGTAGGATTAAATAAGGTGTAAGTAGAGTATTTCATAGATTGCACATTCCACTGGAAACCTAATGTGAAGTTGAAATTTGAGGAGAAAAAACTAAAATGATCACCATATCATTTTGTGACAAGAACTACTATGAGTACAAAATGTTAAAGTCTACTTTTTACAAATAGGTCAGTGCTTTCACACACGCACGCACACACGCACGCACGCACGCACGCACTCACTACAGCAGAAAGTATTTTAAATAAGTGACCAAATCTGCGGTCTTGAATCAGCATTAGTCTGAAATGATACAAAATGACAGCACCAAGCAAACAACCTTGTACCAGTACCCTTGCACAGTAAATTTAAACATGCAATTGGCTGTAATTTGATCCCCATCCCAGTCATATAACTGATGTCCTATTAACAAAAGCGGGTCAATAAAAATGGCCTTTCAGTAAAATGAAGAATTAAATAAGGAGTAGCCACACAACCTTTTAGTCAGCATCTCTAAACAAATCATTAGCGTACTTCTGGCCCTGCTCCAAAATCCCAGAGTTAAAAGAATATATCTGCCAGTGAGCTGGAGATTTACGACTGCCCTGTGCTCACTGACCAAGTGGGGAAAATGAACAACATAAATGCAATAGAGGTGCCCTTGAATGCACCAGAGAAACAGTTTCAGGTGCGAAAGAGTGACAGCAAAGTGTGAAGAAGAGCATCAGCCATTAACAAGTTTCATATGTTACCTGTGAAAGATGACTTCTGACACTTTATCGTGATATGTGCAGGAAATATTTTAGAGTAGTATTTTGTGTGGTGGAAAAACATGAACAACTATAGCGATGAAGAAACTCTTGTGAGCTTTTAGCCATGTTTTACTTCCTCAAAAACATACCTGGAGGTGCATTTTGTTTCATTCACACATGTTTGAGTAATTCTTTATTGTTACTGTCTACATCTCCACAGCTCAAAATGCTCTGTTCCACCTTGTGATGTCACGTAATGGTAGCGCATATTAACAGCTACATGTTACCTTTTGTTTAGTAGAGATTGGCAATTCCAGGGCTGAAATTATCCAAATTATTATAGTGAAGGTGTATAGAGTTTAAAAACACAGTGGAGCTCTAACTTCTTGGGTTAGAGAAGTGAAAGTTAGAGGAAAATGAATGTTTTTGGACAGCGACACACAGTGTTTTTAGTATGTTTTTGATGAAGAATCAACATTATAACAGATCAGAAAATGGTCTAATATGGGCCATTTACAAAGACTTAAACAAGACAACCTTTACTATTTTGTTACTGTTGTTTAGTCGCTTCAAAATTAATACAAATGTGCAGTTAAATACACATATCCATTCTCCAATCTTTCCTTGTGGCTTTTCCCTTCCAGGATCATGTTTTTTTTGGATGGCATTCAAGCTTGGAACAATTTCCAGTTAGCTCGGGGCAGACCCAAATCTTTGATACACTGGTATACACTATTGATATTGACATTAGAAGTATAACTGGAATTACTACAATGCATTTCCAACTAATTTTCCTTGTTGATCAATAAAATTTGTTTAAGTCTAAGTGTGTCCACTATCATGTCACTTTGTACTTCTTTATTTAACTATAAAGTCAGTGCTTTAATACATTGCGCCTCTAGTATCATTCCTATCTGTTTGGTTGGCCTGCGGCTGATATCTTAACATGGCCTTGAACAAAATGTCTCTAAGGACCTGGGGAACATCAGCATTCTCATGAACTAGAACACAACAACATAACCTACTTTTTGAGTGTCCCTCTCTGTGTTTCACTTTTCTCATGTGGGAGTGGGGGTGCGGGGGAGGTTTGTGAGTGCCCTCCCCCTCCTCCCTGTGTGGTATCACATCACACTATGGGCTGCCTGGATGCAGTGCGACTAACCTGCTGTAACCCTGCTGTGGTGTTTAAACAGTAATTCACTTCATAGGCGGTAGTATAAACACAGGCTGCACTCAACGTGTCAGTCAGCTAAATTGGATAGTTTTCTTTTACAGGACTGTTGTTCACACTAGGTGTTACCTGCCATTTGCATTTTGAGTACAAGAGCTGTTAAAAGTCTGATCAAAGTCCCCTCCAAAGTGCTGTTCATAAAAACTTAATGTTGCTGCTTTATTGTTGTTCTTTGATTGTGCCACAAATTCACCCTCTGTCTTTCTGCTTCAGATTTGGATGAGCAAACCAGTTCAGTCATTTGGAAGGTATCTCACCTTGTAACCTATAACCCCTGCAACCTTTCAACTCTGACCTCTGCCCTGGACCGCTGCATAAATGGAGATACACCATCCTGCCCCCCCACCTCTCCTCACACCCCCCGCCCAAACAGAAACCGCTCAACTTTGACCCTTGAAACTTTTCACAGAAAAGTGCTTCAGAGCTTCGACCTTTGACCTCGCATGCAGGGACAGATTGTGGCTAACAAAACCTGCTTTTAGAAACATTTTCATCAGAAGTTATTTATGTGTGTTATATATACCGCTTTCTGTCTGGATCTGAGTCATATAGCAAAGCTGCAGATGTTAACCAGCTGTTCGAAAAGGAAACACAGAAATGTTAACAACTGTCTTAAAAGTTAATAGGATGTAGGCCATTTACTATCTTGTTAACACAGTTCTATAAAGTATGGCCTACTATACCCTTGTGACAAAGTACTGTAATCAAAACAGCTTTACTGTTCGCACTAAACAGGAAGATTTAACCTGGTTTGAACCATGTTACTCAATATGCTTTAGTATGGCATGGAAAACATTTATTTGCAATAAGGGAAAAAGGAACTGTACAAAAATCACTGCTGCAAAAACAAGAAGAGACAAATAGTAGATCTATTTATATTTATAGTCATCATATTTAAAGGTTGATTTTTGTTTTGTTTTATGTAAAGCATAGGGTGACTACCTGCCTCTTATTTTATCTTAGCTCCTGTATCTCATTTAGATATTGTCCACATGAATGATTTAAAATCACTTTTGGGGGTCCTGTCTTTCTGGCTTATAATATGTGACCGGCCACAGGGAAGGCAGACACAAGTCATCCCGGAGGCGTTTTGAGTTATTCACAGATTCTGAAAGTGTAGATTCTAAGCTTTCCGACGATGCCTTACACATGGAAATCTGAGAACATTTGAAGAATTTGTGGCCATTTGAAAGCAGCACATTCTAAAATTCCGCTTTAAAGATCAGCTTGTGGAACAGAAAGGAGTTTATTTGCATGACATTAAACTAAGCCCTCCCCCATCACTGACATCACTGTGGTGTGGAGTGTCAGGGCAGATCAGAATTAGAAGGTACTTTGTTAAAATGGAAATGCTTTTATCACAAAAAGTCCATATAATCATTCAATAATTCAATAATACACAGGATAATATGTTAAGTCAAAATCACCTGTATTGTCAATTTAATACAAGACAAAATAGTATAGAACACTACACACACATGCACCCGCGCATGAATACCGCACACACACACACCTTAGTCCAGTTTTAGTCCTAGTTTAGTCCTATTTTACTCCTGGTTTAGTCCTGTTTTAGTCCTGTTTTAGTCCTGTTTTACTCTTGGTTTAGTCCTGTTTTAGTCCTGGTTTAGTCTTGTTTTAGTCCTTGTTTAGTCCTGTTTTAGTCCTGGTTTAGTCCTGTTTTAGTCCTGTTTTAGTCCTGTTTTAGTCCTGGGTTAGTCCTATTTTAGTCCTGATTTAGTCCTGTTTTAGTCCTGGTTTAGTCCTGTTTTACTCTTGGTTTAGTCCTGTTTTAGTCCTGTTTTAGTCCTGTTTTAGTCCTGATTTAGCCCTGTTTTAGTCCTGTTTTAGTCCTGTTTTAGTCCTGTTTTAGTCCTGTTTTACTCCTGGTTTAGTCCTGGTTTATTCCTGGTTTACTCCTGGTTTAGTCCTGTTTTAGTCCTTGTTTAGTCCTATTTTAGTCCTTGTTTAGTCCTGTTTAAGTCCTGGTTTAGTCCTGTTTTAGTCCTGGTTTAGTCCTGTTTTAGTTCTGGTTTAGTTCTGTTTTAGTCCTAGTTTAGTTCTGTTTTAGTCCTGTGTTAGTCCTGATTTAGTCTTGGTTTAGTCCTGGTTTAGTCCTGTTTTAGTCCTGGTTTAGTCCTGTTTTAGTTTTTAGTTGCGTTGAGTTGATCTATTGCCATTTCAAACTCTCTGCAATTTAAGGGATAAACCTTGAAAATCATACACTTTTATAGTCGGTAGTTATAAGGCTACATTTTTCATTCACCATGCCACACCACATGGTCCAATTAACTCTACTTTTAACACTAGTTGAGTCCACTTGATTTGTCAGGATAAACCTTACTGGATTTTGAGCTGAACTACAGTGAATGCAAACTTAGATTTTACATTTACCTAGCTTAAAGCCATAACAATGGAGTTCTACAGCCTTTTCAACTGAAACTCACTTTTCATACCAGCCATCAGAGTTCACTCGAGGGCTACTAGAACACATTATCATTCATATCTTTGAATGGCATATACAGATTGCTACTTTATTTGACCTCATCCATTGCAAAAGCTTCTCGCGTATTTCTCAGATTCACTGAAAACGCAGGCAAAGGTTTCTCATGTAGCTGTACAAACAGTTAAGACTTCAGTTTGTGACGCCTGATTGTCTCTGAGGGAGGGGGGCCGTTGAGTCAGCAGACATTAACCTTCGACCTTTGAACTTTGACCCCCCAGAGAGTCATCGGCAGGGTCTCCTAAGGTTGGCTGTTGTTTGGTGGCAGGGTGCTGGGCAGGGGCAGGGACAGGGGCAGGGGCAGGTGCGGTTGGAGGGAAGACCCAGTGGAAGTCACACCATACTGTCACCTTTGAACTAGAATGTGTAAGGCAGGATTGTGACATTCCCCACGTATACAGCTGTGGCATTACAAAATCATGTGACGCGGCACGAAGCTACATGGGAAACGGGGCTAAGAGATGTATTGTAACAAAAACATATTTAACAGGTCCTCTATTACGAGAAATTGATTCTTGTGAGCTTTACGCCACACTAGAATGTTGTTATTTCATCAAAACAACATCAAACACTTGGATTTGTGTTTTGTTTCATTCATTCATTTAGTCTGTCTACATCTCCAAAGCTCAAAATGCTCTGGTCCAACTTGCGATGTCATGTAGTGGTAGTTTTCAAGTTAACAGTTACCTTTTACCTTTATTTCAGTAAAGGAAGGCAATTCCAAGACTGAAATTATCCAAATTATTGTGCAATAGATCATGTAATACTCCCTAGACAATACTCCCTACAACTGTATATAGCTGGTATTGTACATCTTATTGGGGCAAAGCAGCGAAGCTGCGAGGCACCCATAGTGTTTCTACTGATTCTTATTATTATTATAAAATATTCTTCCGCCTCTGGGAGTCTATGGCAACCCCTAGAACCGTCTGGTAAAAAGTTGTGAAATTTTGCATGCACATTCCAGCCAGTCTCCTCATTACCCACAGCAATTTATAGGCCCCCACCCCCAACCCTCTAGCGCCACGAGCAGGTCAAAGTTGCCCTCTAGGGCCACCAGCAGGTCAAAGTTGCAGGTTTGATTGGCTGTCACGACAAAACGATAAGAGATATAAAAAAAATCCAGGCATATTTCTGATGAGGCTCAGTTCAAAGATGCTATGTACCAAATGTGAGCAAAATTGGTCCAAAATTGAGAAAGGAAAAGCATTTTGAGTGTTTTTCATAAAATTCAAAACGGCGGAAACTGACGTCATAGAGTGACGTCATAGTGTGCCGTCATATGGTGCGTTGGATTCGGCTTGGCCCAGGGATGCCAAGTTTGTGAAAATTGGACATACAGTTCAAAAGTTACACGCAGAAATGTACCTGAAAATTCCTTCTGTACGCCCGAATCCCTAGAATCCTTGGGCCAAGACGAATCCAACGCATCCTATGACGTCATGTCCGCCGGAATAGAATGTCCGCCATCTTGGATTTTATGAAAAACACTCAAAATGCTTCTCCTCCCTCATTTCTGGCTGTACCTTTTGAACCGTAAGTCTGATTTTCAAAAACTTGGTATCCCTGGGATCCTTGAGCGAAGACTGATCCAACGCATGTCATCAAATTGACGTGCGTTGACGTGCGTTTCAGCTCTCTCAATGAAACTTGGTGCGCAATGTACCATCCATACAGAATTAGCCATACCAATTTTGGTGCACATTGGCCACTAGGGGGCGCTACAACATGCAAAAATGTGTTTTGGGCAAAGACTGATCCAACGCACGTCATCAAATTAGGCTGGGTCACTGCTTGGCCCCACATTGCTGCTTGCAGCTATATTTTGATATTGTATTTTATATTTGACCACTGCTTTTCTGTTTAAATCTGATTTGTACATATACATTTATTATCTTTATTTTTATGTACAGTGGTACATCACCTTACGAAATTAATTTGTTCCAGAAGTGGTTTCGTAACGTGAATTTTTCGTAAGTTGAGTAGCTATTTCAATGGAAAAGGCCTGATCCATTCCAAGTTTTTTTTTTTTATAGTGTAACATTTTTTTTATAGTGTAACTTTGTGTTCTGCGTCCTGATTGGCTAAGAGACTAGACCAGGACTAAAAGTGGAATAAACCACGTCTAGACCAGAACTAGACCAGGTCTAAACCAGGTCTAAACCTGGACTGGACCTGGACTAAACCAGGACTGGACCAGGTCTAGACCTGGACTAGACCGGGACTAGACCAGGATTAAATCACCCCGTGTGGCTCTTTGCTGGTTTCGTGCGGCTTTTGCGTTCGTTTGTGCGTGTTCAGTTTGTGGCTCGGGCTACGTGTACGCCGCGGTTCTATCTCGTGCTCGCGGTGCTCCTGTCTCTGCACTCCTTGCGTGTTCGGCGCTAGAGCTAAGAGGCCGAGAAAGGTGCTCTTTGTGCGAGCACGACTGCGGGGTTTTCCCCGGGGCTGGCTCTGGTTTTATCCGATTCAAGAGCCGGGGGGTTGACACTGTGAGCTAACAGTCCGAGAAAGGTGCTCTTTGAGCAGGGATAACAGCGGGGCGTGCATCTGAGCGCGCATTATTCGAATTTTTGAGATTTCGCATTTCGTAACTTGAATTTTCTTTTGTATCTAGAGACCAAAATTTAACGTGAAGGCATTTCGTAACTTGGATTTTTCGTATGTAGGGTCTTTCGTAAGGTGAGGTACCACTGTATATAATTATGTCTCATCTGACACTGGTCTATTGCTCTTTGGTTGCTATTTCATCTATTTCTTCATTTCCATCTTTTTTTCTTTTTCTTTTTTATCCTTTACCCTCTGTTAAATATTATATTTGTTGAGTGAGCTACCATACCCTAAACAATTTCCCTTGTGGATCAATAAAGTTTGTCTAAGTCTAAGTCTATTCTAGTGAAGGTGTATGGAGTGTAAAAACCCAGTGGAGGACATTGTGTGTTCAACATGTGCAAATGAAACAAAACACAACTCCAGGTATGTTTTTGATGAGAATACATCATAACATAGACAGAAAATAGTGCAATAATAATAAAAGACATGGGATTCTCGGATTACAAGGTTAGCAAGTCTTCCATCAAATGTTATAGGTCCTGGACAAGTTTAAAATGTGAACTTTTAAACTTTTAAATAGAACTTTTAAATGCTAATCTAATTGCAAATTTTTATGAGAAATCAAAAATAAACACACACCACACACACTTTGGAGACTGTTAAAAATGAAAATGTCTGTTTTATGTGACCAAAATAAAGACTTAAAGGACCCATATTAATAAATGTTCTGATCTCTGCTATAATGTTGTTTCCTCATCACAAACATACCTGAAGTTGTGTTTTGTTTCATTCACACATGTTTAACACACATACCCTGCATATTTAGGCTGAGTTCCACCTCATGATGTTATGTGGTAATACAGGAAGTGCTCCACTGTGTTTCTAAACTCCATACACCTTCACTAATGATGTTTTGATGGTGTTCATTTTTCTTTCTTAGAAGACTCAAACAAAAATGTTCCTTTTGCCCAAACACATACCTATAAATAGTGAAATCAGAAAAACTGATAATTTTGCAGTGGTCTCTTATTTTTTTCCAGAGCTGTATTTCACAGAAACACAGGTGCACTTATTCATAAATGAAAACAATTACCTGAACATTTAATATATTAAATATGATTTGACGTTTTGGCATTTTTCTGTTTTATGAAAAGATTTGAGCTTAAGAGTTTTTAATACTTATTTTCTACAATTCTTTATAGATACAAACTAAGTACATAAGTAATTCAGCTCTTTATTATTATTATTATTATTTTTTTAATCATATTTTATATTTATAATATTTTTGGGGGATAATTCTACATTAGGGTTACTGTGTCAGTGACCTAAATTACTTTCAATATTATCGTTTATCAATTTATATTTTCTTCAGCAATATATCATACTTCAAAAATTGTTATCATAAAAAACAGCAACATAATATGTGGTCTTGACACTTTCTAAGTTCCTTGATCTTCAAAGTTTCCACCTGTCTACAGTGTTAGGGTCCTCCATTGCAATTTATACAAAACTGATCTAATCTAACAAAGCACCTGTTCATAAAAGATCTCCATGCTCTTTAAATGCAAACAAAATGGCCACATCTCGTCTTGGCCAGTTGTGAATGTAGAGCCAATACTACCCAACCCCTCATTTAGATTCCTCCACAGTTCTTCTACTTACCAGGGCTGTGTATTTAATGCGGCAAAACAAACAACGTGATAAGTGGATAAATCTTCCCCAAGTTTCAAAGTCATTTCTCCAAGGTCACGGGCCGCTCCTGTACAGAAACAGTTACACAATAAGTGGCGTTCTTCCTGACCTTGTGATGAGTGGATTACACATTAACCACTGGAACTGTCTTCTTTATTGGCGTTGAAATTTCCTGACCTCCGTTCAAAACAAACACAGGAGGAGTGATTATGACTGGATTACGGCAGACATGCTAAACAGCCAGTCCGCGTATAGGCTTGGTAAATATTCCACTTTTGTCCTTGAGGAGTGTCAGAGGAGATGGAGTTGTGTGTGATAGACAAGACGGATAATGCTACGTAGGAGAGAGGAGAGGGGAGAGGAGGGAGAGCTCAAAGTCACCGCTAACGAAAAGGTGAAGCACATTACTGATGCAGAATGATCACCTTTTCTCCAGAGCCACATTATTTTCTCATCAGGCAGACAATGTCACACGGAGTAGCTTTACAAGACATTATGGGACAGGGGAAAATGAGTTATTGTGGAGACGGATGAAACCAAACTGAAGTATGCATATAGGTCTATTTTTCTTTACATGATTTGAACTTTGATGTGCTTATTCTAACAGTCAGTGCTAACAGCTGACTTACTTTTTTCCTCTTCACAGACTTGTAGATTTACTTACATCATTACTTATTAACAAATTAATCTAAAGATACGGATATTTCAGTAAGTGAGCCATAAGACAGCCTTAAATAAATCTTTTTGCGATGGAAAACTATAAAAATATGTCACAAAAAACAATTATATTATGCAATGTCTCTTAAACCTTTACCACCAAAGAAATTATTTCACTTTCCAAATACAACATTAACTATTGCAGGTCTACTCAAGGGCTGAACCAAAGACTACATCATTCCTAAAGTAAGTCTACTATTACTGGTAGAACTACCACAAGTACATCTCTGACATGTGACATATGAAGCATCTCGCACTCTGAGGACCTCAGGGACCGGCCTCCTGCTGGTGCCCGGAGTCAGGACTGAACATGAGGAGTCAGCGATTCACTTTTATACAACTAAAATCTTCCTGAACATGTGAGACAGGTTTCTGTAACTGTGCATATGTCTGGAAGTTTTTTTTTTCTGCATTCTTTTAATGTTAATGATGATAATGTATATTTAGATTTGTTCATGTTGTGATTTTAATGTCTTTCTTATTCTGTAAAGCCCTTTGTGTATCACTGGTGGTACTGGTGATTCTGTCTCATATAGAGTACTGCATAACCACATAGTCACTTGCTGCTGGCACAACACTCAAACCAGCTGAATCACATTTTTAAAAAGCTGTGAAAATATTGGACAAAAAAACATTCTCAGTTCACCACTGCACTATTTTAGACAAGTGCAATTTGTTTAATTTTAATAATTTTGTTCATTTTAAATATGGATGTTTTATATAAAAAGTTTTGCATGGGCTCCTCCGCTATAACCTGGGAAATCCCAGGCTGCTTTGCACAATCGTTCCAATCTGAAAGACAGCCTGGCAATGAGGCTAAGCGAGGGATCCTGAGCGGGGAAGCCAATCAGAGAGCGGGGAGGGGTGGAAAGACGGTGACGCGTACTACGTGACAAACGGAAGCTTGTAGTTTGTAGCTCTCATATTTATCTTACACAAACAGCAGTAATTGTTCAGTGCCATTGTTTAATCGTATTTTTGTTTTGCCTTCTGTTTTCGCGATGATTGGGGAAAATGACGGCGTTTCCTTCTCTTCTCCCTGGTCGTCGCTCTAACTACGTCATCGAGTACAACTGACATGATTGGCTATGGGCTACGTACATGCCAAATGATAGACATACGTAACGCCCAATAAACAGCCGTTGGCGATCGTAAACCACACCTCCGGTACGAGATATTTCGAAGGTGGCTCTCAGACCATATATCACTTGTCTGGTATAAACCAGGCAACCTCCGCTACAGGATTTTATTAAAACAAAGACTGTCATTGGGATGGGAACTAGGGCCACAGCCCAGGGGAACTGTGAGGTCCCACACAGACGCTCTACATTCGGACAAAGTGTGCTCTCAGTCAGAGGCACTAAGTTTTGGAACTCTCTCCCATTATCAATAAGATGAGACTCCAACACTGACCACTTTCAAATCACACTTGGCTAAAAGACTTGTGGACACTTTTAATGTTTAATGTTTTAATGTTTTAATGCTGCAGTTATTGTCAGTTGTCATTGGTTTTGTTGTTTTTGCTGTGGTGTCACCTGCCTAGGGACTACAGATGGAGATGAGCATTTTTACTATAATCTGGTGTATTTACACTGCAGTGTTGTAGATGGTCATTAATGTGCACTGTCCCTGTTAAAAAAAAAGAATAAATACATAAATAACAAGCACCGTCTGATAGTATTAAATAAATATTACATTATTAAATAGACTTAACATTTTTCAGCATAAAACAATCCATTGAAATAAATCCAATCTAAAAGATATATGTTCTGAATTCAAGTCAAAATGTAGATATTACATGTTTGCTCCACGAGGGAAACACTAGCTTTCTCTGAGGTCATCGTGGGATTTTCTGGCTGGTCCTGTCTGTGTGTCCAGGTATGTTAGTTGTTACTTGGTTCATCTTTCCCGGCTTGAGTTTCCAACTGAAAGACCCACGCTCCTCTCAACACTGGGGGAATATCACAACGTTAGCTCCACAATAGTGGTGGTATCCAGTTCCCTTTTCACCTACACAGAAGAATAGGCTTCATAAACACCCATGCTCCCGAAAAAAAGTGAAGACAAGTCGCGGACACCACCCCGCCTGGAGTTGTTTTGTGAAGGTGTGACTGTTATTCAATAGTACCTGGATGACCTGACCTGAACTCTCCGGACTACTTTACATCGCACTTAAAAAGAAATGGGAAAGCCACACTTATTTATGTTTTGCTTATGTCCCACAAATTCTCGGGACTCAATTGTTCGCTATCCTCACAGTGCTGGGAATCCTTACATCTCTTTATGCTCGTCCTCGTATTTGATGCTTAACCCACACACACTCGCTCCAAAAAAAAAAAAAAAATCAAGTGGAATTTTGGAGTTGTTTTTGGATAGCTGTCAAAAATATGAGCGGGGGAAAAACAGGTCATCACGTAACTGTGTCTAGCATTTGTGCGTTTTTTTGTGCGTGTGTGAATAGGAATGCAGACTAGGCCAACTCCTGTGTGGCTGTATGGGTGCACCCCCCACTCCTGTAACACGGGCCCGGGCTGACTGCATCTTGTTGACCTAGTTGGTGCTCTCTGACTAATCCCTAGCGGTTCTGCGGGTGGTCTGTGAGGAGCTCTGCCATCTGATATTCAAATGCAGGGTAAAATGAGGAAAAGGGGCGGGCCTTCAATGTGGATAAAAAAAAAAATACCAGGGGATTTGAGTGGAATTGCTGCCAACTCAACACGCAACGTTTGCATTTAACACGCTCCCAGAGAGATGTTACGCCTTTATCCTCTTGTCCACCGTGTTTTTTGCCGTTTGACCCTGTGCTGGCTGCGTGTGTGACACTGATACTTTGAGTGATCAGATCTGCTCCTCTCTCGGTTTACACGTGTAACAGGAGTTTTGCCACTGTCACAGCTCTAACATGCTGTCCCCTTGTATGAGGTTTTATTACTTATGTTGAGGTGATCCTGTTACTCTTTCACCTTGTGGTTTACAGCTCAGCTAACCCACTCCTACACTAAGTACGGGCCATTAGCAAGTATAACGACACAATGGTGTGGATGGGATGACAGGAAAGCCACTGCATTGGAATAGGTCATGTACTTTACAATGTATTTGGAAAGACACTGCTACATATTGCAGAATACTGAATACCTGTAATAAAAATGTATTTTGTAACATATTCAAAGTTCAAAGTTCAGAGTCAGATTTATTGTCACATGTACAGGTTGCACACACAGGATTTGAAATTGCAGCGCTCCCTATAGGCCCACAGAGAACATAAAACATCTGATAAACAAGACAATAAACACCATGACTAAAACATCACATATACCTGTAGCCAAAGTACAAGACAAACACACTAAATGTCACATTTACCCGTAGCAAAATACAGTACAAGACAATAAACACAATGGCTAAAACATCACATATACATTTGAATACATCAGAGTATTGTATTCTGAATACTTTATCAGAGTATTGTATTCTGAAAACTTTGAATGATTTTAGATCTTAGATTTTAGTTTTTAGATTTAGATTTTTGTCTTAGATAGTTTTTGTTGTGTTTTGTCTTTTTTTGCACTACCTGGGCAGAGAGAAACGAAATTTCGATTCACTGTATGTTGAACACATATGGCAGAATTGACAATAAAGCTGACTTTGATTTGATTTTGAAAACATAGTGTAAAAATCAAACATAGGATTAATAACAGCTTTATATTTGTTTCACCATTTCATCAAAATCACACATGCGCTCACCACTAGAGAAGTGTTTAATATTTTTCTCACTGATTCTGTGCCCTTTGAAGCCTAAATTGAGTTATCAAGTACCACAATGGCAAAAGGAGAAAATCAATTTGTCAACTGGACAAAAGTTTATTTGGTCAAAGTAGTACCACAATGTATTGCTTTGATTTTAGAAAAGTAACTACAGTATATTCTGAAATGATTAAAGATCCTATATTACGCAAAATTAACTTTTGTGAGCTTTAAATCATGTTTAAAAACATGTTAGAATGGTGTTGCCTCCTCAGAAACATACCTGGAGTTGTGTTTTGTTTCATTCACACGTTTGAGTAATCCTTTATTATTGGTCTGTTTACATCTACAAAGCTCCAAATGTTCTGAGTTAACAGATACGTTTACATTTTGTTCAGTAGAAATGGACAATTCTAGGGCTGAAATTATCCCAGTTATTCTAGTGAAGGTGTATGGAGTTTAAAAACACAGTGGAGCCCTTCCTGTATTACTACATGACATCACAACAGAGTGTTTTCTGTTCCCAGACTAAATATGCAGGGTTTAGGTTTAGAAAGAAAACGACTCCAGGTTTGTTTATGATGAGGAAACAACATTATAACATAAATCAGAAAATGGTGTAATATGGAGCCTTAAATATTTGTATTTCACCTTTGTACCTTTGCACTGTTCCCGTGTGCCACAGCCCGCTCTGACATTGTCCAACTTTAATATTGCACTG
Organism: Paratrypauchen microcephalus; assembly: GCA_036785185.1. Taxonomy (NCBI): domain Eukaryota; kingdom Metazoa; phylum Chordata; class Actinopteri; order Gobiiformes; family Gobiidae; genus Paratrypauchen; species Paratrypauchen microcephalus. The sequence continues at coordinate 10,807,713 of JAVJIX010000007.1, read as the reverse complement.
TGAACTGCTCAAAGTCAAAGCTGCAGCAGTGTTGATTTTACACTAGACTAGCTGTTTTGTTTGACCGGGGCTTTGGTGGGTGGACACAGCATGGGCTGGACTAAAGAGTCAGATATCAGGGACACAGGCACCTTCAGTGTCCCCGTACACACACGACATACTCAGAGAGGACAGAGGAACTACACGTCCCCGAATGGGCCCTTGTATGTCCTCCACCCAGTCCCACCGGGCCCCTGCATCCTTCTGACCGCTGCTCATTATCAGATTTTAACCTGCGCCTATCTCCCTCCAGCTGTACAATTTAGTGAGGCTTAAACCCGAGTTTAAATAAAAGCCCAAAATATTAAAATAGTCTAATGTAATAATATTGTCTTGTTATATTATTTAAAGTCATCGAGGTTATTTTGTTTTATGGGCAATGCCATTAAATCTTATACCCAAGTCTTTGTTTGGATTTTAGGAACAAAGAAAGATGAGGAATTTATTTATTGATATATCCTCCTGAGACTTGGCCCGTTCATTTGTGTCCTTTATAGTGGAGTTAAACAGTCTGTCTTTTAAGTGTTTTCAGATAGACTAGACTAGATAGTTTGTGGCTGCACTATGATAGATGGATAAATAAATAAATAATGAAATAAGAAATTAAAAGAGAGCCTAAAACATTTTGAGGCGACTGTAGAAACTTGTCAGAGATGTTGGTCATCAAAAAAAATATATGTTTTTGTTAGATTGTTAACTTCACATGGATTTAACACTATTATGGTCCATTACAGAGGACAAGTTACAGAGGACAACATTATGAGTAAAAATAAAATATTACAACCTTTAAATGCTAAGGTGTTCATTTACCTCCAAATAGAAAATCACCCCAAAAAAATAAAAAAATAAAATAATTAATAAAATAAAATAAAATAAAATAAAATAAAATAAAATAAAATAAAATAAAATAAAATAAAATAAAATAAAATAAAATTAAATTAAATTAAATTAAATTAAATTAAATTAAATTAAATTAAATTAAATTAAATTAAATTAAAAATAAATTAAATTAAATTAAATTAAATTAAATTAAATTAAAAAAAAAATTTATAAATGAAATACACTCTTTTTCTTCTGGTCCCAGGAGGATATGGAAGGTGTAGGGTATTGATAATAAATTATATTGTTTTAATAATATGTAATAATGTTTTAATAATAATAATGAGTTTTATATTGTTTGACTAAGAATTTTCAAATATGCCTAAAATGTCACAAAATCTGATTATTACTATCCTGTTTGAAAGATTATACAGCAAAATCTTTCTTTTGCAGCTTTCTGACAGATTTCACTTATCGACAAAGTACATGATATACTAATTTTGCATACCTTAAAGCCCAGTTCTAATGTATAGTATAAAAATACACATAATTGTAGCCTCCTGTTCAGCCCAACTTAATTCCAATAATAAATTATCAATCTATCTAATAAGGTTTGTGTGTGTGTTTTTTATGTCACAAGCACAGTGATTTTACTGTTATTTTAAGTTACTCCAGTAGCCTATTGGACCAAAGTTTCACAAACATGTGCCTCTGAACAAGTGGTGTAAGATAACAGATTTTCATTTGTTTCAATTTCTAGTCGTATTTCATTTTATTTATCCACATGTTTGTACCTTGTTCTTATCAGTAGCAGTAGCTGAAATAATTGCACTGTTTTGTGAGAAAGCAGCTTTTGACAATAAAGCTGACTTTGAACATTGAACTTTGAAGTGTGTTGCAAATTGTTGATTCTCTGTATTCGGTCTTCCATGTCTAAATCCACACGACCACTGAATTGATCACTATTTGGTAAATTCACAAAAGTTTAACCTGATCATTTCTGTTAGTATCAAGACTTTAGAACTATTAATACTTTGCAATGACATCGTGCTGGGAGTGTTCTATAATGTATCTCTATTGGCGAAATCTTCAGCAGTTTCCATGATGACAATGCACACATGAACAAAAACAGACAAAAGTCTTTTAAGATACACAATAGAAAAATAAATAAATAAATAAATAAATAAATAAATAAATAAATAAATAAATAAATAAATAATAGATTTAAAGGGACAGTGTGTAAGATTTTTACCCGTTAATTACCTAAATTGAAGATACCCATTCAAAAATACATTCTTTTCCAAGCCTTTTCACTTCCATCATGAAATCAAAGTATTTTTTTGGACTTAGATATAGTCACATAAAAGGGGGATTGACCCCATGTAGAGGCAGCCATTTTAACTATGAGAGCCGCAGAAGGACATTTGGGCGCCGCCTTCGCCTTCGGCAAGGCTCATGGTTTTGGGTAAACAACGACAAGCATGGTGCCGGATCACACGTCGTAATGGATCTAACACGTGTTTTGGACTAAATTGTTTTACCGGATTTTATTCGCTGGATCCTTACGGACAGATTGAGACCAAGCTTATGGTGAAATACTGAGTTTGACCTGTCCAGAGCCTTCAACGGTAAGCTAAGTAACAAACCTTGTTTTGTGCTTTTCCGTATAAAAGCCCCATGTGCTCAGGGAGTGATTGTTGTGCCGGGAAATGAATTGCATAGTCAAAGAGAAGAGACTGTAAGGTTTCATTTGATGTGTAGATTGTCATGGTACACGATCGGGAATGTGTTTTCATGCGAAAAGAAAAAAAAAACAGTGAACGGGACCGCATTTTATTTATACAGTAGCGGCGCGCGGTTCGTGCGCGGGTACGCGAGCTGTCCGCATTACGGCGCGCCCGGGTGACCCTCGAGGTCTGCTGTAGCTAAAACAGGAAGTGCAATAGCCACTATCCACCTATGCGCCACAAATCCTACACACTGGACCTTTAAACAACAGATTTTCAGGAGCCTGTAACCTTTATGAGCATTCGTGAAGAATCCCTCAGTCGTCCAGGTAGAATCCATGATAAAAGGAGAAATTCAATTTGTCAACTGGACAAAGTTTGTTTGGTCGAAAACGTTTCGCGGCTCATCCGAGAGGCTTCGTCAGTTCTGGTTCGAGTGCTGGTTAGACACTGCTTATATCTAGCTGCAGGGAGGAGCTAACTATACTGAAATCATTCTGAAACTATCTCAACTAATTTGTTTTTGAGTTTCTCTCTTTTGTTTTTTGAATTTCTCTGGCGTCTAGTTTAGCATACCGACGACCATCTCCACACCTCTGGCCCTGACCTGTCTGCCCTATTGTTTCTTTATGAGCATTATTGATCCTGTTTAGGTGTCATCAAAAAAGGTCAGAGTGACTGAAAAACTGTAGGGTAATACTAGCTAGCTTGTGTAATTTTATGTGTGAGACCAAAGACCAAATCAGCTCTTTCTAGTAAGACTCTGTGAAAATAAAACTCAAATTTAGGCTGCATCCCATTTCTCTGTTTTACCCCTTCATCTTACCCCTACCCCTTGGTTTTGCGCATTCATGTGAGGGCAAGAGGTATCCCGATTCTAATTTTGATCAAGGGCTAGGGCCACGACCGAGGGCTACATACCCCTTGAAACGAAGTAAGCTCTCGACCAGACTTGGAACAAAGGGGTACGCCTACAAGCTCAGGCAGGTTTTGGGATCAGGATGGCAGCGTCACATCGACCAGCCAAGGAGTCTCATAAATGTATTTTCAGCAGTTGTAATTATCAATTAACAGATTAGCAGGTTTACAATTATGACGCTTATGTTCTATGTTACTTTTAGTGAACTGTTGTTGCGGTTTTAATTGTAGTGATGTCTGTTTAGACGACGTTATCATTTTCATCGAACTTTCATTTATAAACAAGCTTGTTTTTTTGTTGAGTTGAGGTACCCGATAATCCTTGACATTTGTTTATGTTTGTTTGCGTCAATTGTTGTCGCCTCTGTAGACGTAGCAGCCAGGTAGAGGCCAGGGGGTGATGACGCAAACGGTAATCGAGTGGCGTCCCATTTCTTAGGGGAGCATTCATACCCCTCGCCCTCTCAGCTCGATATCGAGGGGCAAGACAAAGATGTAGATAAAGGGGAAGTGGTAAGACAGAGTAATGGGATGCAGCCTGAGTCTAACTTGGGTAACAGAGCTTCAAACAGAGTAGTGCTTTCAGTTAGCATCACAACCCCACCCCCAAGGAATGTTGATGACAGTTGCAAAGTATCAAAACTCCAGGCTGAAGAATTACGGGCCTATAGAAAGTATATAACTGCGTATCTGTTCCCTCTGGATCTCCACACCCTGAACATCTCGTCCACAGATGCTTCACCTCCCTGGAGACCCCCGCCCCCTCCCTTCCCTTGCTGATTGTCAGTAAACGTGTTGACATAAATGTAGTGTGGCTACTAATGAGCTGCCAGGGAAGCGCCACTGTCAGCTCCTTAAGACCTGTCAATACGAGACAGGGGCCGGTGCGAGCTCATTACTCCGTTACACTAACACGTCTCGCGTTAGATTAAAGCACGCTGCGCACACTTTTTCATTTATTTGAAGGCCAGATCATCAGCAGGGGAAAACATGCGGAGACATTAAGATGCAGTGTGGACATGTGTGAACTGTGACAGGCCTAGTGCAATTGAAATTCACGACAGGTCTGAAGCTGTGTGGTACTCGGGTAGGCACAAAGCTGCACGTGTTTATGGATATCGAAACCTACGCGATCAGTTATTATAATTTCAATTTTGTTATTTGTCGACTGATTCCTGTATTAGTCTTTTGTTTCATCTTTAAATTTGATATTTAAAATGTGAAAAACAGTAGTACAGTGGTACCTCACCTTACGAAAGACTCTACAAACGAAAAATCCAAGTTACAAAACGCCGTCACGTTAAATTTTGGTCTCTAGATACGAAAGAAAATTCAAGTTACGAAACGCGAAATCTCAAAAATTCAATTAATGCGCGCTCAGATGCACGCCCCGAAACGTAAATACACTTTATCAACACACACGGGGTTAGGTTCCAGAGGTGGCCCGAGGTGGGAGAAGTCCGCGAGGTAGGACAACTTTGTATTTTGCAATTGTTCTACATGTTTTAGGGCTGTAAATGCCTCACCACACACATTCTACGCTTTTCTCAGACTGGATATGGGCTTTTCTCGCATTTCTCTCTCGTTTGAACACTTGAACTTTCATAGATTTTCAACGGAATGTGTTGATAGTGAAGCGTGGGGGGGGGGGGGCCCTCGGGGCCAAGCATGTGCGGGCCGAGCACGCGCTGGTGAGCGCAGGAGCCGCGCGAGGCCAGCGGAAAGCCGCACGGGGTGACTTAATCCTGGTCTGGTCCCGGTTTGGTCCGGGTCTGGACCTGGTCCGGTCCTGGTTTAGTCCAGGTCCAGTCCAGGTCTAGACCTGGTTTAGTTCTGGTCTAGACCTGGTTTATTCCACGTTTAGTCCTAGCTCTACAGTCTCTTAGCCAATCAGGAAGCAGAACACAATGTTACACTATAAAAAAAAAAGTTATACTATAAAAAAAACAACCTTGGAACGGATCAGGCCTTTTCCATTGAAATAGCTACTCAACTTACGAAAAATTCACGTTACGAAACCACTTCTGGAACAAATTAATTTTGTAAGGTGAGGTACCACTGTAGCTGATTTTTAATTGTTTGCAGAGGTCCAAAGTCATTCCTCACTCAATGTATGCATTCCAAGCATCCTAATTATTCGCTGTGATGAGTTAACGAGCGCTTTTCGCAACTCTCAGAAATTCTTTGACCTCATAGTAAAGCAACTAACTTGATCATCAAACAATAAAATGCTTTATTTGCAGACAACTCGTGATAGACAGACTGTATATTTTGACCTCAAGAGCTATTTATACAATATATCTGTACTGGGGCAAGTCACATTTTGCTCAAACGCATAAAATCAAGCACAGTGGCTTTAAGTAAGAATTTTGTTTAAGCCATGTTGAGCCCTTGTAGTTTTTGTTCAGATTTACATCCACCCTTTTAACTAGATTTGCCTTAGTTAGGGTTTTTTGCCTTAGTTAGGGTTTTGTTTTGGTGTAGTCCTGTATTGTATGTGTACACAAATGATTTTAAGTGAATGGCATCTGGCAGTTTGGCTCTTTGTAGACTACTTTTCGGTATAATTTTGATTATTTTTTTTTTTCAGAATTTAGCTCATGTTTAGCCCTGATTTAGTTCAAGTTTAAAGCTTTACCTTAGTTAGGCCTGGTTTGGTTTAGTATTGTCACTGAAATTCACGACAGGTTCTGAAGCAGTGTGATAGGCACAGATCTACACATGTTTATGGCAAGAAAAATCTCCATAGGCTGTTATGATTTCAGCACCGTGTTGACAGCTTAGTTTCAGAGTGTGTACCGTATGCGTACAGGGCTGCGGTGTTTGTTTGTGTCACACCAAAAACAGATTAGTGAAAACACGGAGGTAAAATAAGCAGCCTGACCTTGCTCTGAAACTGAAAGGCAATCCTCTGAATGATCCGCGGGTCAGTAGCTTTGTCCTTCAGACAGTTAAAGTCTATCCCTCTCATCCGCCCTCCCCCACCAACTGCTCGCACTGTCCTCCCCTGCCTCTGTACATGTCGTCTACACTACTTATCTCACATTAAGGCTTCATTTCCAACAAGGACTACAGTAGAGCATTAGTCCACTTCATTACAGACAGTTTGGGTGATTTGAACCCTCTCTCCGGCGAGGGGCTCTCAGGGGAGTGTGTAACATTGCAGCAATGTGACATCATTATAGCAACATGCACTACCATTTGCACCTTATTGGTACAAGTGAACTAGTTACTGCTACTTCTGTCTGTTTGAACTGGCCAGTGCAATCCAGGACTATGTAGCTGAGTTAAAATAACATTACAGTACAATTAAGTCACTTTACCTGCATTTTATTGCTATATAGTACATAACCATATACAGCTCTGGAAAAAAATATGAGACCATTGCATTTTTTTTCTGAAATCAGCATCTATACATGTGTTACAGCCATTCCATTCCAGTGTCTGTTGAATTCCAACACAAACACAAAGCTGAGCTACTTCAGTTCTTGCACCAGGAGTGGAATAAAGTCACCCAAGAACAATGTGAAAGACTTGTGGAGAGCATGCCAAGACGCATGAAAGCTGTGATTAAAAATAAGGGTTATTGCACCAAATATTGATTTCTGAACTCTTCTTAAGTGTAAACATTAGTATTATGTTGTTGTAAAATAAATTTGATCTTGTTTCTTTGCATTGTTTGAGGTCTGAAAACATGTATCTTTTTTGTTATTTTGACATTTGTCATTTTCTACAAATAAATGCTCTAAACGATAATATTTTTATTTGGAATTTGGGGGAAATGTTGTCAGTAGTTTATAGACTCAAACTGTTCAAAAATGTTCCTTAGTAGTAAAATCAGAAAAACTGATAATTTTGGTCTCTTATTTTTTCCAGAGCTGTAGTCACTTAAAGGTAGTCTGGTTAACACCTGACCATATCACAAGTGAGATATGGGTCTGGAAACTCGCTTCAAAAAATCCCGTAGCGGAGGTGTGGTTAGCGATTGCCAACGGCCGTTTATTGGGCGTTATGAATGTCTATCATTGAGCGTATACGTAAGTCCATAGCCAATCATGTCAGTTGTCAGTTCAAACTACAAGCTTCCGTTTGTCATGTAGTACGCGTCACCGTCTTGCCACCCCTCCCCCGCTCTCTGATTGGGGCCCTAAATCTGGGACTCTCGCTTGGACGAGTTTCCAGGCCGCCTTCCAGTTCGAAACGAACGGAAGCGGCCTGGGAATTCCCAGGCTAACTTAAAGGTGCACTGTGTAACATTTCTGTCTTGTCTCCATGGAGATGTTGTTGCTTTGGATTATCCCAGTATGGCATTAAATGTGTCCATCATGCATTTACTCAATAACATGGCTTTTTATTGACTTAAAAACTTGCATTCTTACTGTGGGCTCTCCTCTCCACTGATCTGACATGTAACTTTCACCTATGACATCACCTGCTGTGTCTGTAGAGATAAATGAGTGTAATGCCATACTGTAGAACATTCCAGGCAACATCTACATGGAGAGAAGCTGGGGACGGATCCACTATGAGAGAAGTTACACAGTGGACCCTTAATGTACATAATCTATCTATCTATCTTAATATCTATCTTAATGTTTATCAAAGAATATTTTAATCTTCTAGATAAATGGTTAGATCTGTTTTTTAAATAGTTTATCCTGATTTTTGACTGTCCTAGCTGAGATGTGGTTTAGTCCCCATTTTGGTTGTGTTCACACCTTTTAGTAGGTTTGGGCCCAGCTTGAGTCCTAATGTGGTTTTGATCCAGTTCTAGTCCTGTTCTAGTCCTGATTTAGGCTACGTTCAATTTTTATTCCACATTTAGACGAGCGTTTTCGGGAGGAAATCTGCATGCATACGGTGACGCAAAATTGTGTGGAATTGGATTGGGTATGAATGCCAGGTGGCTAGGCGGTGCTGTGATACATTATCACTATGTCCGCGCGCATGCGTAGAATCTTCCTTCTTCTCATCTGCGTTGCGAAAAGCAAAACAAAACATGGCTACCAAAAGCAAAAAAATAATAATTGTGTGGTCAGACGAAGAAGTTCAGCTATTGCTTCAGACCACGTTAGACTACAAAGGCGCAACAAGGTGTGGACTGGGAGTCCTGCCAAACAAAGTACATTAATATATGGACCGATGTGACATAAACGCCAGAGTTTTGCATCTTGGGCAGTGTAGATGAAACCGCTACGGCAGAGCGTATTCAAGTTTTCCACTTTGGAGGGCGGTTTCAGTTTTTTGCGTTTTTAAGCCCCCAAAATGCCGTCACCATCTAAACAAAAGGCACTTCTGATAAAACATTTTTACCCGTAAGCGATCTTTTGTAAACAAGCCCTTAGTCCAGGTTCAGTTCCAAGTTTAGTCCAAGTGTTGTTGCTGAGTGTGAATGTTGCCATCAGTTTAGACCTGGTGTAGTCTTGTACCTGGTTTACTACAAATAGGCCTACAGTCCCTTCAAGTCCCCAACAGACATTATCGTCACATCATCATGTTTTTAAACAGTAAAAATACCTATTAAATCAACAAAAAAAGCACAAAATGGGTCCAAAAGCATCTTAAACGTCTCTTTCTGTAAGCTTTATGTAAAACATCTCTCTCGGTCTCATTCTGTTTCTCTCAAATCTGTCTCGTCTCCACGTGGCGCTGGTCTGCACACACCAAAACACACTTGCGAGTCTTCAAATGGATGTCATCTTTTCATGTCTGCTCTTTGAACGTGGCTGTTTGTGTTATTTCAAGACGTGATTGTTCCTGATGACAAGGCGTGATGGCACTGATGTCTCAGATCTGAGGAAGACGAGCTGAGACTCTACCAGCCATATTAAAGACTTCCCCCGCAAGAACTGTTTGAGCTGTGAAAGACTTGACGCTTTGAGAACGTGAATGGGGGAGCGGGTTGCCAGGCTAACAACGCCCCCCCTTCTTCTGCTTTCCCTCGTATTCCTCCAGGTATCGTATAGGATGTCACGGGAGTTGCTGTATTCACTGTAAATTGTGACTGGGTCAGCAAGTTCCATATGTCAGTTATGAAATGACTAATTACAGTTAGAGGACAGACCTGGTGGGAGTTCTGTATTCATATAGTGTCTTTAAAAAAAAAAAAAAAACTCCTCTGTCAACACTCACGCACATGCCACATTCATACTTGTCAATCTAGTCTTGCCTAAGGACACAACAACGGTCGTAAAAGCATGTGTAGATTTGTGATTATACCACACAGCTTCAGACCTGTCATGAATTTCATTTCCAATATTTAGGATTAGGAAATCCAACATGGTTGTGTCCTGTGTATGGATAAACTATTATCCAATAGTTAAAATATTGATACAGTGTGTTAATTTTAGCTGCCCCCTCCTTTCCACCTGCTTATGTGAATCTGCTCGTGTGCAGCCTCTGAGCCGCTGCAGGATGGAAGTATAATAACATCCATGCTCTACAGTCATGTCCGGATCAATAAATGGACCTAAATTGGCCAGCATTTTGGCATATTTGAGCACTTTCCTCATTTTTATTGCTACTTTTAAGCCATTACTCTAGGCCCTACATAAACTCTAATGTACTGGTCATAGTTTTCTGTGAACACAGACTCGGAGAGTAAATGGAACGCAGCATATGTTCCCACAGCTCTGTTTATTTACATTTAATAGTTATTTTTTAATGTAAATTCAAAACCCTCACTCTTATCCTTGCCGTAATCCTAACCATAACCCAAAAACCCCACACACGTAGGAACATAGAGCTGACAGTCTCTGCCTGTTATGAATCTTTGAAAACAAAACAAAAAAACAACAACCCTTTGATAGATCCTGTTCTGGTTTAAATCAACTTTAGACTTGAATCAGCTAGATTTGTCCTGAGTAGACCTCATTTAGTCTAATCTATGGATTAGTCCCTTTGCCCTTGTGAAGACCTGATTTTGACCAGGTGCCTTGTCTTAATTTTGGGTTAACCATGGTTTGAATCTGTTTTTTCTTTAGATTAATCGTCTGTACATCTAGATAGCAATGGTTTAGTTTACATGTAATCTATTGATGAATGATGAAATTGATGAAATAAAGGCAAGAAATAATAGGAAGTAAAATATTCTCTATGAAGGTAGTCACTGAGAAACGTTTACCAACCACATTTAGCTGCAGAATCTATTTAAACGTAGGTTGCATGAAAGAACACCTCCTCACACCAAATAAAGAATTGTGCAACTTTATTTTCTGGAAACCCCCCAACATGACCTACATTTGGCTTCAATCTGGGTTATCACTGCTAATCTCACTTTTTTAAGAGCAGTAAAACAAGCAGATTGCAAAGCTAGTGCATTTCTCCAGTGCGTTGAGCTACTGAATAACTAGATTAAAGTCAAACACATGGGACATACGCTGGCAGAAGCTTTAGGACGCATATGGGGTTAACCAGGGTGAACAAATCATTCAAAGGTTAATCTCCAGATCATGCAGGAACACTTGCACACCTACATGCCACTGACACACGTTCAGTGTCAACTTGCACAATATTTTTCTGGAAGGCTAAGTGCGGGTAGCTAAAGATAACCAGACAAATGCATACCACTGCTCGATAGGCACTGAGAGAGATGTTCAGGTATTCCACTCCTTAGTTTTTCCAGGTTGGTCTGTGACAAGCTTTATAAACATGACTGCAATGGACTGAGAAGAGACTAAGATAGTAAATCATATCATCTTTTGGTTACATTCTTGAAATGTGAGTAGTAATAATTTTGCGGTTCAAAAGTGGGTATGAGTGTACTGAAAACTGTTCCACCTTGTGATGATATGTGGTAATAATAATAATAATAATAATAATAATAATAATAATAATAATAATAATAATAATAATAATAATAATAATAATAATAATAATAATAAATCTTTATTTATGAAGCACTTTTAAAAACAAGGTTTACAAAGTGCTGTACAAGCGGCAAAGAACAACAAAAATAGCATCCAGAAAGCAAACAAAATCATACAATGAAGCAATCAATTAAATTAATTATAATAAGTTAGAATTAAAATAAATAAGGAATAAAATCTAGCTAAAACCAGCTTAAGGAAGGCCAACCAATAAACATGAATTTTAAGAAGTGATTTAAAAGATGATACTGATGATGCAAACTTTATTTCCTCCGGACTGAAAACGCCCCCGGACTGAAAAGGCTCGATCACCTTTCGTCCAGAGCCGGGACTCTGGAACAGCTAATAGGGGGATCTGAGGGCACGTACGGGGGTTAAAAGTTCTGAAGTGTAACTTGGTGCAAGATCTAAACATGCTTTAAAAGAGATCAGTAAAATCTGAAAATCAATTCTAAAACACACAGGTAGCCAGTGAAGGAAACCTAAAACAGGGGTAATGTGTTGATGTTAAAACCAGTGAGGAGCCGAGCTGCTGTGTTCTGAACCAGGTGGAGGCGGAGATGGATTTGGAGTCAAGGCCGGAGAGGAGGGAGTTGCAATCGTCTAGACTGGAGAAGATGAGCACGTGGCTGACTTTTTCAAGATCAGGGCGGGAGAGGATATGTTTGATTTTACTTATTGTGCGGAGGTGGAGGAAACAGGATTGGGTGACTTTTTTTAATTTGAAGGTGGAAAGTCAAAATTTCCACCAAGGTTTCTGGCAGCAACGGTGGAGGCAAGAGGGCCGAGATTGTTGCTGATATGAAAGGTGGACTGGGGAGGATTGATTAAGATGATTTTGTAGTTGGAGGTGTTGAGTTGTAGGAAGTTCCGTGCCATCCAACTGTTCACATCATTGAGGCCCTGTCCCCACGACAACGTTCCTGTTTTTTTTTTTACCCGGGGTGAAAAAAAGTCTCGTCCAGACACGTGTTGGATCAGAAAACATTCGCGTCAAGATGAGCACGGAGCGCTGAGTGAAAACGATGTAGTACATATGTCACACCGATAAGTGGCGCTGTAAACCGGAAAGAGCCAGAGCCACCAGTAACGCAGGACTACAAAGAGCACATGCGCAGAAAGTCCTTTCTCTTTCATAAACAAGCAAACACGTGTACTTTAGGGGCCGTCAACACAAGCGAATATATTTTGTCCCCCAGCTCCACCAATGTAGCAGCGACTCACTCCGGTAATGTGAAAATGCTGACGGTCCCTAACATAGACAGACGCCACAGAACAAAGATTTGCGCTGCATGAGCAGAGTTTTTGCCTATAAATCGATAGTTAGCATTACTTGCTATCGTTTTATTAGATAGACATTAACAAGTAGAACTCTCGTTAACCTTGCTCGTGTTATTTAGGCAAAATGCTTGTTTGGATCTTACTACGGGAATGTTTAACATACTCGGACATTATGTTGGCTTTTCGGCGAGAATATACAACCGGGGACCATCACCAACGGGCAGCTATATATTTTTGTGTGTGATACTGCATGTGCCTGTTTGTAAAAGGTAAATTTTCATTTAATAAAAAAGACAAGAAATGGTTGCTCTTTCTCTTTATTTACAGCACACAACACACTCAAATTGGTATGTGGTCCTCATTGTCCACTATCTGCCTTTCCAGCGATGGGATCTTTCCAGTTTTAAAATACGTGTTTAGCTTTGAATTGGCAAACACCCGTGCGTCGTGCGTACTGCCAGGCCACTTCACAGTAACGTCCATAAACCGGTACCTGTAGTCACACACCGCTTGTATGTTGAGGGAATGTGTCCCATCGATCGATCCCAAACATTGTGGCATGTTATGCACACGGAGGAAGCCCGAAACAAGCTCCTCTGCCTCCGGTTCCGTGAAAGGCGTAATTGTGCATGGTCCTCTGCTGTTGTCGCAATGCATTGCATATGAACAGAGTTTGATGCAGCATTGCCAATAAACTTACAAAAGTCTGCAAAAGATACTGAAGTCCATTGTCCGCCATGGCTGTTGTTATCTGGTTGTTACCTGCGGAAGGCGCCGGGTTCCACCCTCTGGTCACCGGTCACGTGATGATTACGGCAGCGCGACGTCATCATTTTCTCACCTGCCGCGCTTTTTTGCCGCCCACATTCCAACGCAACGGGGGGCGTTCTCCGACTTCTCCACTCTGGAAGCCGTTTTTGAAAAACTCCGTTCTCGCCCCCAAAAACGCCGGCGCCGTCTGGACGGCAGGCCCAAACGCACCCAAACTTCTCCGTTTCCTCCAAAAAACGTTGTCGTGGGGACAGGGCCTGAAGCCGTTTAACACAGCAGCCAGGCTCCTAGGGTCGTTTAGTCTCAGCGGGAGGTAGATCTGTGTGTCGTCAGCATAGCAGTGGAAGGACATGTTATGGCGGGCTATAACATGTCCTGGGGGGAGCATATAAATAGAAAATAAAATGGGACCTAAAATAGAATCTTGTGGCACACCACAGGTAACACAGAAGAAGAGGTAAAATTACCTATAGTGACTTCAAAGGTACCTAAAAGATAGGAATGAAACCAAGCAAGGGCAGGAAGTGCTCCGCTGTGTTTTTAAACTTCATACACCTTCACTAGAAACATTTGGATGATTTCAGACCTGGAATTGACCATCTCTACTGAAACAGAGCATTTTGAACTTTGGAGATGAAGACAGACTAAGGCAGACAGACAAAGGCAGACACGGTGGCTGAGTGGCTAGCACTCACGTTTCACAGCAAGGTTCCGGGTTCGATCCCCGGGCCTTTCTGTGTGGAGTTTGCATTCTCCCCGTGTCTGGGTGGGTTTCCTCCAGGCACTCCGGTTTCCCCATCAACCCAAAAACATGCACCATAGGTAAAAAGTCCTGACCAAGCCTAAGCAACAAGATCATAGGGATGGGTCCCTGGGCGCAGTAATGTACTGCCCACTAATAATAAGGATGGGTTAAATGCAGAGAACAATTTCTCCTGTGTGAGATCAATAAAGTAATTTCTTTCTTTCTTTAATAATAAACATGTGTGAATGTTTATTATTAAAGGTATGTTATTATTATTATTAAAGGTATGTTTTCATAACAACAATGTAACAACAATCAACAACAACAGGACAAGAATTAATTTTGTATAATATCTGACCTTTAATGTCCTTTAATGTTAGATGTCCTTTTTAACCCATTTGAAATATACTATAACTATAAAAGCTGATAATCTAACAAAAACACACCCCATCTGCACTGTCATGGGGAACTAGTTGATTTCTATTGCATGGACCACTGTAGAACACATTTTGAAGCCATTACGTGTGGTATTTGTGGAGCCTCGGTGTACCTCATATTGTACCTTATGTACATTATGCTGAATGTGAAATGTGGCTCTGGTTGCGTTTCATGGCCTTCATTGTCTGCATTTGATCCCATAGGCTGTTGCTTCTGTATGGACAGGCTTGGTTTGGCTAATCCATGAAGAGGCTTACATTTCTATTGCTGTGTCTTGCAGAGTCAGCTGTATAAATAATCATGTCATGCAAGCTCTGTGCATATGTAAAGAAAAACATTTTTTTAAATAATGTGTCGAAAAAGGAAAAAATAACTATATACTGCCATAATGGGGGCTTGTAGCAGTGCAGGGAGTCTGAAAAGTTAAATAAAGTTATGGTCAAATGCAGCTGTGGCTGTGACATATTTATAGCTTTAGTTTTGAGAAATAGACTGCCAAAAAGAGAGGCTAAAAAAGACTGCTATTTGCCCAGCTATCGACCAAAAATCTCTTGCCGAGGCCGATATTTTTTGGCACAAACAACAGCCTAAATAAGCATGAAAAATATATGAAGCTTTGTTTGAACACTTTAGTCCAAAGAAAGTGCTGCAAAATTGTGAATAGACTCTACAGAAGGTTGTGGATGAGTTTGTACTAAGATTTAATTTGATAAAGGGGAAGATTACCTAAATCGGCTCTACATATTAACCCAAAAATATTAGCAGAGGTCATCATTGGTCATGAAAAAATGCATATCGGTCGATCTCTAGTTTTGACCTGGTTAATGGTTAAAGTGAACAGAATATTTATACAGGGAGTCCTCGGGTTACGACGTAGATCCGTTCTTAAGACGCGTCGTAACCCGAATTTCGTCGTAAACCGGATTTTGCCTTTGATCTTCCAACCAAAGCACCAATAACCTTTCCATCTCAATAATTAGACCACTACGATGCTTGTTTATCACTGCCGCTTTCATAGGAGCAGATCAGAGCCCACATCAGGTACTTCCGCCCACATTGGGCACACACATGAGGCTGTCTTCTCCCTACAACCACAACAGAGCGTATTCTTGCGCCGTGCGCCGCGCGCCGCGTGCGTTTGTTTACATCTTTTACCACGCCAAACCGTGTAAGACGGAATGACGCGTAATATATACATATTTTTTTTAATGGGGGCGCGTTCGTAACCACGAAACGTCGTAACCCGAGACCGTCGTAACCCGAGGACCCCCTGTATTGAACTTTCAGTAGTTATAGTTATATCAGACCGCTGCCATTTAAAATAACATAAAATTCATGAATATCAAGGATGGAAACTTTATCGATCATTATGCCAAGAAAATTTACATCCAGTCTATACATTGTCAGCATGACTACACCCACAACAAAACCCAACTCTAAACAAAGATGACAGTATTAATTCTTGGGGCTGTAAGAGATTTTTATAACTCCAGACATCTAGTGAAAGGTTACGCCGCTGCCACAAACTCCAACCGCTAATTGCTGCCAAATTCTAATGCGAGAATGGGACAGCCCCCAAAACCTAAAGATTTTACATTCCACAGACTAAAATACATTTACAGTAATTAGCCCGGACACTGCTGACTTCATCTGAGAATAAATGAGCATCTCCCCCTGCTTTATGTCGCCGTGGCGATGACTCAGAGGTCTGGTGTCTCAATCGGAGTTGACCTTTGGATGTGACAGGTCTGGCTGGACAAGAATGGCCCAATGTGAAGACAGGGTGAAAGCATCCATCATGTTGAAATTTATAAAATGGTTATAATTTAGTTTTTTATGAGCAAAAGAGCTGATGGAGGTAAGGGTCAGCTAACAAATCAAACAATGATGCCACACAAGTATAGTAAAAAGTGTTGCTAAATGTGCAGTAAAATGACCTGTGACATGGAACGCTTCAATAACACACCGTTGTCAATGTCCGATATCAAGAAGAGGAAATACTGTTTGTATAAATATTAGTAATTTCACAGCTACACTTTATAATACACCTTCATTGGCATTAAAGGTCCTGATAATTGTGTTATAATGTTGTTACCTTATCAAAAACATACCCAGAGTTGTGTTTTATTCCATTTACACATGTTTGAGTAAAGCTCAAAATGCTCTATTCCACCTTGTACTGTCATGAAGAAATAGTCTTTGCAGCATTACATCACAAGGTAGAACAGTGTTTTCTGTTAGAGAGAAGAACATGGCCCATAAATATTTAGGATTTGTGCGTTAAACATGTGCGAGTGAAACAAAACACAACTCCAGGTATGTTTTAATGGGGAAACAAGATTATAACATATATCAGAAAATAGCATAGTATGCACAAAGAAATACTTGATTCATAACAGTTTAAGAATAATTTACTAAGAATGATTCAGGCTTAGCATATAAGTGTTAGGACTTTATAACTAAGAGAGATTTACTGGTTTGGAAACAAATATCCAAAAAGAAAATCCCAAAATGTTGAACCTTATCATTATTTGTTAGGAAATGGATCCAAAAACTTGCTATAGAATGTTATAATGTCATATGAATGCAAATTATTGTGGGCAAATTGTATTTTAATAGCTGTTTTTGGGTTGTTTCACACATGTAATAGTACATTTGTAATCCATAACTATTGGAAACAATCAGATAAGCTGAATCTAAGCTTCAGAAACCCCTATACTGTTATTAGCATACAGTGGGTACAGAGAGTATTTGCGTACCCACTGTATGCAAGTGAGTACAGAAATACAGGTGTGTGGCTTTCCTAATCAAGTCCAACCAGTTTAATCAAACACAGCTCGACTCCAATGAAGGTGTAGAACATCTCAAGGAGGATCAGAAGAAATGGAGTTAAATATACAGAAGACCACTGCATTTTGTTCTGGAAATCAGCATCTCTACATGTATTACAGCCATTCCATTCCAGCATCTGTTGAATTCCAACACAAACACAAAGCTGAGCTACTTCAGTTCTTGCACCAGGAGTGGAATAAAGTCACCCAAGAACAATGTGAAAGACTTGTGAAGCTGTGATAAAAATAAGGGTTATTGCACCAAATATTGATTTCTGAACTCTTCTTAAAGGTCCCATGGCATGAAATTTTCACTTTCTGAGGTTTTTGAACGTTAATGTGAGCTCCCCTACCATGTTTAGCCCCCCCCCCCATGGTTAAAAGTTGTGAAATGTCTAAACTGAGCATTTGCGATCCTTTTCTGCGTTACAAAAAATCGGAGCTCAAATGGGCGATTTTGAACAAGGCACCTTATTGACGTCAGATCGAAAAAAGAAATGCAAATGCAGTTCCACCCCCGTCTGTCTGTACTCAGCGTCTCTGTAAATCACGCCCAGAGAGTTTGGACTGCGAATGCGCTAGGCAATGCGAAATGCGTTTTTTTATTTCCCTGGAGGCACGTCCGAGTGTTTCTAGGCTCGGAAGTCCTTTATCTGAGCCTCTGGACCTTTGAACAGCAGTGGTTTAATTTTATTTTCTGTGGAAATGTGTTTATTTTTCAATGGAACGCTTCAAATCTCTCCCCCCGTGCAAAAACAAGGAAATGGATCAGCTGTGGGCTCTGAGCTCTGAGCGGAGAGTTTGTCCACGCCCCCACCCTTTACTATTGGCCATCTCTTTTCTCCTCATTTGCATTCAAGCAACAACGCCCAGAATAAAGAGTTTGAGAGAGATATTTATGACTCTTTCTCATCTTATCTCTGTTTCTCATGCACTGAGTGTTGAGTCTGAAGAAGGATTCATTTACAGTATTAGGGAACCATTAAGGAACCATATAAAAGCATCAAGAAGTACCATGTCATGGGATCTTTAAGTGTAAACATTAGTATTATGTTGTTTTAAAATTAATTTGATCTTGTTTCTTTGCATTGTTTGAGGTCTGAAAACATGGATCTTTTTGTTATTTTGACCATTTGTCATTTTCTGTCATTTTTCTCTAAACAATAAAATTTTATTTGGAATTTGGGGAAATGTTGTCAGTAGTTTAGAGACTCAAACAAAAATGTTCCTTTTGCCCAAACACATACCTATAAGTATAAAGTAAAATCAGAAAAACTGATAATTTTGCAGTGGTCTCTTATTTTTTTCCAGAGCTGTATGAGTGTCACAGCAAAGGGTCTGAATACTTATGACCATGTGATATTTCAGTGTTTCTTTTTTAATACATTTTTAAAACAATTCTGTGTTTTTCTGTCAAAATGGGGTGCTGTGTGTACATTAATGAGGAAAAAAATTAACTTAAATGATTTTAGCAAATGGCTGCAATATAACAAAGAGTGAAAAAATGTCAGGGGTCTGAAGACTTTCCGTGCCCCCTGTATACTGACCCCAGGCTCCTCCCCACTCCCTCTCTGCACTGGGATGAGAGATCGATAGAAGAGTGACAGCGGGTGAGGAAATAGAGATCCAGGATTTACATCGTTCCATGACACGCTCATATAAAATGGCCTGCCATGATTGCCACGGTAACAAGGACACTCAGATTCCGCTGCTCCGAACTTCCAACACATTTGCTGTCTCACTGTCTTTTTTTCACCCCTCCCCTCTTTAGCGGATTTCAGCGCAAAGCGTATAACCTTTGTGAATTATTTAGTTTATTGACCTCTGCGGGGATTTAATATGAAGGTCATTTCCTGCTGGTAGAGTGAAAGCCGCCGGGGTCCTCAGGTGACACAGCCAAGGTCGCCCGTCTCCCTCCACTTAATAATATATTTGTCACACGTACACCCACAACGCCATCGCCTTCCACTTGATTAGTGCGACCAATAAGGACTGCCAAAGATAATAAAGTAGACATTGGCTTAAGGAGATGTGTCAAATGTCCACAGCACCCTCCCTCCGCTCTTCCTCCCCTCCTCGTCCTCCCCTCCTATCTTGTTCTTGCTTTATTGTTTCCTATAGATGAAGGTTAAAGGGAGATGCTGAACAGACAGAATAGCCCTAGGGTTGTGAAGTGGTCTGGCTCGGAAAAATGCCAGCACTGTGGGTATACATACAAGTCCAGAGTCAAGAGGTGGGATAGTGGTCATAAGGGGCAAGCATCCATACAGTACTGGGGCATCTGGGTTACAGAATCTGATGTGAAGTAAAGGCCAGGAGGGGCGCTGACCCCAAGCCCAATGGATAAAAAGCTACAGGGGCTTATTAGCGCTCCCCGACAAAATGGCGTCCCATAGGTGAAAGCCACGTGAATTATGGTACAGACAAGCTGAGGTATTACAGTAGAAGGTGAACAGGAGGTGAATATTTCCTTACACAGAGCTTTAATCCTACATGGCTTTTACATGACCAGCCAAAACCACACGCTTTGACAATTCTATACATTAGGCCTGTCACAATAACTACTATATCAACTTATCATTCATTTTATGATATACAGTGGTACCTCACCTTACGAAATTAATTTGTTCCAGAAGTGGTTTCGTAACGTGAATTTTTTGTAAGTTGAGTAGCTATTTCAATGGAAAAGGGCTGATCTGTTCCAAGGTTTTTTTTTTTATAGTGTAACTTTTTTTTATAGTGTAACATTGTGTTCTGTTTCCTGATTGGCTAAGAGACTGTCGAGCCAGGTCTAAACCTGGACTGGACCTGGACTAAACCAGGACCGGACCAGGTCCAGACCCGGACTAAACCGGGACCAGACCAGGATTAAATCACCCCGTGCGGCTTTCCGCTGGCCTCGCGCGGCACCTGCGCTCGCCCGTGCATGCTCGGCCCGCACGTGCTCGGCCCCGAGGGGGAGGCACAGCCCGGGCACCGCAGCCCGCGCCCGCAGCCCCGGTGTCGCCGCGTCGACGTCGCTTTTTGATCCTTCGATGTCGGCTCTTCCTATCATTGTGAAGCAGAATTCACCAAGCGTTGGATTGTTCACTCACTAATAGGGAACGTGAGCTGGGTTTAGACTGTCGTGAGACAGGTTAGTTTTACCCTACTGATCATGTGTTGTTGTGTCTCCGCTCCTCTCGCGCGTTCGGCGCTATATTAAGCCATGTCTACCCCCACGCTTCACTATCAACACATTCCGTTGAAAATCTATGAAAGTTCGAGTGTTCAAACGAGAGAGAAATGCGAGAAAACCCCAACTCCAGTCCGAGAAAAGTGTAGAATGTGTGTGGTGAGGCATTTACAGCCCTAAAACATGTAGAACAATTGCAAAATACAAAGTTGTCCTACCTCGTGGACCTCTCCCACCCCGGGCCACCTCTGGAACCTAACCCCGTGTGTGTTGATAAAGTGTATTTACGTTTCGGGGCATGCATCTGAGCACGCATCTGAGTGCACATTAATTGAATTTTTGAGATTTCGCGTTTCGTAACTTGAATTTTCTTTTGTATCTAGAGACCAAAATTTAAGGTGAAGGCGTTTCGTAACTTGGATTTTTTGTTTGTAGAGTCTTTCGTAAGGTGAGGTACCACTGTATTTTGGGCCACAGTATTTATTGTTCATTAATTTTCTTTGTAATAGTTAGGAGAATATGGGATATTTTTGTTGTAATATGAAACAAATTGAGCTGTAGAGGGTTGAAAATGTAACTTCTATGGCAAATTATTGGTTCGTTTTGCTATACATTTGTTGCATTTCTGGTCTTTTAATAATGTTGTATACGTAAACATTAACTTACTATTCCTGCTGTATTGTTATAGTGTTAGATGCATAAAATAGTTTCAATATGATCATTTATCAGAGAACATCTCTGTAGTGATATATCGTGCTTCAAATTGTGTTATTGTGACAGGCTTACTATACAAAGATGTGTGGATCTGGAACCATATCCCCCCCATTTCAAATAGGTGTGATTGACAGCAGGGCTGGACTGGGACAAAAAAACGGCGCTGGCATTTTTGGGACCGGCCCCTCATAATTAACGGAGCACAGTGGACTAATTTATATATATGCTCCCCAAAGTATTTTACTATTGTTATGTCTTGGCCGAGGGGAATCCAGGGTGCAACATTTAAAGGAAAAATCCCCCAGCTCCCAAAAACCACCAGCAAACTTGCAGTAACTACACATTCAATGGTTTATTTAAAATGCATCTGCACACAAGGTCAGGAGCACGTTGGTTGGCACCCCAGGTGAAATTCCTGTGGAAACGAAGCGTAAAAAAAAAAAAAGAAAAAAAAATTCTCATCGAATCTACACGATTCACGTAGGTCACCTATTTTGGCTTCAAAACTGTGAATTTCGCCGAAAGGTGTGCGATTCATGCCTGTCCATCACCTAAAAGTCCCAGTATTACCCTAACATTACTACCTGCTCACCTGCTGTGCCTTTGCTACACTTCCCTGGTCACTCTGTCCCTCGGGTTCCCTCGAGTTCCCTCGGGTTCCCTCGAGGTCCCTCGAGTTCTCTCGGGTTCCCTCGGGTTCCCTCGGGTTCCCTGTCCACAGTCTCTGGCTGCTCCTCTCCCTGTCCACCTTCAACCTGCAGAGGACATGGAGGCTCCAGCAGCCCCTCCAGAGAATATGTTTGTTATTTTAGAACATTTTGCAGCGTCTATAGTGAGATTTTTAAAATCTTTTAGCCCGCAACTTCTCCGACCCCCTTTCTGCCGCTTCTCCATGTTTCCACGCTCAACACTGAAACTGGCCGGGATCAGCGCAGAGAAAGGGGTGGGACTGCTCTGTAAGCTTCTATATCCTGATTTGTTTAGTCCACTGTTTATATTGAAGATGGACCAATGGGCCGCCTCCTCTAAACTGTGGGCCGGTCTCTAAGTAAAAAAACAAAACAAAAAAACAACAGCATCATCCCCTAGAACTGTTGGCCCACCGGGAAAATGCCCGGTATGCCCAATTACCAGTCCAGGCTTGATTGACAGGTAGATTAACCA
Source organism: Paratrypauchen microcephalus (assembly GCA_036785185.1). Taxonomy (NCBI): domain Eukaryota; kingdom Metazoa; phylum Chordata; class Actinopteri; order Gobiiformes; family Gobiidae; genus Paratrypauchen; species Paratrypauchen microcephalus. The sequence goes on along the minus strand of JAVJIX010000007.1, from coordinate 10,785,223 downwards.
ATCAGAGAGATAGATGGTCCATTTGTGTGCTTAGACATAAAAAACAGACTGAGAAATAGATTTATGCACAATCAATAATCAAAGCACCAACATTCTATATGTGGTTCAGAATAATATGAGAATTTTCAAGAGGAGATGTCTGCATTTGGGAGACACATGCTACAAATTAGTGGCTGTAGTTGGACCATCCAACATCCAACAGAATGTAGAAGGGACTGGCTGGTCATGCAAATATGGCTTAATGTATGCCACATCGCCTATTTCTATCACAGTAAAATCGCAAACCCTTTCAAAACAAGCATGCCGAACATGAACAAATAAATAATCCTAGATGAGAGTTAACAGAGTATAATAATAATAATAATAATAATAATAATAATAATAATAATAATAATAATAATAATAATAATACAGAACACTTAAATACCGATTTTCAAGAGACTCAAAGATGGTTTATATGAAGAAACAAAGAAAGACAAACGAAGTAAGAAAGGAAGCAAACTGCATAACAAATACAGATATCCTTCTGGATTTCCAGGCAACCAATTCCTACTAAACAAAAAGTAAAAGTTAGCTGTTAACTTGAAAACTACTGTTTCATGACATCACAAACTGAGCAGAACAGCTTTTTGAGCTTTGGAGATGCAGACAGACTAATAATAAAGGATTACTTCAACACATGTGAAAACACAACCCCACATATGTTTTTGATGAGGTAACAGCATTATAACATGACTGAAAAGTCTCAAGAGTCAATTGTGCGTAATATATGACCTTCAAAATAAATTAGTTCTGTTTTTCATGTTTTTAAGACAGTAAAAATTGGGTCTAAGTCCTTTCAAGTGACAATAATGGCTTGAATATTTTTGGAGTGTTGGTTGCTATGAGGATATGAAGCAGGTTTAAATCGTTGAGGGGTGAATAAGACTTAAGTGCAACATTATTGATTTCATTGTACGGGAGCTGGTGATAATGGAGGATTCTAGGAGGCTGGCGGTGACAGGTGAAAGGAGGCTGGTGTAAAAAGGGAAGGTGGCACAGGGAGCACTGGGGTGGGTGTGTGTCTCCTTCACTGTTCCTGGAATAGTTTGCATGGAGAGGTCAATGCAATGTGACTCGCATATGCAAACCACATCTGTGAGATACAAAAGGTGGAGGTGACTGTGTGCGCAGCTAATGTATGCAGGGCTAGAATAAGCAACTGTCAACAACGTACATAATATGACTACATAACTAGAATTATCAAGGGATATGTGGATTTCTTTTTTTAAAATGCACAAACAAAAAGTAAATATAAAAAACTGCGCCATGTGCCCTTCCGACCACCCCAACACTCATGCACACATCTCATTCAGACCATTATGAGTGAAGTGTGTCTTGCCTAAGGGCACAATAACAGTTTCTACTAGAGCTACTGCTGCCCCACTGTGACACCTGGTATTTCCAGTAGTCTCCCATCCATGTACTAAAGAGGTCTGGCCTGGCTTAGCTTCCAAGATCTGACAAGATCAGGTGGCCACAAGGTAATCTGTTAACTGAAATTCATAAATAAAACAACATATATTTTGCTGACTAGCTATAATTGGGGGTCATTTTGTTCATTTCATTGTTAACATATTAGTATTACAAACTAAACACAGCAACACCACATTCAATCCACATGTGAGTAACAGCATTACACTGCAGTAGAAGTTGGTCGAAGTAAGTTGGCAGTAAAAGAAGTTGGAAAGTAAAAACACAATGACACCTCTGATACTAAGAAAACAATAAGACCAATTTATGCCAATGTATCCTACATGACATAAACGTAATAGTAGTTTTTCTCATTGAAAATCCAAGTAGACTAGTGCTATTTCTCAGAACATAAGAAGACACCCATTATAAAACCAAGCAAATTCAGCCCTTACTCTACCTGCGAGCCCATAAGAGTCGGTCAGAGGGCGTGACGAAGCCGATACGAGTCTGAAATAAACATTAGGAGCCAGTGGAGATGGGAGGCCACACCTGCCACAGTATTAGCATGATGTATGATTTGACTAGAGCAGCGACGCACTACATTCTCCCTGAATGAATAGATTTGTTGAGTCTATTAATGACCTTCTATTCTAGACCTTTTTCTCTATTATCTGAACTGCCCGGCGCCATCCATAACATGGGCCTCTCCTATCTTATAAATCATTGTTCCCGGCTCATCTCTGCTCTATCATGACAATTAAGCTCAATGCTAGGATTCGTGTTTGCTAAATCCAGATTAACATGTCCCACCTCTATATCTACAGAACATATGAAGAGGATTAATGGACAATGCGCTCCCTTCTATTTGAGACGGTCCTATGACAGAGGGAATTAACATTAAGGAGACCCTAATCACTGCAGCTCGTCCTAATGCACCAAGGTGACATTTTACGCTCGCACTAAAAATGGACCTTATGAAGAATGGCCACAAACTGTTATACTCAATTCAATTAAGCTCATATATCACAAGTACGTTTTTATAGTGATGCTACAGTGTATGTAAATTCAATTATGGTATGGTTTGGTTATTTTATTTCCAGAGGTTGCAAAAGCACAAAAATACTGAGGCTACTTGTAAAATGTATCAGTTGGAATGACTTTGCACTAACAGTATTTCAGCCCTATTCTAGTTGTATAGTTACAGGTTTAATCCAGGCATAACTATACTACAGCTGGGCCCTGTTTAGTGCTGGTTAAATCCATCCAATGAAATTGGTTTGCCTAAAAGGTTCCACGCTATGACACTGAATCCTTATCCATTTTATAAGTTTGTATATTACTCAAAGTTACTCAATGAACTTTGTCCCTGTCACCATGGAGACAGATAAATGATAGATGGTTTAATGCTATACTGTAAAACATTCAAAGCAAAACAATAACATCTCCATGGACATAAGATGGTAGGGGACAAAAAAGTTACAGAGTGCACCTTTAACCCTAGAACACTTTCGCTATAAAAAGTAACACCATCACTTTTGCCATGTAATTTTTACCTGATATAATATACCCAACAAATTTGTTTTATTTTCAACTGTGGTATGTGTAACAAAATGAAAAAAGACCCTAAAACATGCTCCAAAATTACTGAAAAATTAGGAATTTGAGAACAAAAAATTCCTAAAAATAAAAATACAAATAAAATAATGATACTGATAACTTGGTGTTTGGTCCACCCATTCCTGGGACATGTGAGATTTCCCTGGTGAAGCACAGACTCCTTGTCACACGAACAGTTGCAGGAGAGAGGAACAAAAAATTGTATTTTTTCAGTGGGTAAAAATGACCAGATATTGTTTTCACCATAAGAATTCCCTTTAAAATCACCACTTTGTGATATTTATTCATAACCACTGCACTAAATAAGGATAGATACACATTCCAGAACCACTCTTACTTACCTATTTTTTACATCCTCTTACATTAAATTCATTACTTTCTTACATTCCTCTTTCACTGTTGCCGGGTGAAAATCACCTGAAAGCCTGTAGGAAAAAGTGGGCTTTGGGGTAGGGAAACACCTACACCTTCAAAGATGTCAAAAACAATGGTGAAACCCAGGGAATCATGACACTCAGAAAAATGCAACATATTGAAAATCATGTAAATACTTTTGCTCGGGTGAAAATCACCCAGCGATAGTGCTCTAGGGCTGTTTGGGATTATTATGTAAATTCAGGTTTAAACTTTAGTAGTTTTACCTTCATTTAATCCCTATAATTCCCCATTTCTCATATGGATTAATCCGAGTACATTTCTATCAATTATTTATATTATACAGTGGTACCTCACCTTACGAATGACCCAACAAACGAAAATTTCAAGTTACGAAACGCCTTCATGGTAAATTTTTGTCTCTAGATACGAAAGAAAATTCAAGTTAAGAAATACGAAATCTAAAAAATTCAAATAATGCGCGCTCAGCCACACACATACGCTTTTCTCAGACTGGATTTAAACTTTTCTCACATTTGTCTCTCATTTAAACACTCAAACTTTCATAGATTTTCAACAAAATTATTAATAGTGAAGTGTGGGGGGAAGCGGGAGGGGGGAGAAGACTGCGCTCTGACACGTGTGATAGCGCAGCATGAGGGGGGAGGACAGCGAGGAGGGGACTGCACGCAGTCTGAGCGCATGAACGAGACCCATGCAAGAGCCGCGGTGGTCTAGACCTCCTCTAGACCTGATCAGGTCTAGAGGAGGTCTAGAGGAGCCGCGGTGGTCTGGACTAAACCAGGACTAAACCTGGACTAAACCAGGAGGAGCCGCGGTGGTCCTGGTTTAGCTCCTCCTGGTTTAGTCTTGCATGGGTCTCGTTCATGCGCTCAGACTGCATGCAGTCCCCTCCTCGCTGCTCCCCTCAGCTGTGACTCGAAACGAAACCAGGAAATAGACCCGCGCGCAGCGCTTTAATCCACCTGGTCTAGTTCTGGTTTAGGCCTGGTTTAGTCCAGGTTTAGTCCTGGTTTAGTCCTGGTCCAGTCCAGGTTTAGACCTTGGTCTGCTGTCAGCTCTGCGCCGGGTCATGCTGCGCTATCACACGTGTCAGAGCGCAGTCTTCTCCCCCCTCCCGCTCCCCTCCACACTTCACTGTTAATACATTTTGTTGAAAATCTATGAAAGTTTGAGTGTTTAAATGAGAGACAAATGTGAGAAACACGCAGAACACAGTGTTACACTATAAAAAAAGTTACACTATAAAAAAAAAAACTTGGATCGGGGCCTTGGAACGAATCAGGCTTTTTCCATTGAAATAGCTACTCAACTTACGAATTTTTCACGTTACGAAACCACTTCTGGAACAAATTAATTTCGTAAGGTGAGGTACCACTGTATATTAATTCAATAATACCGTATTTACAAGCCCTCTTAACAACATCAACCTTCCTCCTGGCATACCATATACGATGACTACAGCCTTGAATGGGGCTAACCTTAGACTCTCGGCTCTCCGTGTACTTCTAAAGTAACTGCGGCTGTGTGTGTGTGTGTGTGTGTGTGTGTGAGCCACCCAGTTACTTTAGAAGTAACTGTGCGGCTCAGACCTAATTTGCAACCAGACGAGCCTATTGTAACAGCAAATAAAACAATATTGATTTGGGGCGAGTGGCAACCGGGGCTGTGCATCTTATTGATCCGGATCAAACACTTATCACTCAGAGCTGGAGTGTGTGTGCCAATGCTAACGCGCAGGTCTTAATTACGCCAGTGGCCTTTACATGCTTCCAGGCCTAATGATGCTCCAATAACACTGCAGAGTTTGACCTTCGCCGGGTGGACGCCAGGACCTGCTACACCCAGGGATAAAATTTTACAGCTTCAATAATTTTCAAAGCAACGCTCAACCTAGGCGTGTATAGGTGGCACGTGATTGTTTGGTTTATTTCAGTTCATGTCTGTTGTACATTGTCAGGTTAAATTTCCCAGATATAAATATAAACTTAAAGGTTCTATATTACACTAAATTGATTCTTGTGAGCTTTAAGCCCTGTTAGAATGTTGTTACCTCCTCGAAAACATACCCAGAGTTGTGTTTTTTTCATTCACACATATATGATCAATTCTGTATTATTTGTCCGTCTATATCTCCAAAGCTCAAAATGTTCTGAAATTTCATTGTCATGAAATTGCAGTTTTCAAGTTGACAGCTACCTTTTTTAGCTTTTTGTTAGAGTATAGATTGTCAATTCCAAGGCTGAAACTATTCAAATGATTCTAGTAAAGGTGTATGGAGTTTAAAATCACAGTGGAGCACTCCCTGTATTACCACTTGACATTTACATTTACAGTCTATGTCTGAAATGCGTGAAGCAGTTCAAATTTCCGCTCCTGCTGTTTTAAACCTGAACCAAATCAGCTCTGGAAAAAAAAAGAAGAGACCACTGCATTTTTTCCTGAAATCAGCATCTCTACATGTATTACACATACCTATAAGTAATGAAATCAGAAAAACTGATCATTTTGCAGTGGTCTCTTATTTTTTTCCAGAGCTGTATGTTTGTCAGAAAATAACAATTACACTTACTTACAGTCTAACTGATCAGAAAAGTTACATAGCGCACCTTTAACATTACTGTGGAGTTGTATTTGGCAGGGGTTTTGAAGCTCCATCACTGTCACAGCCCTGCCATAGAAATCCGTGAGCAGCGCTAACCTTGTCCATAAGGTGACCGCTTTGTTAATTGGAGGTTACAGCACTCGCAGACACCATATGCTGTGCTTTCGTGCCACGGGGCAAGGCACTTTTACTTAATGACAGTAATGACAGTGGAAAGGTTAATTTAGTTTAATTACAACATGCATGAGGCTTTAGCGTGAAAAAAGGTGACACAAGGAGAGAAACAGAGTGGACATGTGATCGCTTCCTTTCAAACAATGTCAAGCGTAATCATTAGCCAGGCTGTCTATTAAAACATCTATAAAGTTTTATTGAATTGACTTCTTGTTGATTTACGCAGAGACAGTGGGAAGACTAGCGGACCAACAGCTATGCTACCATAATTATTTGTGTATTTTTTCCACTCATTATTTGTCTGTTAAAGGGCCCATATATCACTGTTTTCTGATGTATGTTATAATGTTTCTTCATCAAAAACATGGACAGAGTTCAGTTTTGTTTCATTCACACATATTTAACAAACTAGCCCTGTATATTTTGTTTTTCTCTCGAACAGAAAACACTCTGTTCCACTGTGTGATGTTATGTGGTAATGCAGAAAGTGTTCCATTGTGTTTTTAAACTCCATACACTTTCACTAGAATCATTTGGATAATTTCAGTCCTGGAATTGCCAATATTTACTGAACAAAGGCTAAAAGGAGCTGAAAACTGCCAGTACAAGACATTATCAAGGTAGAGCAGAGCATTCTGAGCTTTGTTGACATAGACAAACTAATAATAAAACAAAAAACAAAACAAAACATAACCGCAGGTATGTTTTTGATGAGGTAACAATATTTTAACATGGCTTAAAGCTCACAAGAGTCAATTCTGCATAATATACGATCAATTAACTACCAATTCTGTATCAAGTTTTTGTTGCAATAGGTTTAGGCTTTTCTCGTCATTTGAGCACGAACACACACCAGGCACTCATGCTGGGTTGTTTTCCATGACAAAGATGCATGAAGATGATATTTCCTGACACTCTCCGCATGCACTAATTTAGAAACAGGTGCCGTTTGTTATTAGGTTGGTCCCATCTAAATTGTGGCATCCAGAGGGACAATCAGCTACAACTGATCACTAAAAAGAATTAAGCTTAGGAACAAGTTTATAAATAAGGTTATAGTTTGGTTAAAGCTAGAAACTGTGTAGGAGAGTCTGCATTGTTCCCCTAAATCAAACTATCTATATTAATTTTGAATTACTCTCTAATACATAACAATATAACGTCATAAAGTGTTGTTAAAGGTCCCATGACATGGTACTTCTTGATGCTTTTATATGGCTCCTTAATGGTTCCCTAATACTGTAAATGAATCCTTCTTCAAAATCAACACTCAGTGCATGAGATATGACTCTGACAGTCTTCATGAGGCTCGATATGTGTCTAAAATGCTTTATTCTGAGTGTTGCTGCTTCAATGCAAATGAGAAGGACAGAGAGATTGGCTAAGGAGCGGGGGGGGGGGGGGTTTCCCCCGTTGGAAGCGCAGCTCTGCACCGCTGTCTGCTCGCTTCCGTGTTTAACACAGGAAGACAGATGGGAGACTTTGCAATGAAAAAAAGCATATTTACACAGAAAATAAAATTAAACCACTGGTATTTCAGAGGTCCAGAGGGTCGGGTAAGGGACTTGCGAGCCTAGAAACACTCGGACGTGCCTCCAGGCAAATAAAAAAACGCATTTCGCATTGTAGCGCATTCACAGTCCATAGAGTTTGGACTGTGGACGCTGAGCGGAGACAGAGGGAGGGGCTGGAGCTGCACGTCAAAAAGGTGCCTTGTCCGAACTCGCCCGTTTGAACACTGGTTTTGTGTAACGCAGAAAAGGACCGCAAATGCTCAGTTTAGACATTTCGCAACTTTTAGCCATGGGGGGGGGGGGGCTAAACAGGGTAGGGGAGCTCACATTAACGTTCAAAAACCTCAGAAAGTGAAAATTTCATGCCATGGGACCTTTAAACTACTAAATATAGTACTTTTTGTGTTTTTAAAAAATCTGATTAATGCAAGTATATCAACAAGCCAACGTTTATAGGCCGATCTGTTGATTTGATTATCTCGACAACATCACCCCAGCCCAAAAATGTACCCAAGACAATCACAAGAATTACTAGTAGTTTACTCTGCAGGATGTTGTTACTGTGTAAAGCCAAAGAGGCTGGCAATTATGAAAAGTAAACTGTAGAGTTTAAGGAGCGATTCAGCAGCAGCAGGCCAAAGGTGAGGGGATAAAAGCTGCTAAAATTAATCAAGTGGGGCTCCAGTATATGTAAAATGCATGTAAAATCTTAACCAGCAAGGTCTTGGTCAATGACAAATTAACCAACTTCTCCTTGGACCCACAGATAACCTTCTTTGCATAACCAAATCATTATTTTAATTGTGTCTGGGAATTGTGCAGGCAAGTCAAATGAAGAAAATATGTTTTGAAATGCAAAAGTAGATTGAAGAGTCAAGATGATAAACACAATCTCACTACGACTATGTTTAGCCTTATATAGACCCCAGGCTGTATTTCCAGGACGAGTTTACATACCGCGCTTCAGCGTCATGCACCCATGGATCAAACCCTCAGCCTGCTGCGGCTCCAACATCAAAATGCCCTCAAGATGAACTCTCTGCAATGATAAAAAAAAAAAGTAAAATGCAATTACCTCTAACAGATACTTATATTGCAAATCCAGTGTCGCTTTAAGGTAATAAGGTGCACCTTTTGCTTAGGCCTTGTGTGATCTGCCTCACAGGCATGGGAGTGTAATTGTGATTCTGAGAGATGTCATGCTGGCTGAAAGACGTAACGCATTATGGAAATAAAATAAAGTGTTCACAAACTCATGAATATATTTACATAGGCCTGGCGGGTCAACAAACCCTGATACAGGCATGAAGAAAACAAACACAACACGGACTACACTCACAATATGGTGCTAAAACAACTTTATTATGTTTATTATTCTTATGGAGGATTCAGTATTGTGATGCACCACACGTTTTGATCAACAGAGGATTTGAGGAGCAGAGTCCATAACAGCAGCCATAGATTAGGGGGCTAAGGGGAGCATTGCCACTCAAGCTTCTTCTGTCAATTGTTGAATCTTGGTACTAGGTCAGTCAATCGTTCCTGTGCCCTCTCACTTCTCCCTCTGCCTCCTCTCAGCAGTGATCTTCTCAGATCATTGGAGGAGGGAGTAAAATCAATGGAGTAAAGTAATCACTTGGCGGAAGATACAGCAGAGGCCCGGGGCCCACCCAACTACCTGAGTTCCATTTCACGGCTCAGCAGCTGCAACACAAACACACAGCACTCGTCGGTATTCTCATCTTAAACAACACGAGCAGCCAGAGTTCTGCCCCCTGGTGACCTATCAGTCCCTAGAGGAAGCTCCCAGAATGCACTGCAGCACATGGCTCTGTCTACACACAGCCCATTATTGATCCTCACAGGGCCCTGACAGCACGGGCATCACCACATTTCCAAAATGCCAAGTGGTACAAACCTGCCGCTGACATCATGGGTTAATATGAGTCAGGGTGAGTCCACATGGTCCTGCTCAGTAAGGCAGAGATTTATGTCAAAATGGTGCCTAATAAATAAGACAAAATGACGTCATTTGAATTCAGTCATTCAAAGCCACATTAAGGTCTGTTCGTGCTGCCACAAGGCAAATCTTTAACCATTTTCAAATGGCTGGACTTCCACAGCCTCTCTCTGATCAGTATTCAAAAAGTAACTCGATAATACCACTGCATGTTCTTTTACCTTTGGTCAGCCTGAGAGGAGAGTGGGCGGAGGGTCACAGTAGGTGGCAGGAAGAAGCAGCAACAATTGTAAAATGCAAATGTGTGTATACACTGTAGCTGCTGTTTTAACTAAGGACCTTAGGGAGAGGTCAGCGGTGCCAGAGAAGGGTCACACCAAGGAGGGATCTGGAGTGCAGTGGCCATGGCATTAAATACTAACTAGACACATTACTGCGTGTCCCCAGGTCTTTGCAGCCATGTTGTTTATGTATGGGGTCAATACAGGCCAGTCATTTTTGCTGGGGTTATCCGTTTTAAGCTAATCTCTCACCACTTGTTTGCATAACAGCAGAGGGGAGAGAGTAGTGAACTCTTAAGGATATAAGGTTACAATTCGGAAGAAGATTCGCTTTTAAAGTTCTTATCAGAAATGGTGATGTAGCTCTGAGGAATAAAATAAATATTCAAATATTGCTGTAAGAAGTGAGATGAAAAGAAATTTAAAATAATAATGCAAATCCTCTGAGCGAAACATAAATTATTTGTCCAAAAACGCCCCCAGACAAAACGTACAATTGTTCTGAAGGCTTGTAATAAAGGATTACCTTAATAAAGATGCTGGTAGTTTGCTATCGTGATTCCAAAAAAGCAAAAATTTAAGTGTCTAGAAATATATACAAATATGAAAAATACTTTCAAACTATTGTTTTGTTTGGATCTAAAAGTTTTTTCGAGAGAACTGTGACCTTTCACCTGTGCAGATATAAAGAACTCCCCCTCAGGTGTTTGTAATATTTATGTAAAATTAAACTCAAATCTCTGTGACCTTTGGGCAGATCCCGGGAGAGGTAAGCTCACTCATTGTAGGAATGCACGTTTTTAGTAGTATTTTTGAACAGTAAACCGTCTGTAATTGAATAAATTCAACATAGATGAGTTTAATGCTATACTGTGAAACCTTTCAGGCAAAGCATTAATATCTGTCGGCGGCGCGCGCAAGTGCAGCGGCCCCTCCCCTAGCCCACTCTATCACTGTCCTGCCTGGTTAGTGGGGAAACGAAATTTCGAATTCATTCTCTGTACATGTACATGATTGTTTTTCGACAATAAAGCAAACTATGACTATGACTATGATCTCCATGGAAACAAGTTTGTGGTGGACCCCCTACCAGAAAAGCATATTTAAAACCATATAAACATTATGGCACAGTACTTATTGCACCGGTGTGATAAAGGGTATTGTGCAAATGCTTTCGTAAAACCATTATTTTCACATTTGAAAAGTTGGTAGCAGAACCTAAATTTTGGCTTCAATCAATCATCAACACAAAGAATTATGAGATATGTAGTGTTGAGACTTCCACTACTGGGCAACACTATAGGCCTGTAATGATAACCATCCATCCATCCATTTTCTTCCGCTTATCCGGGGCCGGGTCGCGGGGGCAACAGTCTAAGCAGGGACTCCCAGACTTCCTTCACCCCGGACACTTCCTCCAGCTCCTCCGGGGGGACCCCAAGGCGTTCCCAGGCCAGCCGGGAGACATAGTCCCTCCAGCGGGTCCTGGGTCTTCCCCGGGGCCTCCTCCCGGTGGGACATGCCCGGAACACCTCCCGAGGGAGGCGACCAGGAGGCATCCGAAACAGATGCCCGAGCCACCTCAGCTGCTCCTCTCCACGTGTAGAAGCAGCGGCTCTACTCCGAGCGCCTCCCGTGTGACTGAGCTCCTCACCCTATCTCTAAGGGTGCGCCCAGCCACTCTGCGGAGGAAACCCATTTCGGCCGCTTGTATCCGCGATCTTGTCCTTTCGGTCATTACCCAAAGCTCATGACCATAGGTGAGGGTAGGAACGTAGACTGACCGGTAAATTGAGAGCTTCGCCTTTTGGCTCAGCTCCCTCTTCACCACAACGGTCCGGTACAACGACCGCATCACTGCCGACGCTGCACCGATCCGCCTGTCAATCTCACGCTCCATCCTCCCCTCACTCGTGAACAAGACCCCGAGATACTTGAACTCCTCCACTTGAGGCAAGGACTCTCCACCCACCCAACAATAATGATAACATCATTTTAAAGTATGGGATATTGATAAAGCAAATAAAAGCAATAAACGATAATATTGAATCTACTTTTTGCCACTGACACAATAACTTTAAGCAGGTTTATCCACATGAACAAAATATACAGTAGGTCAGACCAAAAGTAGGGCAAAAACTGCAAGTAGGTCTTACTGTATAAAAAAGAAAAGAAAAACAAAGTTCCTCACTAGTACAAAGAACAAGTACATAGGATTTTTGAGAAATTATTGTTCCATATTAAATACATCATAGTACATGCCTTATCAACACAATAACTATATGACAACATTGTAAAAAGGTTTTATTTCTTATGGTATATGTAGTGTTGAGACCTGTCCACTGCTAGGCAACACTACACAGCATTTTCTGATCTATGTTATAATCTTTCCTAATCAAAAACATGCCCGGATTTGTGTTTTGTTTCACTCACACATGTTTAACACCAAAACCCTGCATATTTTATTAGATGTTAGATTAGAAACTAACCCATCTTGAGTTCACTATGAGGCAGCACGCTAAACAAATTCTTGCCTACCTTTTATTTGTCTGTTCCCATCTCTCCTGCTTCTGCCACTGACAGTTTATTGTTTGTAAAACTCTGTACATTGGCCCATTTATCGGGTACGAGCTGAGCCACTGCTTAATTGTTGCCATTTCTTTGAGTCTGCAGTGACCCTGACAGCCCTCTTCCTTGTTGCCATAGACTAATGCACATCTTGGTCGGCCTCAGTCAATTTAAGTAAGAGTTTGTTTTGCTTTGAAGATAGGTAGAGCCCATTAAAGCCCACATATATCAAAGCAAGACACCATCTGCTGGGGATGTTTGTGCGAGCCTGTTTCCTTACGCTGTCTCTGCTCTGGCAACCCTGTGGAACAAAATATTTCCCCTCTGGCTATTTTAGCTTGCGGTGCTGCTAATAAGTGATTGTTTAGAGGAGTTTTCTCAGAACTGACAGTGAAGTTCAATAAATACTGAGATTTTAGGAGCAGTTTGCCCTCTTCTTCAGTCTTTCACAACAAGGGGTAAGGAAGCACAATAATGAGCATCTTGGAATGGTTTCAGATTTTAACTAAAGGTGAATCATATTTTAAAGTGATAAAAAAAAAGTGTTATTTGTAGTAAATTTTACAAACTTAAAGCACTGGTGGTAGCATGTCACCTGTTTGATTATTACATAAAAAAAAAGAATAGTTAAAACCATACTTCAGCATATTCTCCATGGACGTATATAGATTTTTTTTAAGCCATATTGTGGAATATTATAGCCAAAGGAGAAAAATCCATAGAGATAAGCAGGAGGTAGCGCAAATAAAAGTCAGGCTTATGGAGATGCAATCCTGCCCACAGTAAAGATGCATGTTTTTCAGCATTTTTCAGTGCTATAAAAGCATTTAAAAAATTAAAAATAAAAGTATTTTGACTATAAGGTTATATGTTTGGGCTTGAGTGACGATCAAGCAAATGTAATTGTAATAATTCACTGTGAGATGATTTTAATGTTTCACCAAAAATTTAATTTGAAGATTTTTAGATTGAATTTTAAGATTTGTATTTTTGATTTACCATTTAGTATGCCTGAATATACTGTTGTAACAGGCTACTGAGGTGTAACTATTTTTTCAGTTGTGTGAAGGTCATATACACATATTAACTAATAAAATAATAATAATAATTTAAAAAAATGCCTTCTTAAGGAGCTGTCTCTCTCCGGGCGATTCTTCTTGTATCCACGACCTAACTTCAAGTAACACTTCACTACAACAAACACTCAAGTATGCATTAGAGCATACTTAGAGCATACTTAGAGCATGAGGCAAAGTTTAGGGATACTCAAGACAAAGAAAGTACAGAAAATCACTACTCTTCTCCTCAGAAACATGGCCAATGTTAGTGCCAAGACAGCACTGAGATGATTTCTGTCTTAAACGTTTGTTCTTTTGTTGCTCATTGTATATAGGCAGAGTGTTCCTAAGTGGCGCGAGGTCACCCTGATCTCTGATGCCTCTCCTCCTCCTCCTCCTCTTCCTCGATCTTCCTCTCCTTGTCTGTGTTTTTCTGATGTTATCTTTTCACTCTCCTCCCACTCACTGCTGTTCCCTGGATGAGCGCTCCATTGTTTTTGTCCTTGCGTGGCTCTGCACACTCTGTGTACTGCGTATAAAGAGCCCTTGCACTGAGTTTGACCTGTTCCCTTTTACAAATGCAGAGGTCATGTCTGGGCTAATTACTCTATATGAAAAAGTGTACTCATCAGCAGCTAGTTTATGGGCTTTTTCATTAGTCTCTTCATTATGCAATTAAAAGCTACGCTGCGTGTTTTTGTTACACGCAGTCAAATGTTACGCATATGGCTACAGTGACAAATCAAGGGCACATTGGACACATTACAGTTTATTTGACTGAAGTAATGTCATGGTGGCGGTTATAAAGGCAGACGTGACCTTAACCATACAGAAACTGAATAGAGACTGTGGAATAGAGCTAATACAAATGTACAAGGCTATACTGTAGTCCTGTAAGAATTAGTAAGGATGCACTGATTCAATACTGTGCATCCGTCTCTGATATTGGCGCCAATATTGAAATTTGTGATGAATCGGATATCGTCCCAAGATATCAGTTCAGCCGATATCACATTTATCCCATACATACAGCTCTGGAAAAAAATAAGAGACCACTGCAAAAATTATCAGTTTTTCTGGTTTTACTACTTATAGGTATGTGTTTGGGCAAAAGGAACATTTTTGTTTGAGTCTATGAACTACTGACAACATTTCCCCCAAATTCCAAATAAAAATATGATCGCTTAGAGCATTTATTGGCAGAAAATGACAAATGGTCAAAATAAAAAAGATACATGTTTTCTGACCTCAAACAATGCAAAGAAATTAGATCAAATTCATTTTAAAACAACATAATACTAATGTTTACACTTAAGAAGAGTTCAGAAATCAATATTTGGTGCAATAACCCTTATTTTTAATCACAGCTTTCATGCGTCTTGGCATGCTCTCCACAAGTCTTTCACATTGTTCTTGGGTGACTTTATTCCACTCCTGTTGCAAGAACTGAAGTAGCTCAGCTTTGTGTTTGTGTTGGAATTCAACAGACGATGGAATAAAATGGCTGTAATACATGTAGAGATGCTGATTTCAGGAAAAAATGCAGTGGTCTCTTGTTTCCAGAGCTGTACTATACTAACTTAAGTTTCAATAAATGACAGAATGAACAATCATTTTTAGGGGTCAGTATTTATTGTACATACTTTGTTGTACTAGAAGTGACTTTTATACATTTGAGCTGTACAAGGTCTGTACAACACTTTGTTACACATTGCATATTGTTGTACTATTTTATTCATTGCTGCTTAGGGTTTATAGATGTACCTTTTTTAGGGAAATAGTTTACTGACTTTTTAAAGTGAAAACGAAAATATAAAATATGGTCTTCAGTATCACCATTTGAACTTAAATAATATATTGTGCTGGCAGGCCTATTATGTAGACTTCTATGAAAAACATAACAAAAATACACACCCTGGAATAAAAAAGATGTTGGGATAACACTGAGGTAAGACTATTCACAAGTTTGCGATCTGGCAGATTAATTAAAAATCAAATAAATTGCTTTGGATAAACATAGAATAACGAAGGATTTAAAACATTGTTGCACAGCCTTTTTGTGTGCACAGTTGGTGTATTTAACTAAAAAAAGGAATTAATCTATGCAGTCATCCCTACATCCAATGTTGTTAAGCTCATCTATTATACTATATGACACATGCTTTTTCCTGTCAATATATGAGGCAACTGGTTTAAAAAGTGTCTACAGTGGTTCAATGCAGACTCCTTTCCAGCCCTGAAAGCTGTCTTTTATATTACCAGTCTGACAGGATGTTTATTTTGCCACTGGCCTCTCTTGAATTCTTCATCTCTGCCCTCTAGGTAAAAAGCAAATAACAGTCGTATAGCTAAGTTTTCTTTCCAATTCAATTAAATATTTAGCATCTCATGTATATTTATGCTGACAGTTGTTAAAAGGTTTAAATTTACATAGAGAAAGCTTTACATTGCGCCATATTGTTTTTGACAACTGCCTTGTTCCTAATCAGTGTCTCTCTAGTTGTTGCCTGTTCCGTGGAGCTGCCTGGCGCCACATGCCAAGGTACCATCCATCTGTTTACCCAGGTTGCATAGTGTTATATTTTCAGATTCTGATCATGCACGCTGGCAAGTTTCACACAAATCAAACGCACCCTCAGATGTGCGTCCCTCCACAGGGGTCTGAGTGATCGAAGTAGGAGACGCAGAGCCCTCCCTTCTCTCCTCCCCCAGAAGGGCCTTCCAAAATTGATGCGCCCTTTTGGCTCTGGCAAGGGTGACCTTAACAATGTGAAACACTGGCGGAGGAGGGACTGTCTCGCTGCTGATCAATCTCAGAGTCTACAGCATGAACTCAGCTCAACTTCTCCTGATATGTGGAACTACTACAGGCAAAACTTGAAGTCTTCAAGCTTTCACCTCGACACAACAACATTACCCAATATGCTACGATTTGTACAGGACATTGTAACTTCAAGGGCCATTATTTAAAACAAAAATCTCAAGCAGCACCTACATACACCAAACTTTCCGGTCTTATACAAAAGGACTTTGTCTTTGACTTAAAATTTACATTTTTACGCCAGTTTTCTGAAAGATCTTAATTATTTTGTAACTGTATTTTTTCTGTCCCAAATATTTATTTTAGGGCTGTCAGTTTAACGTATTAATTAATTACACTGCAAATTAACGTGTTAAAAAATTAAAGCAATTAATTATGAGTGACAATTCGGTGCGTGTGCATTTTAAATTTGGCGTGCGGCGAGCAAATCGCTGCCAGGGCCTTTGAACGGCAAGTTTATTTATAAAAAGAAAGAAGATGGGACGATCAACAAGAACGCGGTGATTTGGAGCTTTTGTCAAAAAGAATTTTCCGATCACCGAAGCTGCTCCAGCCTGACAGATCATTTGAACGATAAACACGTCCGGACAAGTTCCATTGTTACCGGTGATAGTGAGAGCGTGAGCGCACTTCACCAAACCAGTCTGCAGAATTTGGGAAACGAATTAGCAAAGCGACCACAGAAAAACTGACAAACTCAATCGCAAAGTGGGTTCGTTCGTTCGTTCATTCGTTCGCTCACTCACAATCTCTCTCTCACTCTCTGTCTCTCTCACAGATTAAGATTAAATGCGATTAATTAGATTAATTAATACAAATCCTGTAATTAATTATGCTATTTTTTTTAGTCGCCTGACAGCACTATTTTATTTATTTATTTGAATTAGGACAATGCATATTAATCAACATGACAACAAAGAGCATCAATGCGTGAAAAGTCCCTCAGTCGTCCAGGTAGAATCCATGTACAAAGGCGGGTGTACCAACACAGGCGGGCGTGCCAGAGTGGACCGTCTTCTGCCGTACATCTTCACCTAGAAGCCACGGGCCATTCTTTTGAGGACAGTGAGGTTCAGATCTTAGCCAGGGAATAAACGGCAAGAAGCGCAAAACATGTTCACGTCGCACTGGATGCGCCAAGCCGGTAAAAACAATACCGGCTTGGTATTGTAAAAACAATACCGGCCTCTGTCGCAGGCGACAGAGGCGAGTTTGGACAAGAACTGGTTTGAGAGGGGGGTTAAAGAGGCTATTTTTGTCAAAAAAGAGAATCCGTCGTTAAACAGAAATGGGGGAGTTAGACACAACTTGTCTCCCATCTATAATTCGATTCATAAACCAAGTCAAAACAGACAAAGAAACATTAGGGCAGACAATCCGGGGCAGAGGGGTGGAGAGGGTCGTTAGACGTTGAATAGGGGGGCGAAACTAGTTGCTAGAGTAATTTGAAAAACAAAGAGACAGATTAGGGGGATCGTTTTCAGAGCTTTTTTCAGTGTAAGGAGCGCCGCCCGGCAGCTAGATATAAGCAGTGTCTAACCAGCACAATAACCAGAGCTGACGAAGCCTCTCGGATGAGCGGCAAAACGTTTTCAACCAAACAAACTTTGTCCAGTTGACAAATTGAACTTCTCCTTTTATCAAAGAGCATCAATGTAAATATGTCGGAATGAGCACAACAGCTGCTTTACATCCGTTGTCCTAAGGCAGGTCAGAACTGAAGAACATTTAGAAGAACACACAGAAGAGACAGAAGCGCACATAGACATGACAGTTCACCACAATAGACCATTCTCAGAGAAGAAGAAAATCTACCTGTGTGAGCATGTTTGATTATTTTACAACCAGTGTTTCAGAGTGTTCTTGAAGGTTGAGAAGGACCCACAGTTCCTGACATGAGCAGGTGATGTGTTCCATGACTGTGATCCTTTGATAGATGTCACCATTTGGACAAATTTGGTCCTGCGTCTCTGTATGTCACAGTCTCCTCTGGTTAATGCTCTCGTGTTAGTAGAATATGTGCAATTTCTCCATCTCCACATGTATTTTTTAAATGAAGACATAATGAAAAAACAGATTTCTTTTCTTATATTTATGCAAAGTTACAAATGAATATGTCCAAATGTAAGATTTCCCCCCAAATTCTTCATGTTCCATGGCCTGTGAGAATAAAGCCAGCCTGGTACAACCAAAGCCTTGTGCATCACTTGGTGTGTCAGACCGAGTGACAGGCGTGTACAATGAGAGCTATTAGGACGGACGTGTGGAGCATATGGTGCAAGGACTCAAACATGACAGCTAAAAGTATCTGACACAATCAAAACATCAACAAAACCATCTCCAGAATAATTAAAAGTGCATATGACAAGTTTTCAATTTTATTCTATTATTGGTTTGATGAGACGCAAACCCAGGTTCACAGCTTGTATGTCTCCATGGAGAATGCTTTAGTTTAAATTGTCCACAGTATGATATTTACCCAACTAAACTAATTTATTGCTATAAAAAACAAAAAAAACAAAACATTAATTACACTGGTCTACAAGCAAAATGAACAAAAAGTAGCGAAATTTTTCTTGGTTTAGGTCACTAATAAAGAAAAAGTAAGTCAGAAGTGCTGATTGGCTATAGTTTCCAAGATATAGTATTGGGTCAAAATAGGAAATTTATGCAAAATAAGGCAAAAACTGTAGTTTATCAGAAGGTACAGTGTGTCTACAAGCAACCAGTTCTATCTGAAAGCCTGTCTACACATTCCAATACATTCATTTTAATATGTCTAGAGTTTTAACATCAAATATTTTTTGATTTCACATAAGAGAGATGCCTCGAAATTGTGTGCACCTGATGTGATGAAGATATTTCTTGTTTATTTCTTGATGGACAAAGAAGTGTAAGTTAAATATTTTCAAAATATAAATATTATTTTTAAGCAAAAATGTCTAAATCTATTGTATAAACAGATGTAAAACAATATGATTAAATATCTTGAATACATTAGCTAACCAGCACTGTTATCAATTGATTTTCCGTTCATTTGATCAATATAAATGAGATTTAGACACTTTTATCTCGGAAGCAGATCAAGTCCAAAAATTTGTAGACCTGTATAATTCTCACTGCCAGTGGGGTTGCCTCTCCACAAATCCAACATGTAAATTGGCTTACAAGTCTCCACAGAGATTCATATGTTTATGGCCATACTACAGAACATACTAGGCACATCTCCATGGAGACAAGGGGACAAGTTACACAGGACGTTATCTATATTTTAGTGGAATTAGTAATCCAATCTATCATATACACTTTAACTGCATATTGCCCAGTTTTGCAATGCATTCACGATTATTCCCATAGCCCCAGGAGTTGTCTCATTACAGATTTGACTTTGTAGGTGTAGCATGCCATTGACATCTTAACAAAAAACAAAAAAAATAGAATAGGCACAATGCACATGCGAGGGACCCTCTGATCGCATTGTCTGTGCTCGGAGACAAGACAACTGGAGCGGAAAAGCCAGTGGAAGTTCACGAAGAAAAAAAGATTGAAGAAAAAAAACTGCATGTGATGAAGTGCTGCAAGGGTAAGATGTCTTTGGCTTGACCCCCCTCCTCCCTTCTCTGCATCACTGAAAAAACTCCTCTTCCCAAATCCACCCAAACTGTGTGCGTGCTTCATAACACACAATCCCTATAGGCCATTACCTCAACCTGGCTCCCCCTCTGACCCTGTCATCCTCATCTTTTCCCCTCGACTTATTACTCCCACTCGGGCGATCGCGCTCCTCCACCTGTTCTCCCACCCCTCCTTCTTCCCTTCTTCCTCCCCCCATCACGACTCCCCCTAAGGTCGCTACTGTGTTCATGTCAAGGTAAGCAGTGCAGCGTAATTCTCCCAGTGATACGGAGATGCTGACCTTTCGGTGCACCTTAAGGAAAGAGGGGGATTTTTTTTCTCTCTCTCTCCCTCTTCGACTGGCGTCACTTCTCATTGGCGCTGATGGGTCCCGGTGCATTCTGGGACGCAAGGTCTGAGAAGTAGGATGGAGGATGAAGGGGAGTAGGGAGAGAGGGGAGTGAAGGAGGAGGAGAGAGAGGGATGAGAAAGTGAGGAGGAAAGAGAGGAGAGGGGGCACAGGCTGTCATTGTGGTGAGTGTCAGGCCTGACCCCCCTGGTGGCCTAAAGGCAGACAGCACACAGACCTGCTATTTGTTGCCTAAATCAGCTCAGAGGGAGATGTCACCGCCATTACAGACTCACATCACCTGCCCCCGCACGACCCATGGACTTTTATGAACATGCACTGTACACTGACCGACCTCTAGTCAACACAGAACAGCAACATTTATATATGGTGCTGGAAATTATGATAGACCTCCACAATATATTAGGGCTGCAGTCGTTTAAAGGTTGTATGGAGGATTTTTGTTTCAAATCGTCAATAATAGCATTATAGAGATGCAGCAGCCTTGTAATTATGATGACTAAAAATTAAAAAAAAATTAAAAAATCCATCAACTGTGGATGTGATGGGACCAGATAAACAGGTTAGGTTAGGTCAGGGGTGTCAAACTCATTTTGATCCGGGGGCCGTATCCAACCTACTTTGATCCCAAAGGGGCCGAATCAGAAAACTCAGAAAACTCAAAAATAGCAATAACTTTAAATATTTGTGCAGACAAACACAAATCTATTACAGAAGTCTTTTTTATTTGATGAATTCTTTCGTTTACAAAATATTATAATATTACGAACAACCTGAAACTTTAGGAAAAATGCTATTTTAACATTAACTTGTATGCATTTCACAGAATTTAGTCATGCTTTAGACTTCATTTGTGCTGCTCTGGTGGGAGGCGGCCACGCACAGAGGCGCTGCTATGCTAAGCAGAGCAGAAAAGAGGCGCAGAAAATTACCAATATTTAATAGAAAATTTAAATATAATTAAAATATTTTAATAGAAAATCTGCCAAGGGCCAGATTAAAGGTCTTGGAGGGCTGGATCCGGTCCCCGGGCCACATGTTTGACGCCCCTGGGTTAGGTTATCAATCAAACTCCCTACACTTCTAGCCTAACTGACCTGCCGGTGCGCTGGGATTACGTGGTTTACATGGCCCCTCACGCATTCCACAGGCGCGGCTTTTTCCAACTGTAGCTTCCTCACAGTTAGCACAGAGTATGTTGCAATGGCAAACACAAATCCACTACCAGTTATCCGCAAAAGGAAGTTTGTCACTGAAAGAAGAAGACAAGGGGATAAGGAGCGAAGCCAAACTAAGGTGATTCACAGAGATTCCGTCCAGTGATGACGTGCACTGAAGCAAAGGGTCTAAAGACTGACGCGTTGGTCGCTAAATTACTTCTGAACAGGAAACTTCTGCTTATCATTTGAAAACGTACAGTATAGCTACAGCAGCAACAGTGATTCTGAACGTGGACCGGCTGTAAACAAGCAGAGTAAGTGAAAGGAGGAGGTGGGAGAGACGTTTTTAGGGAGAACATTTGAAAAAGTTGACAAACAAACAGTTGCTGGGTTTCTCATTCCTTGAAAAATCCTCTATACAACATTTAAAAGGACCATAACGCACTATTTTCTGATCTACTG
Source organism: Paratrypauchen microcephalus (assembly GCA_036785185.1). NCBI lineage: Eukaryota > Metazoa > Chordata > Actinopteri > Gobiiformes > Gobiidae > Paratrypauchen > Paratrypauchen microcephalus. The sequence continues at coordinate 10,763,167 of JAVJIX010000007.1, read as the reverse complement.
TATGTTATAATGTTATTTCCTCATCACAAACATACCTGGAGTTATGCGTGTTTAACACACAAATCTCATGTTTAACACACAAACCTGCATATTTAAAACAGAAAACACTCCTCATGATGTCATGTGGTACCACAGGAAGTGCTCCACTGTGTTTTTAAAATCCATACACCTTCCCTAGAATGATTTGGATAATTTCAGCCCTGGAACTGCCAATATTGAAAACTACCACTTCGTCACATCACAAGGGGGATAAAATGTTACTTAATCATATGTGAGTGAAACAAAACACAAGTCCAGGTGTTTTTTTATGGGAACAGCATTTTCACATTGTTTAAAGCTCACAAGAGTCAATTTTGCTTAATTTTGAACCTTTTACGATGCCTGATTCTGACACTGACTGACACTGTGAACAGCCTTTGATCAGGTATACGGATACATGCTCTGAAAAGAAAAGGTTTCAAATAATATTTAAATTTCATAGGCAGGTTTCCTGTTTACAAACATTGGGAGATGCGTTCGCAGCTGGGGAGCAAGAGGTTCTAAGTGGCTAAGTGGTCAACATTACAGGTATTGGAGCTCTGTACAGTGTACTACGATTAAAACCGATTTTCTAGTCGGCTGACTACTGTAGACTTTTACGTGGTTTCTGTACTCTTGCTGACACCCTTAAGAATAAAATATCATGTTGTGTTTAGATCTTAATTGTTTAATATGCTCTCATAATAACATATTATGTAGCCGTGAGCAGGCTAACCAGTTACATCTCAGGTTGCACCAGCACCTTGTTTTACCGTCACTGTTGTTTATTCACCTGGAATCTCATGTCTGAATATTATCATGTCAAAATTATCCACTGATACCAAAGTTTTTCAGAGTTTTTTTGTCTGCTTTTCATTTGCATCATTATAGCGGCTTGACCTAATGTTAGCTAGCAGTCAGTCAGTTCATCAACAGAATTATCAAATGTGTGTACAGAAAAGTTTAAAACCAATGAGCTATCTGAATGGTTAACGTTTTATAGGATGCTGACATGTCCAATAAATGCGTGAAAATTGCAATGTAGTGGTATGTTTTTATTGAGCTTTTGTGTCTTCTTATTAACATGAACGTGAACTTAAAGGTCCCATGGCATGAAATTTTCACTTTCTGAGGTTTTTGAACGTTAATGTGAGCTCCCCTACCCTGTTTAGCCCCCCCCATGGTTAAAAGTTGCGAAATGTCTAAACTGAGCATTTGCGATCCTTTTCTGCGTTACAAAAAATCGGAGGTCAAACGGGCGATTTTGAACAAGGCACCTTATTGACGTTAGATCGAAAAAAGAAATGCAAATGCAGTTCCACCCCCGTCTGTCTGTACTCAGCGTCTCTGTAAATCACGCCCAGAGAGTTTGGACTGCGAATGCGCTAGGCAATGCGAAATGCGTTTTTTTATTTGCCTGGAGGCACGTCCGAGTGTTTCTAGGCTCGGAAGTCCTTTATCTGAGCCTCTGGACCTTTGAACAGCAGTGGTTTAATTTTATTTTCTGTGGAAATGTGTTTATTTTTCAGTGGAACGCTTCAAATCTCTCCCCCGTGCAAAAACACGGAAATGGATCAGTTGAGAGCTCTGAGCTCTGAGCGGAGTTTGGCCACGTCCCCACCCTCTACTATTGGCCAGCTCTTTTCTCCTCATTTGCATTCAAACAACAACTCCCATTATGACCTGTTCTGAGGGAGAAAAAATACTTTCTCATCTTATCTCTGTTTCTCATGCACTGAGTGTTGATTTTGAAGAAGGATTCATTTACAGTATTAGGGAACCATTAAGGAGCCATATAAAAGCATCAAGAAGTACCATGTCATGGGATCTTTAAGGTGAAGTAGCTGACAACTTAATTTACGACTTGTCATAATTGTCTCCTGTACTGTACTAGCCTAAACATTCTTGACTATACTGTACACAGTACAAGAGCTAGTTTGCTAGTTCAGGATGGCGAACATCACAACAAGTTACACAGAAACCCTGAATATTTCCAATCATGCCGGCTCCCTAAGTTGGTCCTCCGCAATGGGCACCAGCTGTTACTATTTTGGGCAAATGGATGACGTCCTCTCGGGATGTTGAATATCTGCCAACCATCTCACTTCTGTTTGTGCAATTAACAACAAAACATCTTCTCATTGTTACGTGGGGAATGCTGCGGTCTGTGTATCTGTCTGTTTATCTATGTCTGTGACGTTGCCCAGAAATCCATCTATTCAAGAGTCTGAATATATTTGGCATTGATGTTTAAAGAACTGGAAGGCTTGTTTAGAAAAAAAAGGATAAAAAGCTGAGCTATCTGTGACCTTTTAATTTTCAAAGCTTTCTGCAAATGTGAAAATGCATCTCCATCAAAGTGTGGTTATTATTTTAGCAGGGGAAAATAAAAGTTCACATCATTTATTATGTGAGTCATTTGCAATTGCAGAAAGAAAGATACAGGGAACTTGAGATTGTACAGACAGACAAAATGTACCTCCGGGCTCTAGACTTGTACCCATCTACACCATTAATGTCATTATTAACTTATCACAATAATTACTGTATTGACTTATTGTTCAATATATGATAAAGGGGACAATATTTTGGGGGCTCAATATTTATTTTACTTGCAAAATTGGGGAGATTGTGTTATTTTTGCTGTAATACACTAACATTTGAGCTGTAGAGGGTTGAATAAGTTACTTCTGTGACTAATTATTGCTTCATTTGGCTATTTTATTTGATGACTTTTAATGATACTGTGTATTTAAAAATGTTTTTATTGTGATTATTAAACAGTATTTTACATAATACGTCCCCCCTGTAACTAACCTACATTTCTATTAGTCACAATTCATGTTTCTTGGTATATTTTATTCAGTATTTAAGAGGTAACTAAAGCAATTTTCTGTTTCTGAATGTTCATACGTCATCACTCGGAGCATGATGGCTGAACAATAGGAGAAGTTGACTGGTGGATAAAAGGTTACTCAATCATATGTGAGTGAAACAAAACTCAAGTCCAGGTATGTTTTTTTATCAGAACAGCATTCTCACATTGCTTAAAGCTCACAAGAGTCAATTTTGCTCAATATTGGACCTTTAACTATTAAGCTGATCGTCATTATCTTTATTTAGAAGACTGTATGCGGTAATTTCACATAGCATAGTATGAAATAGTGATAATAGCATATTGAAATGTTAGGCATGTGCAGTACAATATACATATGTTCATGTGTGTGCAACCCTAAGTGTAAAAAAAGTTGATTAGGGTTCGACTACTTTGACAGATCTGATTGGAGTGAAACGCATCCAGATGTTTAGGCTGACAGCTCGTGGCAGAACTTCTGTTTATACATTCTAATATACACTTCCCTGACAGCTCTCTCCACTAGTTTTGCACTAAACACAGTGAAAAATGTCAAAGGATTGTCACAGCTGTTATATATTGGCTGTACATTGAATAACATGGCCTGTCAACTCACTGTTAATTAGCAGGTGGCTTTGATGGAGCTGGAATGAGATCAAAATATATGGGTCATGATACCGATCTATTGTTTGAAGCCTGACAGACAAACGAAGGGACTAAATTATACATACTATGTTTTCAGGCAAAAATCCGTCTTTAATAGGCAGCTTAGGGATTGCTTATGCATGTGCTTAATGCAAAGGTCAGCACTAGCCTTTCTCTCTGGAGTCTGCATGTTTTCCCTGTGCTTAGTAGGTTCCCTCTGAGTCTTGTACTTGTACATACATACATCAGAGCATTGGGGACTCTAAATTGTCCAGAGGGAATGAACGTAGGTTAAAGTGGCTGTGAGTCAGTGTATGTCTCCCAGTGCTGGCCCAGCAATTGGCCTCACAGACTATGCTATAAGCTGTAAAATATAAAATTACTGGTGATTATTATTATTATTGTTTTTATTTTATAACACAAAATTATACAAATTGCATAATACAATAAGAGCTAAATTAAATAAGTTTGAATAACAAAACAAAACAAAAATAATAATAAATAAATAAACAAAGGAGCTTTGGGTTTACCTACCATTACTTTACAGCCAAACCGAGCCAGTCATGACCCACTCCAATTGCTCACAAGATATTTTCAGGCCGCAAGTTGTATTGATGTGAGAGTAAGCAATGTGAAATCAGATGTTCAGATGTAATTTACCATTGCTGCTAAAATGTTGTAGCTTTTAATGATAATAAAATTGATTCATAATAATTAATTAAAATACAGCTCTGGGGAAAAAAAAATTACTTTACTGCTTTTTTTTTTCTGAAATCAGCATCTCTACATGTATTACAGCCATTCCATTCCAGCGTCTGTTGAATTCCAACACAAACACAAAGCTGAGCTACTTCAGTTCTTGCACCAGGAGTGGAATAAAGTCACCCAAGAACAATGTGAAAGACTTGTGGAAAGCAGACTATGTTAGCAAACTAACATACATAAACACAGACAGTGGCTCCCTCTTTTCTCAGAATCAGAATCAGAACGGTTTTATCGCCATATGAGTGAACATGTTCACAACATTAGGAAATTGCTTCAGTGCTTGGAGCGGAATGTAAGCAAACACTTAACATGCAGCAAATAAAATAGAATAAAATAAAGTAGAAAACCAATAAGCTATAATATAACACAAAATTTACAAATTTACAAGAAATTTCTGCATCACTCGAGGAAAAACACAACACTACCCACTCCAGTCCATCTTTCCCATAATCAGGGAATAATTTAGCTCCATAAAATGCTTCTTTATAAAAGAAAAATAGCATGAAAGCTCTGATTAAAAATAAGGGTTATTGAACCAAATATTGATTTCTGAACTCTTCTTAAGTGTAAACATTAGTATTATGTTGTTTTAAAATGAATTTGATCCTGTTTCTTTGCATTGTTTGAGGTCTGAAAACATGTATCTTTTTTGTTATTTTGACCATTTGTCATTTTCTGCAAATAAATGCTCTAAGCGATCATATTTTTATTTGGAATTTGGGGGAAATGTTGTCAGTAGTTTATAGATTCAAACTAAAATGTTCCTTTTGCCCAAACACATACCTATAAGTAGTAAAACCAGAAAAACTGATAATTTTGCAGTGGTCTCTTATTTTTTTCCAGAGCTGTACATACACCAACACCACACTTGAGCATGTGATTTTTAGACATGCTAAGAAATGCTCTCTTCACAAGCCTCTCTGTAGCCAAAATAAACATGTCAAAGCTTTGGTAGTTTTTGCTTTCCCTTTTAACTGTCCCTGCAGATCTAAGATTAGAAGGTAAACATGTTCAGTATTTGCCTGTTTCGTGCCCCCTGCAACTGAACACCTCTCCTAGCGTCTGCAAATTGTATGAACACATTCATACAATGTGTTCGTAGAATTTGCTGCTCAAATCGAACTGGGAAGAAATTCTGAGTTTGGCATCAGAAGTCAGGCATTTTATCACAGGAGTGAATCATGCTTTCATCCCTGTGACAATCTGGTGTTTTGGTAAAATCGCCATATTGTGTTTTTCTGTTTAATGCGATTCTATGGTGAAAAGAGAGAGAGAGAGAGACTTTCCACAGTCAACTTTTCCTATTGTTCAGCCTCCATCATGCTCCGAGTGACTGAAGTATGAACATTCAGAAACAGAATATGGCTTTAGTTACAACCTCTTAAAGGTCCCATGACATGGTACTTCTTGATGCTTTTATATGGCTCCTTAATGGTTCCCTAACACTGTAAATGAATCCTTCTTCAAAATCAACACTGAACAACTCATTCTGGGCCTTGTTGCTTGAATGCAAATGAGAAGGACACAGATAGGTTAGAGGAGTGGGTGGGTGGGGGTGGGGGGGGGGCAAATGTGCCGCTGGATCCTTGTTTTAGCAGTGCGCTGTGCCTGGCCCCAGTTCCGCGTGTGTAAGCGCGAAAGAGGAAAGGAGAGCCTTTTCAATGAAAAAAAAACATTTTCACAGAAAATAAAATTAAACCACTGCTGTTTCAGAGGTCCAGAGGGTCGGGTAAAGGACTTCCGAGTCTAGAAACACTCGCATGTGCCTCCAGGCAAATAAAAAAACGCATTTCACATTGCGTAGCTCCTCCGCAGTCCAAATTCTCTGGGCGTGATTTCCAGAGACAGGACGTGAAGATCCAGACGGTGTTGGAACTGAATTTGCATTTCTTTTTTCGATCTGACGTCAATAAGGTGCCTTGTCCAGAATCGCCCATTTGAGCTGAGTTTTTTTCAAACGCAGAAAAGGATCGCAAATGCTCAGTTTAGACATTTCGCAACTTTTAGCCATGGGGGGGGGGGGCCTAAACAGGTTAGGGGAGCTCACATTAACGTTCAAAAACCTCAGAAAGTGAAAATTTCATGCCATGGGACCTTTAAATACTGAATAAAATATACCAAGAAAACATGAATTGTGACCAAACTGTAGACAGTACAAGTATAAAGAAGTGGACTAAGGGAGTGTGACATCACCCATAGCTTTTTGATCCAGACAAGTGAAGCTCATGAGGCTAACAGTTATGGGGGCGAATTCCATATTAGGAATAGGAATTTATTTACAGATAAAATAGCAAAATAAAAACACCAGGGTCATGTAAAGCGGGTTAATAGGACCAAAATGACGTGCTCACTGCAGGATGACAATGGAGCCTCTTGTCAATAGAGCTGCAAGTGCCCCCATGCTCACTTCCTACTCGGAAAACAGCGGCGAGTGGGTTAACTATGGCCATTTAAATAATACGGTCTATGGATAAAATCTAAAATCATGATATGGCTATAAGAATGGTGATAGAAATTTGACAAATGTTCCTTCTTGATCTTTAATTGAGCAACTCTTTGCTTTTAGCAGAAAGTGAACTCACTAGAAACAAGATGGAGTAATGTAGAGTCCCTGGTCCCTGGTTCAGAGGCCGAAGGGGAAGTGATAGCGTGGTGTCATGATCTCTTGTTCTGTCTGCTCTTGTGTCTGTGGTTCATATCTCCCTGTGTCTCTGTAGACTTTATGGAAGAAAACACACAACCACAACATATATAATCATGAAAAGTGCCTGTAGAGGAATACATAGATATGATGGTACTGTCTATAGGCTTGTTAGATGGGTTCTTCAGCTGTTTTTGTCATATTTGATCAAATATGACAAAAACAGCTGAAGAACCCATCTAGCAAGCCTATAGAAGTAGACTGAGGTAGGGCTGGGCAATATGGGGGAAAGAAAATCACGATTTGACCGTACAGAGTGAAAATTTGTGTGAAAAGTGGGGAAGACAGTCATATCCTTTCACCTGCCTGTAGTATTCAAGTCCAATAAATAACTAAACAACATAGCAAAAAAAAGAAATCACTACACCTACTTTATACCATTTTATTGGTCGAAGAGACTAAGAGAACCTCTTACACAACATTCTCAGTGAAATGTCGGTCTAGATCTTGTACCATTTCTCAACAAACAGCGAACCAAAAGCATCTTTTCACAACCTCTCCACGTCTCTACACAGACTTAGCTCCAAACAAGTCCAAACTTCAGCTCAGAACATCTGCCCACCTCTGAGAGCAACTGGTGAGCACTTTATCCAACAGAGATTTGTGTAGCACATGTAGTAGTCCACTTTCATCCTGTGAGATACAACTGAGATACAATCTACCAAGTGTTACTGGATTCGCCAAAGAAATATTACATTTAATATTGAGAAATATGACTTGAGTGTATGGTAGTCTACTGTCTTTGTTAGTGTATGCATTTGACTGCCTCGACTACAAATGCATGTAAAGCGAACACTACATAAGTTACTGTCCAGTGTTTAAAGCTACTAATATGAAATGTTGTGTTACAGTTTTGGACAACATGAACATTCAGAGACCTGAAGACATTGTCCTGTTTTCTTTCACCACTGAACAGTGCAGAATCCCCACAGCAGAGGTTGCACAGAGGGTGACACGGGATTACAGGTCAAAGACTTCTGGGTCCACCCGCAAAAGGCATCTGAGCAGCTCTGTACCTCAGAATGGTTCACCCACTCAGATGCCTCTAACAGAGCAGGAACAACCAAATTCTCAGGCTGAGCACTACCAGCCTACTTCATTGTCTCCTCCTGCCCCCAAGAGAAAGCCTGAACCTGGTCCTTCATACGGTGTAGAGCCCAGAAACAGAGACAGGTGCGATGCCCGTGCACTAAATTACATCTCAAGCTTCACTCATAAACTGTGAGAAAATAGTCATTTTCATTCCATAGCTTAGATTATAATGACAAGAAGCACAAGAGGAGAGAAAATGGAGAAAAAGTGAGGTGCTGGATCAAAGAGGGAGGGAAGGGGAGTGGGCAGACGGCAGCGCACACACAGAGACAGATGCACACAGAGGCAGAGGGAGACAGACAAGACTTTTAGAATGGCTCTAGACCTCTCGATTAAAATGCGCATTACCATCGAGATCGACCAAAGCAGAGATCGTGATCTATCGATTTTTCGATTTTTGGCACAGCCCTAGATGGAGGCAGTGTTTTTCTAGTACATTTTAATTAATGGAGAAGTATGTAATTACATTTTACATTATATACAGAAGATTAAGGTATTATAAATCTATTATTCAAAGGTCCTATATTACGCAAATTTGACTCTTGTGAGCTTTTAGCTATGTTAGAATGTGATTACCTCACCGGAAACACCTGGATTTGTGTCTTGTTTCAGTCACACATGTTTGAGTAATCCCTTATTATATACATTTTACTTTTTGTTCACTTGAAATGAACAATTCTATGATGGAAATTAGGTTGTGTGTGTTAAATGTGTGTGAATGAAACAAAATACAACTCCAGGTATGTTTTTGGTGAGGAAACAACATTATAACATAGATCAGAAAACAGGGTTATATGGGCCCTTTAACAAGAAATAGGAATAAATAGGATTTGTTAAATGTATGATCTATTAAAATTTCTGCAGAATTGCATTTGGAAACCATGGAAACTACAATTAAATTAAAATTAAACAAACATGTAATATATTTATTTTTTGTACACTGCATGTATTTTTTGTCGATTATTTAAATTGGTATTAACATTTTGCCATACACACTCTAATTCACAGGCATAAAAGTGCACATAATGATATTGAAAACACAAGTAAATCAGTATTTCATGTGACAGGCTCCAACACTTTGTATGACATGCATTCTCTTATAATTCAATAATATAGGCCTTAATATATCTGACTTATCAAACAGCCTGTGGTCCATGTGCACTGCAAACCATTAAGAGTGACATTAACACCTTATTACTTCTTGATTGCTTGTATTGATCTGAGAATTAAATTGAATAAACTCCCTCTCTCCCATGGGTCATATTATTCTTGCAATATCCCACAAATAAACTCTTTGCTTATTACGGTGAAGCCCTCTTTCACTGGCAGCTCTGCGTTGTAAAAAGTCCCTTAATTTGAAATCCTGTCTACTTCTTATGGCTTCAAAAGGCTCTTTTCTGCCTAATTTATACATCCAGGCTGGAAAATGGATAATTACTGACTGGTAAACAGGTTTATTGTGCAATCCTATTAAAATAACACACATTTTTCAGCTGCATAGGGGCAAAGAGCTGCTGCTCCACGTACAAATGGGAGGGACTGTTGTATTTTCATGTCATGTTTTGGAGGAGTTGCCGGTTGTCTCGTAGCTAAATACATTCCCGTAGTGACGTTATTTAGAGACAGAGGGGGGCTGTAGTTGCTTAGATGCCTGGGGGAAATGCACTGTTTAATTATTATACTTTATACTTAACAACAGAGCCCACACAGGAACAGAAATAGGTCACAATTAGATTATCTTTTTTGCTTTTGTGGTTTTGACACCGATTTGATTGCGCGCTATATTTAGATGTCATAAGGAAGTGATTCTAACCGTTGTTGAATAGGACTGATAACTAGGACAGTATACAGTTCATTAATAAAATACCGTAATCATCGCTTATTTTAATAATTGTTATCTTGACTACAGCTCTAAACACTTGCTAAAATTCCTTTCAGTACAAAGACAGCAGCGTTCATAAATAAACATGGCACTAAAATAATAAACAATTTGTGGATTCTAAAAATACACTTTAATTGTAAGTATTGTGTGTATGAGCAATCCTTCAGTCATTTCAGTTATTTAGATAATAATGCATTTGAAAATCAATGAAATAGCTTTTAGAACTTTTAGAATATGTAATGGTCCCGCATTAGACAGAATTGTGAGCTTAAAGCCATGTTATAATGTTGTTGAAACAAAACACAGTTCCAGGTATGTTTGTGATGAGGAAACAACATTATAACAGAGATTAGAAATTAGACTTAGACTTCAAATCAAAATCAATCAAGACATGTACTGTTAAATAGTCAACTACTAAAGCAATCATTAGTTGCAGCCCTACTCTAGACTTTTATTCATACAGAGGTAAAAGAACACTGAAGCACAAAAGTTGGTTCAGCTGGTTCTTTTACATATTACACTGGTCTACACATTTTTGGACTCGATCTGCTTCCGAGATAAAAGTGGCTAAAAAAGTGACTGATAACTGTGCTGGTTAGCTAATGTATTCAAGATATTTAATGATGTATATATTTTTTACATCAAAATCGCATCTGTTTATACAATAGATTTAGGCATTTTTGCTTAAAAATAATATACATAAACAAGACATATCTTAAGACATCAGGTGCACACAATTTCGAGGCATCTCTCTTATGTGAAATCAAAAAATATTTGATGTTAAAACTCTAGACATATTAAAATGAATGTATTGGAATGTGCAGACAGGCTTTCAGATAGAACTGGTTGTTTGTAGACACACTGTACCGTTTTTGCCTTATTTTGCATAAATTTCCTATTTTGACCCAATACTATATCTTGGAAACTACAGCCAATCAGCACTTCTGACTTACTTTTTCTTTATTAGTGACCTAAACCAAGAAAAATGTCACTACTTTTGTTCCGGAAGCATTTTGCTTGTAGACCAGCGTTATTACTATGACTGACACCAGCACCGGTGCTATCATCAGTACAGTTCTATCACTTTAAATAATGGTAATGTATTTTGCTCTTACTAATTAGAAATACTACTTCTTCTACAAACTACTGTTGATATTTTTAGTAGCAGAAGTAGTAGTAGTAGTGGTGGTAGTAGTAGTAGTAGTAGTAGTACAAATTACAGTTCAAATTGCTTTTGTAGAGCTAAATGTCAAAAAAAAAATCACATTTAATTAAGGATTCATTAGGTATTATTAATTGCAAATGGAAAAAGCACAGACTTCTGAAATTACTTCTATTTTAACACTGGAAAATGTATTTAGGACGGTGCGTTCTGAGTCAAATAAGTTCCAGAAACAGCATTATGTTAAGAAATAATAATCTTGAATTATCTCTTTTTAAAACTTTATACTGCTTTTGGATTCTGCATCTTTTGTTAGGTCCCAAAGCCAAACAAACACAGTGTACTTATAAAATGAGCAGTTCGAAGGTCATTGCGTGGACCAGCCAAATGAACATTGGACCAGCAACATAAAAAAGAAGTCAAGCAAAGGTGAAGGTTAATCTAAAACTATAACAGTAGTTAAATAATAAGAGCAGTAGACCTTTGGAGCTGCATGACAAAATAAATAAAATATATAGGTCATAATGTGTGGCATGTTTGCCAACGATAACATTGTTAACAAGTGGACTTTTGAACCTGTGGGCTGATGTCTTTGTGTGTCTAGGCAACACACGGTAATGATAATACTGGAAGTGTGATTTCTGGTATGTGAATTTACAACACAGCGTCTGATATAAAACTGTAACTAGTGTCTACATTTGTGTCGTCTGGTTCTGCGTGATGCGGATGTCTGTTTAAGAAACAAAGGGTATTGCAATTGGCATGTTAAATTAAACAAATAGCAACCTTTCCCTTTGATAAGTCTCTCTTTGGTGTTAGATTTAGGAATTTCCTTATAATATTTGACATATAAAGGGTAAAAGATGAATTACTGTGTTTAAAATAACTGTTGCCACTGTTGCCTCTGACACTGGCTCTGTGTCTGTTCAGTGACTCTGAGCCGAAGCTCTGGGCCGTGCAGATTGTTTTATTGTGACGCGCTGCCACACCTCATGCTTTATCACTCAGCAGCAGTGTTTCCACTGCTTTGTCATGTTGAGGTTAGAACTCCTTTTATGGCTGCTGCACTCACCCAGGGTGGTAATTAGCTTGGCTGTCGCCACACTGGTGGGAATGAAAGGGCATTTTGTGACCCCTGGGTCAGGTCAGGTCAAAGGTCATTATAGGGTCACTACTAAGACCGGTGTGTATGTAAAAGCAGACGCACACAGCTCTGATAGGCCCAGCAGCTCATTATATTTATTTGAGTTTACAGTGACACAATGGATTATGTAAAAAGGCAGTAAACAGTGGCCTGAGTGCGGTCTGGCCGCTCCTCTGCTACAACTCTGAGAGGGGAAGGGTGAATGTGGCCCTGGGGACACACCACATGTGATGGGCCCAAAGAGAGTGACATTTAAGATAGAAATGACATCAAGTGTGGCACCGCTGTGCCCTGCAGCAGTGCACCACATGGAGCCCATGTCAGCTGATCTGACTGATTCTCCCTTTTCTGAGGATTCTCGGCCCCAGAAAACTCTCTCACACTGAGCGCTTTCACATGTCAGCTGCTGCTCATGTCAACTGACAGCCAAAGCGATCTGGCACCTTCCAGATGTGGAGGCCTCTTCCCCTTTGGGGGATTATAACACACTAAATTTTGACACTCTCAATTAAAGAGCTATAATCTCTCAAGAGTTAAAATTCAAACTAATTCCAATTTGTTTTAGAACACATTCCAGATTTTTCTGATATGAAGGGCACACCAAATGCATCACGGTTCTTATGATAGCCAAAGAAGAGCCCAAGTGAATTACAGCTGTTGAGGCGAGAGGATGCATCACCTGGTAAGCTCTTGGTATCAGCAAACCACAAAATCCAATTATCTTATTCATACATGGCACACTGACCTTTGACCCCACATTCAAATGGTCAATTTTAGCAGCCGTCAGCACGCCGGAGCGAGCTATGAGAAATCGTTTTTTTGTGTTTGCTGTAAGCTTATCTAGAGGAGGTGCAATGTTTTATAAGAGATCCGTTTGGTGCCCTGCATAAGTCATCACAACTAC